>JAJHZJ010000432.1:5121181-5452119 GCA_023548195.1 Bettongia penicillata ogilbyi | reverse complement strand
TAACATGAAGATATATAAGGAAATATGGATATTTATTAAAAAATAAATTTGTAAGATGTCTAAATATGTCATTTAAGAGTGAGTGATGGAGGATGAGATTAGAAAAAAACTACCATCTGCTAAAGCTAAATATTGACAGAAGAGTGACTTTGTGATGAAGTTGGAGAGAAGGGTGGGTCTTAGGTTTAAGGTGCAGCCAGTTTAAAGGCATGGAAAGGGAGATGGGAGATGGCATGTCACGTGTGGGTAACAAAGAACATCACTTTGGTCCACAAAGTGTAGGATGGGACGCATAACACAATTAGGCTGGAAATACAGGTTGCAGTTAGTTTCGAAGGGCTTTAAAAGCTAAACAGAAGATTTTAGATTTTATCCTAGAGGCTATCGTGAACCATTGGAGTTTATTGAGTCAGACACAGAACTAAAGGTCAGGAAGACTGAGCTTAAAAACTGGCCTGGCCATTTAGCTTCTGTCGTCTCTTCTGGCCATCATTTCAACCCTCTCCAATCTCTCACATTTTTCATTTGTAACAAGTCTAATGACCCTCACCTTCCTCTTGGGGCTTGTTGCAACATTTGTAATCAGTCTTAATTAATGATTAAAAAGTATCTAGAAGACAAAAATGCAATACAAGTGTTTGTACATTAAATCTGATGGATCTCCATTAAATACACTGAAAATAGATGCTAGGTTGAGGGCAACAGGACTTCAGTTCAATTATACACTGAATGAAGGCTGGCATTAAGCCGATTATTCATTTAGGGGAATGTTTGATTCCAATAGAGACTGGATCCAGACTGCCACAATATTTAATACTTGTGGTGTAATTAACATCTTCTGGAATCCAGCATACAATGAAACCCCTGCTCTGCTCTGGGGCAAACTTAGGGAATTGTTTGTTTCTCTCTGAAAATCCTCTATTAGGGAGTTGGATCAGAACAACCCTTTCTTTCTTTTCATATTCTTCAATTTCCAGCTTTCCTCTGCAAAAACAACATATTTAGTCCTCCCAACAAGCAGAGGGGAAAAAAGTGCCTTATAAGAATATAATGCTTTTGGACACTCATAGCCCCAAGTAGCATCATAATGAAAGAATGACGGATCCTAGTGACCTAGGATGATGAAGCTGAACAGGACCACAGATGTCACTCATTTCCATTTTATAAATGAACAGACTTAGGCTCAGATAAATGAAGTCATTTAAAGATCACAGGGTTAATGCCAGTGTAAAATAAAACTCAGAACTCTTAACTTTGAAGTCTAGTGCTTTTTCTATTATCTCACAATCACGATGGTCTGTACACTTTCATACACACACACACACACACACACACACTCATGCATGCACACATATAGTCATAGAAGTTCAGATTGGAAGGAACTTCAGAGATCACATCAACCTGAGTCTTAATGAAAATCTCTTCTATAATATTCCTCTGAAATAATCATCTCTCCTTGACTTGAAGTTCACACCCGTGAAAAGGAACCTACTGTGTACCATTCTACTTATATGATAATTATTAGGAAGTTTGCTTTTGTTTATACCGAACTGAAACTTACTTTGGACCTAGAAGAATGTCTAACTATTTTTTCTTCATCTTAGCCCATGAAACACTTGAAGACAGGTATTATGGACCCCTATTTTCTCTGTCTTCTTTCCTCCAGGCTAAACATTCAGCTCCTTTAATAGTTTGCGGTAAGACCTCCAAGACCTCTATCATTCTGCTGGTCCTGTTCTAGAGTCTCTGAAAGCAAATGGTATAAGAAATCACCTCAGCTAGACATACATGTGTGTATAAGCAAATATTTTATGTATATATTTGCATATATGTGTACATAGAGATATATACGAAGGTTTGTGTATCCTATCAGACAGATAAATATGAAAGCCAAAGACCAAATTTTTGAAATGAACATTCATCTGTCAAATCTGATTGAAAATAGTGGATATTTATGAGCAAGATGATCTCATAAACAGCAAGAAGAATTGTAGAAAAAAAAATACTACCCTCCAAAAATATGCCAAGACTCCCAACCAAGTCAAGTCCTCCCATGAATAACACACTACAAGTCATACTTAAAAAACCATAAAAATGGTAGAAATCTATAAAGATTTCTATTAAAAATATTGTATTCATTTGTGACAAAGGAACTGTCATCATTTCCATATATAAGCATCACAGTCTCCATACCCTTTATGAAGTGGTGGAAATGTTAACAAAGATAAAAATAGAAATAATAGTGGCCCAGATCAGGTGTACAGAAAGGCTATTCACTATGAAGACAATATAATTTTGAGGATGGTTAAAAGTCAAGTTTTAAGAAAGAAGAAAGAAGTAAGGCAGGTAAGAATTGCTTGAATAGAGACAACCAAATAAAGAGATTAATATACAAAATATATATGAGAATGTTAATAACTAAAGAATTGAATCATTACCATTACCTTTCCTGCTCTACAAAACTTCTATGAGAATAACCAGGATTTTGTTCTATAAATATCATAGTTGAATCCTGACGCTGTTACCCATGTGTTCCTTTTCCCTCCATCTTGTTGCCATCTGAAAATTTGAGGAACACAAGATTTGTGTCTTTATTCAAGTCATTGACAAAATTTTAAATTGTACAGGACCAAGATCAGATCCTGGGTCACCACAATAGAGACTTCTTTTCAAGTTGACAAGTATCAATTACTTCTTTTGATTTGCCTCCATTTAATCAACTCCAAACAAACCTAACTGTATCATCATAGGCTAGGGTACATATTTTAATGTTTTCAACAAGAAAATCTATGATAAAAGACAGAAAATTCCACTTTGGGTGGTATCCGGATCTCTGAGTTACAGTCCTATCAGAAGAGGAAAGGATCCTTGTCTGGCACAACCTGATAGTGGGTAAGTTATGTTGTCTCCTTTTTTTCTAGAGGTTCACTTTTTTAAAAACATTTTCTGCTAGAATGTTATTGAGAATCAAAGCCCTAGTCATTAGATTTCACTTTGCTAATTCAATTTCCTTACTTTTTGTTTAATTGTTATAACATTTTTTCTTCTTCAATGTCATAATATTGTTTCAGCTCTCCATGATTTTTCAAGTATCACATCACAACAATGTGACTCAGGAAACCACAAATATCACTTGTTTGTGGTAATGGAACAACTACCGACAAACAATCTCTGATGCTGATTTTAGGATGCTGGTAAGTTACTTAAGCTATGTGAAAATTCAGACAGAATAATTGTACCTAACTCATAGAATTGTTGTCAGAAACTAATCAGATAATTAATAAATGAATGGATGAATCAGCAAATAAGTAGAGGATTTGCAAATTTTAAAATGATATATGAGTCTTATTTGCCATTATGATCTAAGATGTAGCTTATGAGATCCAGGCAACTCAAAGTCATCAAAGAAAGTGCGTGCCGCTTACTGAACTATACCATGTTAATTTTATCATTCTCATTACTGGAACAAGATAACCATTGGTCCCAGCTAAAAGATTGTTTATTCTACTTTTATTAAGTATCAACTTTCGCTTAGTTTCCCTCCCCTTGACTTTGCCAGGTTGAAGATCATTCCTTAGTATTAGTCACAACAAAGCATTTCCAATTCTTCATCATATTCCATTATCATAAACAGGACTACCACAACCAATTGTATATATCCTGTCTTTGCAACTAGTCTTTTTCCCAATCTAGATAAATGATCTTCTTTACATCTTTTTACCATTCTCATTTTATTGTGGGCTTTAGTGCCTCTGACAGCAGTCTTGCTGGACCGTTCTATGTATCTATAATGATTCACTGTGAGGTGTCCTCTCTTCCATCTTTTGAATATGTCTCTTAATAATCTATATTAATAAATTCACTGTACATGCATATTGATTTATCTTAATGGGTCCTTCTTTTCCTCATCAAGATGGGTTGTCTTTATGTCTTCAGGATTTCATTCTTAAGAGCTTCCTATTTCTCATGGGATAACTACCCCAAGAAGAATTTTCAAAGAGTAACGATGGGAAACCTTTGAAATCTGCCATCTTAAAATCCAAATTGCATGTCATACTAGGATGAGATTTCCTTTCTTTTCCCCTTCCTATTCCAATATGGGATAGTAATTTCTTCTCAATGATCCCATAATTTCAAACTAGAAAACAATTCTTCCATTTAGTCATTATCAAATCCTGAGTAATACTTCTACTTAGTATTTCTTCTGCCTTTTAAAAGATATGAGTTAAAATCCCAGGGTCCTCTAAAATACAAGCTTTTGAGGAAGAGAATTTCTAAATAAAATTATTTAGAAAGCTATATAGATATTCACTGCACTCCAGTTCCTCCAGCAATGCAAATTCTTACTCATCCACATTTTATCATGTGTGATTCTAGTCTAGGTCTTTCCATGAACCTTTCATGGAGGATATATTTAACATGTTGGAAGCCTTCTTTTTTGGTTGATTTAGTATTTCATTGATAGCAATGCATTACCTAGGCTGGCCATGTGTTATCTCTCATCTTTCCTACAAGAGTTGTCCTTTGCCAGTCATAATTTCATAGTACAGTTACATTCCTTGGCAACATACTGTAGTATGTTTAAATCTACTTCATAACTTTCACATATTTTTACTTCATTTCTGATTCTTCTAAGAACATATCGTTCTTAGTTTCATAACATAACAATTTTTATAATTATGCATTTTCTCTCACCATTTTTAGTGTCAAGCAATAAAAATATTTACCTTCACCTTCTAAGATTTATGGCTAATATTTATTGTCTAAATCTGCATGCTCAGTATTACTATATGAACTATATAAAAAAGAATCAACATGTAAGAGATCACAAGATATATATGTAGTGATATGAAGCTCCTGTGGCTCATACTAATGATGTTAAGGAATAAGATTTCCTGACTTGGTTTCTATGCTTTAAGATTTTATTGGATCACTATGAATGCCAGTTAATTATTACCTGGGATTTATAGCTCACCTAAAAATGGAAGGTTCAACTATAGAAATAAATTGAAAGGTAAAAAGAAAGAGACAGCTTATCATACTCCCTCATGTTACTAAGTCTGCCATTTGGACACATTTCTCTTCCTGAATATATGAAAGAAGACAAGGTAAGCTTAAGTGAAGCACAACAGATATTATACTTTGCTACGTTAAGGATCAATGAGTTTATCAATATAGATATTCCCTTAATTAGGAGAGATTTTAGTAGACAGACTTTAGAAATCAATATAGTTGATAAGTTCATCATCCTGTGGCCATCCTGTTGATAAAAATTTCCAAAATTAGATAGGCCAGTCTGTAAACAAAACATACAACCATTCTCTCTACTTTCCAAGTCAACTTCAATCCATAGAAGTTGTTTATAGTTTCATTTTCCATTTGGTGCTTAAGTACCCTTCCTATTCCAATGTGAGGTAGTAATTTCTTCTCAATGATCCCATAATTTCAAACTAGAAAACAGTTCTTCCATTTTAGTTAAAATTCCAGGGTCCTCTAAACTACAGGTTTTTGAGGAAGAGAATTCAAATGAAGTAAGGTAGTTTTATGAGATAAGTAAGGTTGTGACCTTTTTGATTTGAGCGTTTTTATCATTTGAAAATGGCAAGAGCAAGAACAGTTCTGCCAGAAAAAAAAAAAAAAACAAAACATTGCTAACGCAGCAAATATGGGGGAAAAAGGTATTAGTTTACACTATAGGTGATTCAAGTGTCCTATTTGCCAGCATCTAATTCACATATGACTGATAAAAGAAGTTGAGGATGATAACTGGAAAACCCTGACAGAATTATTTGTTGACTATGAGGTGACATAGCTGAGGCTTGACAAAGAGAAATAGGGAGCTTTTCTCATTTATCAGGAGACAGATGTGAATCATTTCACAAAGGAAATTCTTCTTTGAATCAGTATGATTTTAAAAACCATATGTTAAGGTAGACAAGAACAAAACTTAGAGCAGGGTCTTTGAAGAATCATTAAAACTGGAACTAGGATAGTGGTCTAGATTGATTTGGAATCAGACCTCAGAGATTTCATGGCCATCTGATCCTTAGAAAAGCAAATTAGAAGAACAAGACTTTGAATTATAATCTACTACTTGAAAAAGCAGTTTGGAGGAAGAAAACTTGTTTTTCTTTTCCATGGACTGTCATTAATTGACCAAGAAGAAATTCTTTTCCCTGTCAAGGGTGCAGACCTGTGAGGAAATCTCATTCCTTGCCATCATTAGCACAAGTCACAGGAGCTTCGTATCACTAAAAATATATCTTGTCATCTCTTACATGTTGATTCTTTTTACATAGTTCAAATAGCAATACTGAGCATACAGATTTAGACAAGTAACATTCCAACCTTACGTTTTATTGCTTCTACTGAAAGATTTTAAGACTGCTTCAGTAGTCTAGAAAAGAAAAAAAAATAAATAGTCACCCATGGAGAGGTAGAACAGTCCCACTCTGTAGTAAATTGTTTTAAAGATTATTGTTGAAGGGAACTTCAAGGCCCTCCATTCAGTGTTTTGAGTTACTCAAGACACATAAGTCCCCTACCCATGGACCTCCAGGTAGATGGAAGTTTGTGGTCCCTCTCCCTTATGGACACCATGGACATTGTTGGGAGTGTGACCCAAGTTTACCAGTACAATATTATGTTAAATTAGCGTTTCTTTTCCTTCTGTTTAGTAAATGTTTCTGTCTAAGAGTTAAAGGTACAATCTCAGATGATGTGATAAGTAAAAAAGCTTACTAAAGGACAGCTAGGACCTACAGCATATTCTCCACTTGGTTATCCCCTAGGACTTGAGAGGATAAGGTGTAGTAGTGTAACCATCCCCTCCGTAACTCTTGGACCTGCCAATCAATAATGTGCTATAGGGTTAGTAGGTAGCCTACAGAGAACCAAGAAACAAGAAAAGAGAATACAGAGATAAAGGAATGTGGGCTATGGAAGTAGATGTAGCTAGGGTATGAAATTGGTTGGTTTAAATTCCATTTACGTCTTTATTGAGTAAACCTTGAAAATGAAAATTTTCTCCACAGGCATTCAGTTATTATGACCTAGAACATCAACCATAGCAGTGATTACTATTTCTATAGCAGTTTAAAATCTGGAAAATGCTTTACCCACACTATTATTCATCATCTAACTAGATTTCATCAAATGCAAGAGGTATTTCTTAAGCACCTACTCCATTGCAGGTATTGTACTTGGTAATAGAACTACAATGAAAACCATAAAACAACCTTTTCCCTAGAAAAACTTGCATTCTATGGGAATATATGTGGTGACTAAATTCCAAACACATTCCAAGCACATACAAAGTTAATTAAAGAAGGAGTGCTAAAGACTTGTGTTGTGGGATGCAGGATTAGGAAAGGCTCTTTAGAAAGGGGCACTTGAGCACAAATAAAATGGATGGAAGGATGCCCAGAAGCAGAGGGGAGAAGTGAAATCATCCCACCTCAGGAAGAACATGTGAGCTTAAATCCAGCTTCAGATAATTAATAGTTGTGCGAACCTGGGCAAGTCACTTAACCCTGTTTGCCTCAGTTTCCTCATCTCTAAAATGAGCTGGAGAAGGAAATGGCAAACCACTCCAGTATCTTTGCCAAGAAAACCCCAGATGGGGTCACATAGAGTAGGACACAGCTGAAACAAATAAACAAGAACCAGATATAAGAGATGTTGGAGAGGGACAGACATCTAAAAACAATTTGGCTATGTGGAGAGAGGGAAAACAGAAGACAATCCTTAGCTAGAGGTGAAGTAACATGAAAAACAAAAAAATATTTTTCAAGCCTTCCTGAGAAGATCTTTAGAGTTTTCTTTGATCTAGAGACAAATGAGTCCACACACTCACAGGGATGGGAAACCTGCAATCTCAAGGTCACATGTGACCTTCTAGGTTTTTGGGTTCAGCTGTTTGACTGAACCCAAGTTTTACGGAACAAATTCTTTTATTAAGGGGATTTGTTCTGTGATACTTGCATTCAGTCAAAGGGCTGCACTTGAGGACCAAGAAGGTTATATGTGATTTTGAGGCTTCAGGTTCCTCACACCTGCTATAGAAGTTTGGTATTTGACACTTGTCTAGGAAAAGGAAACAGTACACTGGTCATGATTTAGGTCAGGAAAGACTGTATGAGCTCATCTGTTAAGTATCATAACTACTTAAGTATCTTTTGAAGGCGTTAACTAGATGGTTACCAGGATAACAAAATGCAAATAATGTTTCACCTTACATTTAGCAAGCAGAGTTTTTTAATTATACTAGCCCTGCATGAAGGAAATTGCCCCAACGGATACAAAATGAGCATATACAGAACAGAGAATGTGGTTTTTATTTGGCCTTTGGTGATGTAACTGTAACAGTTACATTTAAATAACTTGACTTTTTTTTTTATTTTTAAAGAGTTACTATAGAAGTATATTTCAAATCAGTATGAATTGGTTAAGTAATTACTATGTGAAAAGAATTGGGCAAAGCACTAAGCTTAAAAATTATTTTTTTAAATTAAAAAGATAAAAATTAAACAGTCCCTGCTTTCAATAGAAGTTATATTCTACTGGAGGGATGGAGCAATATGTACACAGGCAAGAAAATGGAAAATATATACAGAAATTTAAAACAAGGTATTTTTTGAGGATTGATGAATAAACACTGACAACTGAAAGGTCTTTTATATGAGGTGGCACCTGGTCTATTCTTTTAAAAGAAGAATCCAGTGAAAAATATCTCATTACAATTATTTCATACTCACAATCACCTCCAGCACCATCAATTAGCACAAATGAAAAAGTTTGCCTCAGGGATAGCAAAGGAAGGAGGGACAGAGAGAGAAATAAAAAAAAAGAGAGAGAGGAATAGATAAAGGTAAGATTAACACATTATAAATATAGACCTCAAATTGATCTTAGAGGACTTTAGACTAATCCCTTCATTTTATAAATAAGAAAAATGAGGCAAGAGAAGAAAAGTGATTGTCTAAAGTAATGTAGGAAGTCAAAGTGAGGGTAGGACTCACACTTTGTTCCTGTGACTCCAAGTTCAGTGCACTGTTGTTCCAAGACAGAGGTAGGGAGTAATGGAAAAAAAGAGAAGAAAAGATGGAGAGAGAGAAAGGCAGAGATAAGAGACACAGAGATTGTGTCTACTTAAATAGCATTAGTAATGCTCAGTGACAGTTAAATTCAACTATGGGAAATTGGCATACAGTCATTGATTTATTTCTTTTGAGAAACTGAAAATTGATTAGCCCATTTAAATGTCCATCAGGTTAGTGAAGCAGAAATTTTACTTCCATTAGACTTCTTTTCTCTCTCTAAATATTTGATTTTTAATTGAGTCACCAATATAGGATGCTTATTTATAACACTACAATCGTTATTGCTTTTGGAACAACTGTCTTGAAGCACATTCTGCTAAAACATAATGGTGAAGAAGGAGAGTGGATCTTCAGAGCGTGCCTTGAAATATTCAATGAGTAGTCAGAAGGAACACTGGGGACTTCCAACCATAGTGTCCACCTGCGAAGAGCAAGTAGAATAACTTTACAAAGCCTAAACCAACAGAAGCCTAAGAATCTCATCAGGCCAAAGAAGGATTCAGAAATCCAATGACAATCTATGTTAAATGGCTTTTTCCATCCCAGAACTGCACACAAACACAGAGCTAGCCAGAAGTTCACTGGCAATAGGAAACAGAGCTTTCCACAAAGCAAGTGCCAGGGGAGAGAAACAATCTGACAGCCTTTCAGTATTGCCCAGAGAGGAACCAGATATGGAACTTGAAGTGGTACAGATCAGTATTGGATGAGCAGTGCTTAAAGTGGGATACCCCATGGCAATCTCTCTCCACTCCCTTTCTGTTCCCCTGCTCTCTTCCTCCCTCCCTCCCTCTCTCTCTCTCTCTCTCTCTCTCTCTCTCTCTCTCTCTCTCTCTCTCTCTCTCTCTGTCTCTGTCTCTCTCTCTCTCTCACACACACATTCACACACACACACACACACACACACACACACGCACGCACCACTGCAAGCATCCAGAAGGAATGAGCTCTTGTACCAAAGAACCGCAAAAACACTGTCAGGATTATATACAAGACAGGATAACATCTATTCCCAAAAGCAGAATAGAGATAGATTTATAACCAAAAATAACTGTGAATATAAAAACAAGGAACAAAAATAAACCTTCAGAAAAAATAGAGGACTTCCAAGCATATCTTTTGAAAGAAGAAAAAAACACTAGAGCTGAGTAGGAATTTAGAAATGCAAACACAAGAGTAAAAATAATCCTAGAAAGGGTAATTTATTTCAATAATTGTAAGGGGCTGTATGGTGATGCTAAGTTAACATTCTCATAGAAGGAAAAGAATCAAGTATCCCTTAAAAACCTAAATGTTTGAAAAAGGCCTTGAGGGACTTAAATAAGAACAAAACAGCAATAGAGGGATAGACTGCTTCTGGCCTGAGGGCTCTGAGAGCAGAAAATGAAAAGAATGATAGAAGGCATATGTTCGTGTAGCAAGAGGGAAGAAGGGATTGGAACTTGCCTTTTGTCATAATTGTGATAAATGAGGAATACGTAAATAAAGAGGAAAGGATAGGCAGGACAAACAGGGGAGCTGAACACTGAAATAGACAAAATAATTTGTAGGTACATTATAAAGACAAATAAATATATTGATATGCAGATTTTCTTACGGAAATGCATAAAAATTAACAGTATGTAAGTAAATGTAGGGAGGGGGCAGGTTAAGAGGGAGGATAATACTGGGGAGGAAGTAGGTACAATCATAACTTGGGAGAGGAAGGGCTGAAAGGGAAAAACAGTAAAAGCAAAGATGTGAAAATCAAGGGGCAGCCATCAATTGGAGCATGACTGAACAAATTATGGTGTATTGATATAATGTGGTCTTTATTGTTATATTTGAGACTAGACCTCTCTAGCTCATGCAGGACTAACAGTCGCTGGCCACTAATGATTCAAGTCTCAATTAAATGAAACAGGAGCTCGTATTTATTCTTATTCTGACCTGGACTGCTTTGCCCATCAAGGCAACCAGGAGCACCCTTCCCTTTCCACCTCCAGGAACTCAACATACTCTTTGTAACAAAAACATTGGATTTAATTTTGGTTTATTCCACTGTAGACCATAGCTCATGAGCTCAAACAATTGACCATCTTCATCCTTTCTGGTAGCAGGAATTGTAAACATACAATGCCTAAACTGTAAGAATTATTAAAGAAATGATTTTTAGAAAATCCTGGAAAGTATGAACGGATGCAGAATAAAGGGAGTGGACCAGTGAGTAGAAACCAGCAGAAAAATTTATTGTAAGCATTGTTATTGTATTATTACTATTATTGTAAACATTATTATTATTGTAAACATATTGTAAACATGACAGCATTGTAAAGAAGATGAAAAGAAAACAAGAGAAATAACTCAAACACCTAAAGACTGATCAAAATAATGACCAGCCATATCTGGGAGAACCCAAGGGTGATATGGATGTTGCTCATGCCTTGACAGAGAGAGATGAGGGACCCAAGGTACACGATGAGATACAGATTTTTTTTAAGATAATCACTGTGTGGATTTCTTTTACTTGATTATGTTTGTTTGGTCATGTTTTGTTCTTTATTTGATTTTGTTTTACCCTCTTTTAGTTAGAAGGGAGCTGATAGAAACAAGAATTTAGAAATAATGATGCAAAAAACTGATCCATTCATTTTCTTTTTAATGTAGAGAGGAGAACAAGAGAAATTTCGGAAGGAAACACAAAAAGAAAAGTTTTGAAAAAAATCAGTAGAAAGTGTTGTAAACTTTTTAAAGCAAGTGATGTTAACAGAGACACAGTTTTCTCTCTACTTTTATTGCATTTTGTGTTGTATATGGAATTTATTGTTGGTTAACTTCAGGACAAAAAATAAAATTATTAAATTTTAAAGAGTAAAAGCACAGAAAGGTTGATATGGTTGACCTTGAATTAAAAGTAAGAGTAGTCTTCTTAGTTGTGAGATTTTTATAAATAAGAGTATTCCTGGGCACATCAGAAGATAAAATTCTTATGGCTGCCTTCCCTAAGTTACCAAATATTAAAAAAGCCATTATTTTTCAATATGGGGAGACAAAAGTGAAAGAACATTATGGGGCCATGCCAGTAGTGTAACAAAGGTAACTATAAGATAGAAAAAAAATGACCCTATACCCCAAAAGTTGTAAATTTACATCAATCCGTATTATAGCAGATTCTCTACAAATCAAATATAAATAAAAATCAGGAGTGATTTAGCTTAATAACTGGGAACTAGAAATTTTGCCACTAGAACAAAAGGTATGAATCACTGTTCAGAACAAACAACACTGAAGGCACTCTTCAGTCAAGATATTTAACATTAGAAGAATCGGTGAACATTTACTAAATGCTTTATGCTAGGTTAAGCACTAGGGAAATAATGAGTAAAGATCAAACAATCCCTGCCCTCAAGGAACTTAATTGCATAATTAAAAAAAAAAAGGATTTTAAAGTTTTGTGCCCTCTAAATCATAGTACTTTATCTAAACCTCTATTCCAGTTTTATACACACACACACACACACACACACACACACACACACACACACACACACATATATATATATATATATATATATACATACACATATATACATATATGCATATATATATATGAACTGGGACCCATATATGTGTTTATGTATATATATATATATATATATATGTATATGAGTGTTTTTTGTGCATGTTTGTGTGTGTGTATGTGGGTGTGTGAGAGTGAGAAAGATTTCCCAGGGTGGGATATTTCAAAATATATAGATATCATGTTCAATGATGATGATGTAACAATATTAACAATAATGATGATAATAATAATATTTAAAATAAATAGTATTCATATAGTAATTTCAGTTTGGTAAAGTGTTTTACAAACACATTATTCCAAAAATGGATCTATAGCTTTCACCAGATTAAGAAAGGTTTCCATGATATAAGACATTTTAAGAAAATCTTTATTAGACAATAAATAACATGATCAGAATGATACTTCAAGGTAAGCTAATCCAATCATTTTGCTGAAACATATCCCCTACAAGGGACATGACAAGTGCTAGTCCAACTTCTCCTTGAAAGCTATCGCCCATATCTTCAAAAGATAATTGATAATGAGGATATGAAAACCTTGCAAACAAATGTAGAAAATGAAAAATGTTGAATGTATCTCTTAGTGACCACAAGAACAAATATTATATTTAATAAAGGGCTGCTGAAATGATTAAAATTTAATTGGAGACTAAATCATTTAATGCTAAAGAATGGGTTGACCAAAGAACAGATCAGAGAAATAATCGATAATTTCACTAAAAATAATTACAACAATGAGACATTACAAAATTTTTGGAATATAGCCAAAGCAATTATTAGGGGAAAATTTATATCCCTATCAAGTTTCGTCAACAAAAGAGAAAGGGAATAATGAATTGGGAATATAACTGAAAAAAGAAACAAAAAAAAAATAGCACTAGAAGCCAACAAATTAAAAACCTCAAATTAAATGTCAAAATAGAAATCTTGAATAAAAATGAAGAAATTAACAAAAATAAATGCAAAAAAAAACCCCTGAAATAATAAAGGTAGAAAACTGTTTTATTAAAAATAAAATAAAATCAAAAAGTCATTAGCTAATGACTACAGAAATAAGGAAGAAAACCAAATAACTAGCATCAAAAACAGGGGGATGGAAAAGGTGAATTGACCAACAAAGAAGAAATTAAAGAATTTATTAAGGAACTATGTCAATGAATTATACATCAATAAAATGGATAATCGGGAGCCAAGATGGCGGAGTAGAAGGACGCACATTTATGAGCTCCGAAACCAAAAGCCCATAGAATTAATGTAAAAAGAGTCCCCCATAACTTCTGGGTCAATACAAGGTGTGCAGAAACACAGTGGAAGAGATTTCCATTCCGGGGAGCCCTGGAGACCCGTCACCAGGGTCCGGCGCACCCCGGAAAGTGGACCCCACCCCCAGCGCTGCCCTGGCCACGGCCCCAGAGAAGCTGATCCGAGCAGGCTTCAGAGACGGAAGCTCTGGCAGCCGGGAAAGTCCCTCCGCCCACAGAAGCTACAGGTCAGTGACAGAGAAGGCCGGGCTGGAGGAGAGGGGAAGAAGGGCATCTCCGTGACTTGGGCCCCCTCGGGAGGAAGCAGCGGCGGCAGGGACGGGGGCAGGAAGCGGCGGAGGCAGAGGTGTGGGCGGCGGCTGAGGCGGCTGCGGACCAGGACTCGGGAATCCCCCAGCAGCAGGCAGGATCTTCATTACGGAAGATTCCTGCATAAAACCTGACCGAGCTGAGCCTGGGACATGACCCTGCCCCCACCCCGCTCTGTTACTGAAGGCTTCTGCTTAAAGCCCCCAAGGGAGCTGGGTTTGGGAGGCGGGCCCCCCACCCCAGCACCTGAACTAAAGCTCACTGATTGACAGCCAGCAGGAGGAAAGCCCATTTAAATCTCAGAGGCCAAGCACTAGCTGGGCGGATCCAGGCGGGGGTGGAAAGGAATCTCAGAAGTCAAGTAACTGGCTGGGAAAATGCCTAGAAAAGGGAAGAAAAATAAGACTTTAGAGAGTTTTTTCCAACAAATGCAAATGATCCCAACCTTCAGATCTGATGAGGAGGACGTATCCTTGCCATCAGGGAAAGACGTGGAGGGCGGGGCCTCAGTACCCCAGACACTCCAGGGGGGTGGCAGGTGAACTCAGGCCCTGGAAGAGCTCAAAAAGGATTTTGAAAAGCAAGTTAGACAGGTGGAGGAAAAACTGGGAAGAGAAATGTCAGAGATGCAACAAAAGTATGAAAAACAGGTCAATACCTTGGTAAAGGAGACCCAAAAAAATGCTGAGGAAATTAACACCTTGAAAAATAGGCTCACTCAATTGGCAAAGGAGGTTCAAAAAGCCAATGAGGAGAAGAATGCTTTCAAAAGCAGAATGAGCCAAATGGAAAAAGAGGCTCAAAAGCTCACTGAATTTAATAGTTCTCTCAAAATTAGAATGGAACAGATGGAGTCTAATGACTTTATGAGAAACAAAGAAATCACCAAACGAAACCAAAAGAACGAAAAAATGGAAGAGAATGTGAAATATCTCATGGGAAAAACAACTGACCTGGAAAATAGATCCAGGAGAGACAATTTAAAAATTATGGGACTACCTGAAAGTCATGATCAAAAAAAGAGCCTAGACATCATCTTCCATGAAATTATCAAGGAAAACTGCCCTGACATTCTAGAACCAGAGGGCAAAATAAGTATTGAAAGAATCCATCGATCACCACCTGAAAGAGATCCAAAAAGAGAAACTCCTAGGAACATCGTGGCCAAATTCCAGAACTCCCAGCTCAAGAAAAAAATCTTACAAGCAGCTAGAAAGAAACAATTCCAGTACTGTGGAAATACAATCAGGATAACCCAAGATCTAGCAGCTTCTACATTAAGAGATCGAAGGGCGTGGAATAGGATATTCCAGAAGGCAAAGGAACTAGGACTCAAACCAAGAATCACCTACCCAGCTAAACTGAGTATAATACTTCAAGGGAAAATATGGTCTTTCAATGAAACAGAGGACTTTCAATCATTCTTGATGAAAAAACCAGAGCTGAAAAGAAAATTTGAGTTTCAAACACAAGAATGAGAAGAAGCATGAAAAAGGAAACAGCAAAGAGAAGTCTTAAGGGACTTACCAGAAGTGAACTGTTTACATTCCTACATGGAAAGACAATGTTTGTAACTCTTAAAACTTTTCAGTATCTGGGTAGTTTGTGGGACCACACACACACATGTACACGCATGCACACACATACACACATGCACACACATACAGAGATAGAGAGCACAGATTGAACTGAATAGGATGGGACCATACCTTAAAAGAAACTAAGGTAAATGGTGAGAGAGAAATGTAGGGGGAGGAAAGAGAGGGAAAGGGAAGGGGGTAACTATATGTCATTTAAGAGGCAGGTAGGAGTTTTTCTTAGTGGAGGGAAAAAGAGGAGAGCTGAGAAAAAAAAAAAACAAGAAGTTTACCCTCTCACATTTGACTAAACGAAGGAGTGAAATGCACACTCATTTTGGTATGAAAACCTATCTTACAGTATAAGAAAGTGGGGGAGAAAGAGATATTGCAAGGGGGGGGATGATGGAAGGGAGGGCAAAGGGAGGGGGGAGCAATTTGAAGTCAACACTTGGGGAGGGACAGGATCAAAAGACAGAAGAGAAACAAGGAGGGGCAGGTTAGGAGGGATGGTAATCCAGTTAGTCTTACACAACATGACTATCAGGGAGGTCATTTGCAAAACTACACAGATATGGCCTATATTGAATTGCCTGCCATCCCAAAGGGAATGGGTGAGGAGGGAGGAATGGGGAGAATTTGGAACTCAAAGTTTTAGGAACAACTGTTTAGTATTGTTGTTGCAACTAGGAAGGAAGACATACAGTTAATGAGGAATAGAAAGTCATCTGGCCCTACAGGAGAAAAGAGAAGATGGAGACAAGAGAAGGGAGGGATGACAGAAGAGAGGGCAGATTGGAGATAGGGAAAATTAGATTGCTTGGGGTATTGGGGTGGGGGGAGGGGATAAAAGGGCAGAAAATTTGGAACCCAAAAATTTGTGAAAATGAATGTAAAAAATTAAATAAATAAATAAATGAAATAAAATTATAAAAAAATAAAATAAAATGGATAATCAAAATCAAATGGATTAATATTTACAAAATTAGAAAATGTTCAGATTAACAGAAGAAATAGGATACATTAAACCAGTTTGGAAGGGCAGGAAATGGAAAAATAATATATAGACTCCCAAAGTGGGAAAACAGAACATTTGGATTTATAAGTTAAATATATCAAATATTTAAAGACTAATTAATGTTAATGCCACATAAATTGTTGGAGGAGTGCTCAATAATCTTTAGGGTGACTTGTACTTCAAAAATACAATCCCTTGAGAAAGAACACCAGTTGCCAATCTAAAAACAATTTTTGAAAAATATACCTAGAGCTGGGAGGGACAACAGAGGGGGTCTAGTTCATCTCTTTCATTTTCCAGATGAGGAAATTGATGTGGAGGGTGCTTAATTCTAAGGCCATATAAGTTGGCAACATCACAGGCATGATTTGAGCCAGGATCTCTCACTGTAGGGTCAATAGTCTTTCCCCGTATCATGTTAGAATGATATGATAACCATATCAGGAAAGAGAATACCTTTTCAATTCAATTTAATAATAATTTTTAATAACATACTCTGTGTCTAGTGCTGGAGAGACAAAGCACTGAAGACAGAAAGACAAAAATAAAACCTTCCCTCACCTCAAGAACCAGCATTCCCCTCAAGAGAAACAACTTATGCATGGGGTTGATACAAAATGAACCCTAATGAACCATATTTATGGTGGAGGGAAGAATTCTAACAATTGCTGAAATTGGGAAAGACTTCTTTGTTACACCTTTCCCACATTGCTTTAATTTTTTTTATAGGCGTTTAAGGTCTTTACCTCAGAGAGATATATAACTGCAACCCGGGGATATAAAAACAAATGAAAATTACCTAGGATAGCATGGCTAAATCGTTATTGTTGAGGTTAAGGGTAGGGCTTTTGTTAAAAAAAGAATACCAGTGTTAGAGATAGATGGTAGAGAGATTGATTGATTGACAGATAGACAAACATGGGACAAATAGAATCTACTTATTAAACTGATTTAATTTCAGCCAATCTGTTAGTAGAAGAGATGTTTGATATTTCCCAGACATGCAAAACTTCTAGAGTATATTTCCTTTCATGAATTAGAGTCTCTTAGGAGTTACAATTTCTTCTGATTAAAAAAGACAGCAATTTCCAGAAGCACTCTGTGCAAGGCACATTTTTGCTGATTTAAAGTTTAACATCATTCAAATGATCCAGTTGATTTTATTATGGTAGATGATGCTGTCGTTGTGTGACTTGTCAGAGTGCCATACCCACCTCCCTGTTCCCCACTTCCCACCCCAGTAAACTAGCTGATCAGGCTGGTAGCTGCTCCCTATCATTCAGCATGTTAATGTCTAAATGCTACTACCTATAAATTAATCCTTAGCAATTATAAAAAAGAATAATTAAATTCTTTCCAAATATGTCATATGACCTGAAAGCATACTGCTTCTAGAGATGAAAAGCTGTATTTAATGAAAAGTATTGCCATAGGAAAGCTTCACGTGTGGTCCCAGCTGCTAAGTCTGCCAGTGGATCATACCCATTGTGACTACAAAGTAGTAAGACTTATGTTCAAGTCTAATGGAAGGCAGTTTCCTTAATTTAAAATCGGGGTCTACACATTTAGATGCAATAAATTGGTGCCTGTAGAAAGAGAAGACACTCTTGCTTTACTTCCTCTTCTCTCTGTTTTTTTCTAGATGTAATGAGTCATTAGGATGAAATTCTACATAGGCCCTCTTTTTCCTCAGTACATCTTCAGCTTCCATACCCTTGAAGACATATCTGCCTCCAACCTCACTCTACTTTTTATTCTAAAGCAGGGGTCCTTAACCTGGGATCTGTAGATAAAACTATGAACTTAGATGGACAAAAAAATTCCCTTTCATTTTCACAAACCCCAGAATGAAATTTAGCATTCCCTTCAATGATTTGAAATACTATTCTGATAAAGGGTCTTTAGGTTTCCCCATACTGCCAAGGGGGTCCATCAAACAATGACAAAAGTCTAAGAACCCATTTTCTAAGAAAACAAAGAATCAGATGGATATTTTAACCCATAAATCCACAAACAAATTATTAAAGCACCTCCTATATGGAGCCTTTGCTAGGTTCTATGAGTACAAAGACAGAAATGAATATTTCCTGTCCTTGAGAAGTATACATTTTATGTAGGGAACAGCACATACACAAGGAAGGGAGGAAGGAAGGAAGGAAGGAAGGAAGGAAGGAAGGAAGGAAGGAAGGAAGGAAGGAAGGAAGGAAGGAGAAATACAGATGATAAATGATAAATGAAAGACTAAAATAAAGCAATTTAGATTCTAACATAGAAAGACAACATAAAGGGGAGAAAGAAAGGAGGGGAAAGTACCATGGCAGGGATAAGGCAATGGGGAAGTGGGATAAGAGGTAGAGAATTTAGAAATGTGAGAGAGGTCAGGAGTGATCTGGGCTAGGAATTCACTAATCTGGAAAGTAGCCCTGAGGGTAGAGATTTCTCTAGGATATAAAATGGTGTCTGTACAGGGTGGTTGATGAGGAGACCCAATCCTACTTCTTAGGAAGTTTATCCTGATATCAAACCTAAATTCATGCCTGTAACTCATACCTATTGCTGCTAGTTCTTCCATCTAAAATCAAATAGAAAAAAAATCTAATCTCTCTTCCATATTAATGTCTTTTAAGTACTTGACAACAGCTAAATTCTAGCTCCTGACATTTCTTTTCTTTGTGTCTACCGTATAAGGACCAGCCAACTTTAGGGGGAAAATGCTCATTAGCAGAATGTTGACAATGGCTAAGTTTTCCAGATCATACTGATTCATGAAGACCCTCACATTTCACCTTCTCCAGGAATACTTTCTTGTGCCCTCTTCCTCCACTGCTGGTGCCTTCACTTTGCGATTATCTCCCATTTACCCTGGAAATATATATATGCATACATGCATGCATGTATGTGGGTATGTACACATACGTATATACCTATATATTTATATCCATCTATCTTCTTTCTTTTTATCTATCTACCTACCTATCTCTCTGTCTATCTATCTATCTATCTATCTATCTATCTATCTATCTATCTATCTATCTATCTATCTTTTACCTTGTTTGTTCTTCCTTATTAAAACGCAAGCTCCTTTAGGGCTGTGCCTGCTTTGTTCTGTCTTCATCTTTCTTTTTATGTTTAGCCCTTAGCATAATACCTGGCATCTAGCAATCACTTAATACATGCGTGGTGACAGATTGCTGCTAAGCTAAAGAAAGCTGTGATCAGCATGGATGAAGGGTGTGGCCATTTCAATGAAATATTGATCTTTTGAAAAATAAACATAGTGCCTTACGTTACTTGTTCTTATTAAACTAATGTATTAATGGCTTTCTTAAAGATGCAATAGGCAATTCTGTCCATGTCAATAATCCTGTGCCAGAAATCAGTGATGGGCAAATTCTGTTTCTCACTTTTCATATGATTTTGGGAAAATTCCCTGACATATCTAACTAGATTGATTTCTTTAAAATGGGGGGCAAAAAACCAACCATGCAATCTTCCTCTGTAGGTTATTTTGAGGATAGAATTCTAATAAAGAACTTTGATGTCGTAGGAGGTTGACTTACAAAAAAAAGAAAAAAGAATGAAAAGAAACTACAGAAAGGTAATAAGGTAAAAACAGAAAGAACCAGGGATTTGATAACCAACAAACTGGATTCAAATCCCAACTCCACCATTCCCTTCCTTTGTGGCTCAGGGAGATCATGTCATCTCTTAGGGTTGCCGTTTCCATCTGAAAAATGAGGAAATCTGACTAGAAATCTCTTAAGGTCCTTTTCAGATTTAAATGTTCTGATCCTACAATTTCATTAGCATAATGATTGGGACAAATAGTCATTATGCTTTCTTGGAGGAGAATAGGTTTTATGCTCAGATTTAAATATCTATAATTATAAATGTTTTATTCATGATCTTTTTTTTTAATTCATTGTACTCTCCAATGACTCCCCCAATAAACGTACTATCACCCCTTACTTGTAAGGAATTATAGTTAAGTAAAACAGATCATCAAAAATTGTTCATGTTTGACAGTACATGCCTCATTCTGCACCTAGAGGCCTCCAGTTCTCACCCAAGAGGTGGGAGACACACTTCACTCTAACTCAAAGAAAGGAATTTCAAGAACTAAAATCCCCTAAGCTAAGTTACATTAAGAGGCAAGCTATCTAGGATAATATAGGTCATGGTGCCATTCTATTTAAGTCTATAATATCACTTCTATTTCTTGGTGTCAGGTTTTACAAGGACAATGACAATTCAGTGTTCAGCAGTGGGTGTCTGTCAGTGATCAGTCTCGAGAAGTCATGATCTGCCACTGCCTCACAGAGTTCAGATATCTTTCAGTATTATTTTCCTTTACGTTATTGTAGGCATTATCTAAACTGTCCTCCTGGATCTAATTAATATATTCTATACCTGTTCATAAAAGTTGGCACAACACTATTCCCTTACATCATACATACATATATATACATACATATTTGTATGCAAAAGTATTCATATATATGTAGATGTACATATAAATATTTGTATATATGAATATATATATATATATTTCTAATCTCTTTTTCCACAACTAGACTCTTTTCTGAATTCCAATCCTGCATCACTAACAGTCTATTAAACAGCTGATTCATTCACTTAATTAAAAAAGAGACATAGACAAAGGAAAATAGATGATCTTATTTCAATACACTTGGTTTCCTTTGAAATCTTATGTATTTTATTTTTAATTCATATTAAAACCATTATGAGAAGGAATTTCATAGGTTTCAGCAGGGTGTCAAAGGAGTCCCTTTTACACACACACACACACACACACACGCACACCGGTTAAGAATTCCTATATTATATTTCTATGCCAGATACTATAATTTATCTTCTTCAATGAGTGGGTGTCCAATTGCTTCAAATTCTTTTCATGTTCAAATGCTATTATTGTCTCTTTAAATGGTTAGGATAAATGTTTTATATCTATATTTGTCATGGGTTCAATAATAAAATAGATCATATTGGGTACAATCTTATAAACATTACAAGGAACAAGAAAAGTCTTTAAAAGCTAACTGTAACTGCCTTCAGAGGCAAATTTAGAAGCCAAACTCTACCTCTTCATCCCATTCTGTATTCTCCAGTCATGATATAAGAATTAACTCTTAGCCTCTGAATTAAATTACTCAATATAAGCTGAACTAGTGGGAGCCTGTTCCCTGTTCTGTTCCCTGTTTGTTCATCCTTCATTACCAAAGAAGACCATGCCATCAGAAAAATGATGACATTAATTGCACTTGATTTTGTTTTGAGTGAAAGAGGGCTGTGCAGGTCACCAGCCTCACCTCTCCTCCAGAGTTATCTGAATCCAGTGATGAGATATTCATCAGGATGACTGGAGATGATCCAGGATGAGGCAATTGGGATTAAGTGACTTTTCCAAGGTCACATAGCTAGTGAGTGCCAAGTGTCTGAGGTGAGATTTGAACTCAGGTCCTCCTGACTCCCGCATTGGTGCTCTATCCACTGCACCATCTAGCTACCCTCACCTTATCCCTTTAACAATGAGGAAGGAGGAATTGTAGAAATATTTACCATCAGTGTGAATGACTGAAAGAGACAGCCACACAAAAACAGAGGCAGAGTAGGAGTTTTATATAGCAACTATATGCCAGGGAATGTGCTAAGCACTTTCCAAATATTATCTAATTTGACCTGGTAACTTATGGAGACTACTCTGAAACTTTGGAAATGTTACTGTGTCACAGCTCAGCATTAGCTGTGATTTAAAGAAAAAAAAATAATACTCATGGGTAGAATGTACAGTGAGGGAAGAAATGGGGCAAAAGAGGGAGAAGAAATAAATGGCATTTCTCTTTATTTCATCACTCAACTGACACTTCTTTACGATTTTCCCTACAATCCTATTGGTCATAACCAAAGAAGTTCTTTTTTTCAACTCACTTATTCTTGACCTTTCAGCAGCATTTGACATTGTTCATCCATTCACATAAGATACTCTCTCCTCGCTGACTGTTCATTGCTTTCTCCTGTTTCTCCAATGACCCAACCATATTTCAGTCTTTTTTGATTGACTGTCATCCTCAACCACCTGCTTAACAGTATATGGGCCCTTTTCTCTCTCTTAGAGATGTCATCAACTCTCATTGGTAAAATGTTGTCTCTCAATCTGTATTTTCAAAACCAGACTCTTTCCTGACTTCTAATTTTGCATCACTAACAGCCTATGGGAGAGTTGATTCATCCATTCAATAATCATTTACTAAATACCTAAATCTCTGGACACACAAATATAGTACACAGTCCCTACCTTCAAGGGTCTTATATTCTGTAGTATAATATCATGTGTATACAGATAAGCAAACACAAAATAGAAACAATTTTTATTTTAGGGAAGACAGGAGAAAATTAGCAACCAATACAAATATAGGCAGCATGAAATTTTGGAAAGACAACAGCCCCAGAAGTCAGCACCCAGATTCAGATACTGTGTCTGGTACATATTAATTGTGCCATCATGAGTTTCACTTCCATGTCCGTGAATAAAGGGGTTGTATGAGATCGCTTCGAAGGCTTCTTCCACATCTAAATCTGTGATCCTATGAAATAAAAGCTGGGAAACAACTAGCTAAGCACAAGAAGAGGAGGAGGGAAAGATAGGATGTTCAGAGTTTATCACAAACTTAATGAGTCATCTCTGACACGACATTGTTTAAGATGAAAGTAATAATAAAAAAAATGTACAGTCAAATAATATTAGAGGTGATAACGACTTCAACAGATTTAAACTACTGTTTTACAAATAAGGAAACATGTCTATAAAAGCGTCTCAGAATAAACCTTTTGCTCTTTTTGAATTATATTCCTATTAAAAGTATAATTATATTTCTGGTTACCGGGCTTAAAGAAAGATATAAAAACCCTGGAAATCATTCAGAAAAATCAGAAAAATCTTAAGAATTTTAAGATCTATGATCACTTAGACATAAGTTTAACTATTCTGGCAGACTTCCTCAGATCCTTACTGAAACTCATATTATGGATACACAGTCCAAGTTTATCAGATATAAATGGCAGTCTTACTTGTGTATGTGTGTATACAAACATATATGTATAATAGGTACACACTAAGCTATATATATATATATATAAGATTTTATATCTATCTCTATGAGCATGCATATTTATGCATTATATATGTATATATTACAAACTCAATTAGTATTATATATCATTCATCACATATGATATTACATATTTTATATTAAATTCAAATCTATATATTTTATATAAATATATTAATAGACATATATTTAAATATATTGAATAAAATATATTAGGCAATATATATGTGTATGTGTGTCTATACATAGGCACACACATACATGCTAGCTGACTGACAGTTTAGAAAGGGGTGAAAGTTTCTGCTACTCTCCTGAATATTAACTTTGTAAATACCCACACATAGAGCAGAAGAGAAATAGGAAGCTCAAGTGAAGCCATTATGTTTTTTGATAAAGAAATTTCTGAGTGTGTGTATATATATATATATATGCATATATATATACCCATGTACATATGCATGTATATATATATATATATATATACACAAACACAATATATGAACTTGCATCTTATTTTTCACAAAAAAATGCTTCATTTAAAAAAATTCATTATCAATTTTAAGTTCTTAGAAAACCTTAAATGAACTTAGCTAAAGACTTTCATTAGGCTAATATGATTAATAATATTAATAATGTCACATCTACACAGAAGTTTTTGTCTTGTTTTGTTTTAATCTAGAATTTCAATTTCATTGCAGTGGGGGAATAGCAGCTCTTATTCAACTCACAATCTTTGCAAATTGTCTCTGGGTCAATGTGATATTAAATTAATTTGCCCAGAGTTACAGAGATGGCTTTCAAACCAAAGTCTCCCTGTCTCCTTGACCAACTTATCACCTAACCTGACCCCCTGCCTTTTTTAAGAAATTGTGTCTATTTGTTTGTTTTCCTGAGTAGAGCCTCTGAGGATTTGTAAAAGTGACTTCCTTGCAAAATCCCAGTGATTTTGATGTGTAGGAGGCGATGCATCTAAGGAGCTGAAAAAGATGAGTGACTTGTCTATGATTTTAGACCTAGTAAGCATTTTAGGCAGGATCAATATGCAGGTCTCCAGGCTCTGAGTCAAGTATTCTCTCCATTATGTCATGATGTAAATAGCAAAGTACCTCTGTATAACTCTGGAGAACAATTTCACTTTGAGAGAAAGTCCTTTTAGAATAAGAGTTTTTTAATCCCATTAAATTCTACATGTAGTATGAATTTCTTAAATCATCTTCCTCTTTCTAAATTGTGGAAAGCTTAATAAATAATTTTTGTTCAGGTTCATCTCTGATCTCTTGAATTATAGAGCTATTCCCGAATATCAATAAATTACTGCAATGCAAAAATTCTGCTTGGTGGTAGGAACAATCTGTTATTGTTTATTATTGAGGTAAAGTTTTTTTTTCTTTCCATTGTTAATTCTAATTGGAATGGAGTGAAATAGAAGAAAACCCACAGCTAAAGGAGGGAGGGAACAAGGATGACATCTGATGGCAACTTTACTTATGTAAGGCTGGAAAACAGATTCAGGAAGGGCTTACAAATGTTCTACCCTTACTACATTATCTACCTTGGCTAGAAATCAAAGAGCTTGGTCTAGTATTCACATAACTCAAACTAGAAAAGACAAACTTGCAATCCTCAGAGATAATTTCTCACTCAAGAGTGAAGAAACTAAGATTGGCATTAACTCTACAAGGTTAACTTGTAAAATTTCTGTAATTTCACAACTGTATTAACCTGTTTTTAAATTAAGTCTGAATATGTTTTTCCTTCAGTTATTAGCCGTAAAAATACATTTTAATATTTAAGAATATTCTCAGGGTTGGAAACATCAATAGTCACTTACTCTCATCTATGCCTATATAGCAATCTTTTCTGAAGCATCTTGAGAGAGTGGTTATTCAGATTTTTCTTAATATCTTCCAAAGATGGAGAATTCATTACTTTCCATATATCAAATCATTCCACCAGAACAATTACTTTCAATTTCTTCCTTTTACTCCTCATAATTCATAGAGATACAGGTATATACAAATATGTGTGTGTATACACACACATGCATATACACATATACATATATACACAGATGCACATATGCATATGTATATAAACTTATTGTTCATATACCGACACATATATACACATATATACATATGTGGAGGGTTCATGGAAGGTGTATGTGGGTGTGGCTGTGTAGTATATGTGTGTATACATGCATGCACACACATTCTTGCAAAGGTATTACACAGGAGACAAATAGGGACCTCCATCCCTTTAGAAATTCATTCCCCTTATATTTAATAAGCACCTGCTACTTGCCAGAAGCCTTATTTAAGTTCTAGAGACAAAAAAAAAGACCAAAGACAGTTTGGGCTTTCAAGGAATTTGCTGTCTAGTGGGAATGATGACATTTAAATTACTATGTACAAACAACATATGTACAGGACATATTGGGGGGCAGTTTCAGAAGGAAGGTGTCAAGATTTAGAAGGACTGGGAAAGAGCTCTTGAAGAAGAAAAGGCTTTAGATGAAACTTGAAAGAAGCCAGGGAAGCTTCCTGTCTTCCACTCCGGCGGAGTGGTCAGTCCTCGAGATGCCGGGCGCCGCTGACAAAGGGACGGAGCTATCCGAGCGGATCGAGAGCTTCGTGGAGGCTCTGAAGCGGGGCGGGGGCCAGCGCAGGTCAGAGGAGATGGCCCCGGGAGACGGTGGGGCTGCTCCGCCAGATCGTGGCCCGCGGGTGCTGGAGCAACGCCGGGGAGCTGATGGAGCTCATCCGGAAGGAGGGCCGGCGCTGACGGCCGCGCAGCCCTCCGAGGCCACGGTGGGCAACATGGTGCGGAGGGTGCTCAAGATCATCCGCGAGGAGTACGGCAGACTCCACGGCCGCAGCGATGAGAGCGATCAGCAGGAGTCCTTGCACAAGCTGCTGACAGCCGGAGGCCTGAATGAGGACTTCAGCCTTCACTATGCGCAGCTCCAGGCCAACATCATTGAGGTTATCGGCGAGCTCTTGATAGAGCTGGAAGGGACAACTGAGAACATAGCAATGCAGGCTCTGGAGCACATTCACTCCAATGAGGTGATCATGACCATTGGATACTCTCGAACCGTGGAAGAGTTCCTCAAAGTGGCTGCCCAAAAGCGGAAATTTCATGTTATTGTGGCAGAGTGTGCTCCTTTCTGCCAGGGCCATAAGTTGGCAGTCAATCTGGCCAAAGAGGATATTGAAACAACTGTCATGACTGATGCTGCTATTTTCGCTGTTATGTCAAGAGTCAACAAAGTGATCATTGGTACAAAGACCATCCTAGCCAATGGTGCCCTGAGAGCAGTAGCGGGAACACACACCCTGGCCCTTGCAGCTAAGCACCACTCCACTCCACTCATTGTTTGTGCACCCATGTTTAAGCTTTCACCACAGTTTCCCAATGAAGAAGATCCATTTCACAAGTTTGTAGCTCCTGAAGAAGTCTTACCATTCACAGAGGGGGACATTTTGGAGAAGGTCAGTGTTCATTGTCCTGTGTTTGACTATGTCCCACCAGAACTTATCACCCTCTTTATCTCCAACATTGGTGGAAATGCACCCTCCTATATTTACCGCCTCATGAGTGAGCTCTACCATCCTGATGATCATATACTTTAAAGTCAGGAGATGATAGAGCTCAGGTAGACAGTTGAGTAATACTTCATGGAGATGGAGACATCCTGCTCCTGACTTGGGAATGGGTGGAGTCAAGTTCCCTGCAAAAAAGACTTGAAATCTAGGTAGAAACTACTGCCTCTGCAGCCATACACATACATGGACAAAATTCCAGGATCTCTTCTTTGGATCTTAATGGAACAATGGTGCTTGACCTATTGATTTGGAAGCCTCCTGTTGATCTGGCTGCATCTCTGTGGAATATGAAAAGTACTATTCAGTGGTGTGTT
Source organism: Bettongia penicillata ogilbyi (assembly GCA_023548195.1). NCBI lineage: Eukaryota > Metazoa > Chordata > Mammalia > Diprotodontia > Potoroidae > Bettongia > Bettongia penicillata. The sequence goes on along the minus strand of JAJHZJ010000432.1, from coordinate 5,424,239 downwards.
ATGGGTCACATGGCATTCTTTGCTGAGATAGACACTCTTGTTCAGATATTTCTACTCCTCCTGGGATATACCAATAAAAGCTTCTTTATGACTCTTGTCTACAATTCTACTATGATTAAACTGCTTGAAACAGCAAAAAAAAAAAAAAAAAAGAAAGAAAGAAGCCAGGGAAGGCGGGAGGGGAAGAAGAGGGGAGGAGAAGCATTTCAGTTGTGGGGGATAGTCAGTGAACAAGTTCAGATTCCAAAACCAGAATATTTTTTTTATTTGATCTGGAGGTAATAAGGAGCAACCAGAATTTAGGGGATGGACATAATAAACATCTATCTTCCTGTATGCTCACTGAAAGGAGACAATGTGGTCGAGCAGATAGAAATCAAGAAACATGGCATCTGTTCATTCAACAAGAATGTATCAAAGTACAATTATCTGCATGCTCTTATATTAGGAATTCTTAATCTTATCTTAAATTTGAGACCAGTCTCTGGCCTCAGGGAAATTATCTTCTAGCAAGGGAAGTCACCTGGATGATACACACACATACACACACACACACACACAACATAAACACACACATATATACACATATATGAACATGTATATTCTATATGATAATTATTGACAGAGAAGAAATAAGTAGCTGGGAGGCATCAGAAAAGTGCTAGTAGAGGAGGAGATAGAACAAGCATTTGTTAAGGGCCTACTACGTGTCAAACACTGTGTTAAGTGACTTTCAAATATTATCTCATTTGATTCCCACAGTAGGTCACTGAGGAAGGTGCCGTTATTACTTTCATTTTATACATAAGAAAATTGAGACAGAGGTTACTGAGACAGAGTTAGGTAAAATTCACAAAGCTAGTCAAGGTATGAGTTTTGATTTCAATTTAGGTCATCCTGACTGCAGGCATAGCACTCTATCCACTGTGCCACTTAGCTCCTCATGTAGAGGATGATAATACTGTGATATGCATTTCTTTTCCATTACATGGCTGCAATTCAATAAGGGTAACACACATCACAGAAGAGAACAGACAAGTAGGTAGTTTAAAAACAAGCCTGCCTGAAGGCAGGAGATTGAGGTATATAATTTTTCAATACTAATTCCATCTATCCATTCTAAGGCATATTTGAACATTAACAATGTATTAAAATAATCACTATTTCTTTCAGTACAATTGTCATAATTGCAAGACCATATATCTGTAAACATATCTTTAATCAGTCATAACATACTATCTTGAGGAGCAATTTCTGCAGCAACCAACTGAAATTATCAACCAAGGATTATAGCAACATGGTAGAATTTAATAAGGAATATCCCCTAAGTCCAGGGGGAAAAGTTTCTTTCAGGAAACAGTAACTTTGCTTAAATTACAGGAAACAACTTAACCCCAATGGCAAAAAAAAAAGACTTTGACCTAAATGTTTGTTTTACATCCAGAGATATAAAGATATGAATATGCTCCTTTGTATATCTACCTATGGGGCAGCTACATGGTGTAGGGGATAGAGCAACAGATCTGGAGGCAAGACCTATGACCAAATCTGGCCTCATACACTTACTAGCTGCATGATCCTGGGCAAGTCACTAAACCCTGTTTGCCTCACTTTTCTTATCTATAAAATGAACTAGAGAAGCAAATGCAGAAGCGCTCAAGTATGCTAAGAAAACCTCAAATGGAGAAACAAAGAATAGGGCATGGCTGAAACCACTGACCAACAAGAAATATCTTCCTATTATCTATTTATCTATCTATCTTTAACACACATTTAATCTCTTTTGGAGACCTTTAGAAAAGATTTCGATAGTCATCTCTTATGGTAGTAAACCATGATTCGTTTATTCCAGTACAAAGAATTCATTGATCATAGACTTTAAGAACAAAATAAACCATGCATTCCAGTCTCTAGCAGGAAGAGATTATATTCCTTCCTACATTATATCCTCTGGTGCTCTTACGAGACCATTTTAAAACACTGTGAATGATTAAGCATCCAAAACTTCCCTTGAGAGCCAAGTCCACAATCAATAGAGCTGTATGTTAAATCATAGTATGGCTCCAAGCATTTCAATAAGCAAGTATTGATGTATCCTTACCTCTTTAGTATAGAAACATATATTAAATAAACTTAGTGCTCTATGGCTACGTTGACAGGCAAAGTGGAATCTTAAGCATTTCATTGGAAACTCAGGCAATTGCTTGAATCCAATCTGTATAGTTTAGGTACCCAGTTCCACTTTCCTTTAAGGGAATCATCTACATCCTTTTATGTTCACAAACGGCAAGGGGGATCAAGACTCTATTTTCAAAAATGAATCTACATCTCTGAAAGAAGTGGGTTAGCTATACATATTTAATTCAATTTAAATAAGAAACTGTGCTAAGCATTGCAGGTACAGAGGTAAAGATGAAAATTACTCCCAATTCTCAAGGAGTTTATACTCCTTGCATATAAGGTGTGTGTGTGTGTGTGTGTGTGTGTGTGTGTGTGTGTGTGTGTGTGTGTGAGACGGCAGTGATGGGGGTAAATAATGCCATATACACATATAAGTAAACACAGGCAATTTGAGGAATGAGAAAACACTAAAACCTGGTAGTGGCTTGGGGTGGGAATTAAGATAGAGACTGGGAAAATGGTATATGAATGGTCCTGGAGAAGGGAATGATGACCGTAATAAAACTACAGCTTGCTAAGGCATAATTATAGTAGAAAGAACTCTTCCTGAAAATATGAGATTTATAAAAGGAAGTATACAAGAGTCAGGAGACAAGGCAGTCAAATACCAATAAAGTTTTTTATAAATTTTTATATTTTATTAACAGATTATCCTTCACTGGGTAATAATATACAGAGAATATACATATGTAAAGCCCTTCCAATTTGTTCTAAGTGTTTTGGAGTTGTGAAGTCTGGAAAGCACCTGAGATTCAGTCCCCCTGAGGCCTGCTTGGGTCTTGTCTGTGCCTGGGTGGCACACATTAGATAGCACTCTGTTCCCAGTGTGGCATGATAGATGCTTCCTGTTGACCTTCCAGGATATCTTGGTCTCGAGATTTGCTTCACTCCATCATGGTGTGTACTCTGCAGTGCCAGAATTTGTTTAGAGTCATTTTTTTGCAGGTATTTGGTTGGGTTTGGTTGGAGAGCAGTAGCAAGTCCATGCTGTTACTTCTCCATCTTTCACAAATTAATTTCTATCTGAATTAATGAGGAGTTCCCACATCAGAAAGATTTAGGAACCATCAAAATCTAAGATCATTGGATTATAGAACCATAGAGTTAGAACTGGAAGGGGCCAGAAGTCATTTTGGTCAATCCTATCATGTAATCAGAAAGGAAAGTGAGGCTTAGACAAGTGGTCCCCCTGGACCTATGGCTTGATGTTTTATTCTCTCCTCCACTTAGTGCTGCTTCAAGATCATCAAAGGAGGTTGAGGGGAAGGTGTTGCTACTTCATTTTTCATTAGTTATTTATTTTTCATATTAGAAATAATTTGTGAATATACAACAGGGTGTATGTGGGGGGCAGTCACAGGTTTCCATGTTTCTCAGCCTTAAGCATGTATGAAATAATAAATTCTTCATGTCTGGGATGCTTTCCCTTCTCGACTATCTACTGACTTGGCTTCCTTTAAATTTCAAGAAAATCCAATCTTTTGCAAGAAGTCTTTCCCAGCTCCTCTTAATTCTACCGCCTTCCCTTGGCTAATTACGTCCCATTTATTCTGTTTATAGCTTGTTTGTATATATTTGCTTGTCTTCTCCCTCACTGGAGTATGAGCTCTTTGAAATCAAGTATTGTCTTTTGCCTCTTTTTAGATCCCTGACATTAGTACAGTTCCTAGTATATAGCATTTTATCTAACAAATTTCTGATGATTGATATGGAGAAGATTAATAAACATTTAATAACTATAAATACATACACATCAGTGCAATGAAAGAATGCCGCAGTGGGTATACTCTAGAGCTAGATTTTAAGTAGAATTAAGACTTGCATCTACTTAATTAATTAAGGGGGTGAGAGATATCTGAAAGAAAGTTTTACCTGAAACTTCAATTTGGGAGATCTCAGTGGTTGACAATGGTAACAAGGTAATGGTTTTAACTGCCTGAGTCTCAGAAACACAAGACAGATTCTGTACTATATCACAAAAAAGGGATAGTTGGGTATAAGAATGTGTAGAAGACAATATCTCCTCAAGAGATAATGATATCATGCAAATCATAGTGTTTTGCAAAAGACATTTTAGATATAATCTCACTAGAGACTCCTGCTCAGAAAATGCCCATGGATTAGGTACTCCACTTTACAAAGGTAGAAACCGACAGAGGGATGAAGGGATTTGCCTAAGGTTAGAAAACTAGGATCAGACAAAAATTTATAATGATTTCCTGCATATGAAATACTTTATATTTTGGTTTTGTCCTTGAGGAAAAGAGCTATTCATATTTCGTGAATTTACCCTTGAAATAAGCATGCATAGTCATAGTGGCTGCTATAGGTATTACATTGGCATTACAGAAACCAGAATAGAATCAGTTGGTAGAAAGATTTGAACAGAGTAGTTCATTTAGTAGAAAATGTGTGGAATGACCAGAGCATCAGTATTACACATAGATTCTAGATGATATAAAGAGAATGTTGATGATTTGGAAGGAAGTTAGGAATTTTGAAGAAGAAAAAAAATACTGTTAGTAAAGTTGGCACTTGATTAAACAATTCATCCACCTCCCTTTCCCCATCCCTCACTCCAGTGGACCTAATTACAGATAAGTAAGAATTAAGGTGTCAACAAGCTATTCACACTCAGTGATCCCTTTGGGAACTATGAGTTCCTTTCACTGCCAGAAGTAGAAGCATCTAGTCCACTCTAAACAAGTCTCTGGACAAATTTGTACTTTAAATCATTTCATGCTTATGTATACACACACACATATTTGTGTGTGTGTATACATACACACACACACACACACACACACACACACACACATATATATATATATATATATATATATATATATATATATATGTACACCTACTGTTTCTTTTAATTCTCCTAGAAAAGTGAATCTAGAGCTTCCCATAGTAATAGCCTTGAGAGAAATCATTATTTTCCTCTCTCAAATTAATAATCAAGTTTTGAAATAGAACCAGGGATTCTTCAAAAGCCTGTAGGTTGTTCAATCTCTCAAGTACATTGCTGATAGTGATATTAAATTAATTTCCTCCTCCATCTCATTCAGACCTCACCCAGGTGGGGAAGCCCATTACGTTCTACTCGGGTTTGGACAGAGATAAATTCATTGATTAGATTGCCCAAGTTTGGGCAATTTAGAAGTAAATGACATAATCCAAGTTACATTCCCTTAACCCCTTACTAGAATAGGTCTACCTTTCATTAATATTCATTCTCTCATTAATTGCTAACCAATCTGAGTTGATTGCCACCCTCAGGAAAACCAACTCTTCCAAGAGCATATAAACTGTGAGCCCATTGCCGTGATTTGTCTTTGTTATTGAAGAGTGAAACTGACTCATTGGTTGGTATTATACTAGCATTATCAATAAAATTATCAATTACCCAGAAATTATGTTTCTTCAGTTTTTTTAACATCACAGTCTTAAGTAATATTAACAGTAAATTTCTCCATCTTTATGTATAATTCAGTTCTCTCCTGATTTAATATAATCTTCCACGTAATCCCTGAGCTGTCCTCTTTTACAGAAACTGTGAACCACTCAAGGTTCAGAGAATTCAGGATCCCAAAATAAAACCAAGTAAACCTTAGAAAAGGTTATATTGCTCATATAAGCCAACCTTAACCTGAACACAAATCAGCATATTTGAGAAATAATCAATAATTCTCTTCCCAAAAACCTAAAGGAGAATCCATTTACCTCTTGAGGCTGCTGATTCCATTTTCACATGTATGCAATTAGTCTGTTTGATTCTCTATACCTTCAGCCCATATGTCCTAGTTTTGCTTACTGGGGTCAAGCAAGATTGGTTTATAACATCTACCATTTGAGAACCCTTCAAACACACACACACACACACACACACACTCACACACACAAACACAATTATTATCTCCACCATGTCCTCTATTTTCAAAGCTAAGCATCTCCAGTTCTACTGAGCAATTTTCATTTGCCACAAACTCCAGGTCTTTAAACACATTGGTCATAATCCTATGAACCCTTACCACTTCTCAGTGTGATGTCCTGAAATCAACACAGTACTGCAATGATATTACCTTCCTAGTGATAGTATCTGTTTTTTTCCCCATTTTTGAATTCCCAGTGCTTAGCTCAGTATCTTATACCTAATGGTTGCTTAATAAAGCTATGGATGTTAAACTTTGATATCTTTTGTTGGTATGAGGCATTTTCATAAATAATTACTCTAGGTTCACCTTATGTGACAATAGCTAGGGGGAGGCAGAAGATTTTTCTCTATGTGAATCAGTGGTAAGAGCATATCTCTTAAGTTAGAGGAATTAGATTCATATTCCAGCCCTAATACTTCTTACCTCTGTAGGTAGACTGAACTCCTTCATACTCAATCTCATAATCTGTAAAATGAGGGGATTCAACTAGATGACTTCCAAGGTCTTTTTGGTCTCTAGAACTACAATCCTATAATCAACAGAATTGTACAACATTCTGCCATTGTGAAGGGTTAGTCAAACATCCAGCTGCTGTAAATAGGCTCTTGGATAAAACTTGATAGTCACTGGGGTTGTTAAACAAGTCTTTCATCAGAAAAGCACTGAATTCACTTCACACAAAGAGAGAAAAAATGCTTTCTGGTATTAAAAATAGTCCCAAAATTAAAACAAAAAAAAAAAAAACACTTCACTTAACTTTCTAGCTAATAGAGTGGATTGGAAGGCATCAAATAGTCTACCAGCTTTTGGTTTTGTGGCCTGAGCTGTCAGTTACAGGTTCAGAACTGGCTCCTGTCTTGGAGTAACAAATACACAGAAAATAATTGAAAACACTAGTGAGAGCCCGTTATGAATCTGGAAATATGTATCTCCTTTGATTTGTTTAGCTCCATTAATTGTGAGTGGTATGTTAACCTCAGATGAGTGAGAGAGACGACCCACCTTCCTGAATGAACTGAGAACATACTATTCAGAGTTAGTTGAAGAGGCTGGTCATAAATCAAGTACTTTACAGAGGAGAGAGGATTGTGCAGTGGATAGTTGCTTCATCTGCCTTCCTTTGTAATGTAAAATACTTGAGAGTATTTAAATTAGGCTGCAATTTTCTAAAAAGGAAATAAATAAATAAATAAAATGAAAACAGCCTGACCAATTTCTCCTGGTTAGGTTGGAAACACAGAGGCTTTGCATTTCTTCCCTGGGTTCTCTCTCCCTTGCTGATGTGCTATTTAACACAGCTGGGGCTCTATAACCCTAGAACATGTTAAAGGTGAAATCTAAAGGTTACCATGGTAACTCCCCAGGGTACATTCCTTTTCAGTGATGGGGGATGTCAGGTGCCTGGAAGAGGCAGGAAATTAATCAATTACATAAGATTGATCAGAGGTAAACTCTTCACCTTCACTGCTAAGGATCCTAAACCACTGAGAGTCAGGTAGGTCCCCAAATCTTAAAATTATTCATTATGTCAATAGATCAACAAATTTTAACTGCTGATTATATATCAGTCAGTTTGCTAAATGTAGAAAAGGGGAGAAATGTCATTGTACTTAACATCATTCTACAAGTCCTTGAAGGACCCAATAATGGGGGAAAATGTTGGAGAAATAATTTCAGCATAAAGACTCTTGAGTAAGTAATATTTCTAGTTGGTAAAGTTCATTCTAAGATTAAAGACATAGAATTCAGACCATAGAAGTGGAGACAATGCCTTTTTTTATTTTAATAATATTTTCACTTCAATTACATGTAAAGAGAAATAGTATTTTTTTAATTTTGGTTTTGCGTTCTAAATTCTATCCCTCCTTTCTTGCCCTCCTCCCACCAATGGTAAATAATCTGATATAGGTTGTCCTAGTGTAAAATATTTCCATTTTATTCATTGTGGAAGAAAACAAAGAAAAAAAAGAAAATGAAAAATAGTATGTTTTTGTCTATATTCAGATGCCTTCTTTCTCTAGAAGAAGATGTCATATTTCATCATTAGTCATTTGGGATTGTCTTGGATCATTGTATTATTGAAAATAGATAAGTAATTCGGAGTTGATTGTCATATAGCATTGCTGTTACTATAAATAAAAGTCTCTTTGTTTTGCTTACTTCACTTTGTATCAGTTCATGTAAATTTTTCTAGGTTTTTTTCTTAAATTGTCAGGGTTGTCATTTCTTATGGCAACATTTTACGCCATAACAATCATATGCTACATCTTGTTCAGCCATTCCCCAACTAACAGGCAATGCAGTTTTTAATTCTTAGCTCCCACAAAAAGAGCTGCTATAAATATATTCATTTTTAAATCTCTTCAGGATAAGGAAGTAGTAGAGGTATTGCTGGATCAGAAGGTAGCCACATTTGATAGCACTTTGGACATAGTTCCAAATTGCCCTCCTGAATGTTTGGATCAGTTCATAGCTCCACCAATAGTGTATTAGTGTTCTACTTTTCCCACATCCCCTCCCACATTAATCATTTTCCTTTTCTGATTAGCCAATTTAGCCAATCCAGTGTGTATGAGGTGATGCCTTAGAGTGGTTTTAATTTGTATTTTTCTAATTGGTAGTGCTGTAGAGCATTATTTTCATGTGACTAGAGATAGCTTTAACTTTTTTTATGATAGATATTTTGGTCTTATACCCCAATTAGTTTTTTTTTAATTTATTTATTTAAGTTTTCAACATTCATTTCCAAAAAAAATTTGGGTTCCAAATTTTCTCCCCATTTCTCCCCTCCCCCTGCCCCAGGAGCATTCTAATAACCCCTATCACCAATCTGCCCTTCATTCTAACATCCCTCCCTTCCCTTATCCCCATCTTCTCTCTTTGCTTACAAGTCATTGTCTAAACCCAGTTTACCCCAGTTCTGTAGGAATAGGCAGTCATAATAATAGTTAACCTTAATATAGAACTTTCAAGTTTTCAAGGTTCTTTAGAAATAGTCTCTGATTTGATCCTCACACACAACCCTGAGAGGTAGGTGCTATTGTAATTCCCATTTTACAAATAAAGAAAGGAAAGCAGACTCAGGACCATACAATTAGAAAGTTTCCAAGATAGGATTTGAATTCAGGTCTCATTGACTCTATTGCAGCATCACCTAGCTGCCTAAATGGTGAATTCCAGTGGACAGTCCAACTTGAAGGAGGTGCTACATTTGAGGAAACTGAGGCAAGCTTTATCAGAAATAATTACTGTAAAATTTCTTAGTCAAGTTTCTGCTTTACTTCTAATTTTGGTTGTGCTGGTTTGGTTTGTACAAACCTTTTTTTAAATTTCAATTTTATATAATCAAAATTATTATTTGACATTTTAATACTTTTTATCTTGTTTATCTGTTTTTCTTGTCCTAAATCTTTCCCTTCTCTATAGATCTGACAGGTAAAGTATCTCATGCTCTCCTAATTTGCTTGACTGTGGACAACTCTTGAAAAAGCTGTGAAATGTGTAAGGTATGGTTTTGTTCTTTTTTTGCTTCAATAGACCTCTTCCCTTTCTTCTGGGTAGTATTTTCCTCACTCCCTATCTGTCCCTCTGGCTCTCCAGGTTCATTTTTCCTAAGCTAGCATCCTGCACTCTTAACAAAAGTATCCAATGTCTTCTCTTAACAGAATGTACAATGTACCAACTTTTGAGTGAATTCCACAATTATTATGAAGCATCTACTGTGTAGATGGCCCTATGCTAGGTTTGGGGTCTACAAACATAGAACTATGAAACTCTCCCTACCCTTGAGGTGATTCCATTCTATTGAGAGATAATTTTTACATCACTTTTTTTTTTTTAATTTGCAGAAGTCATCATTGACCAGGTGTTGCAGGATGCTTCATTGCCCTTCAGTTAATTTGAAAGTTTGATTCTTTGGCAGATTGTGTCCCAAGGATTGTGACTAGGATATTATTGATATTAAAATGAAAAGCCTTTTCATTGACACAAATACAATCTATCTCACTCTCTTTGTCCTATTTAATTTGAAACCCATCTACTGTTTATCTGTGATGGCTGACTAAGATATATGGGCTGATGAAACAACAAACATTGTCAGAATATAATAGATAATGTAAAATGGTATAGCAAGTGGAGTAATAGATAAAGATTTAAGAGAAACCTGGATGAAAATGCCATCTCTGGCATTTATTTGCTGCACTGAACTTATTAGCATGGACAAATTGCTTAACCTTTCTGAGCCTCAGTTCCCTCGTCTACAAAATAGGAATAAAATTAATCCTTATAGCTCTTACCTCACAGGCTCATCACAAAACTCCAAAGAATTCATGTGCATAGAGTATTTTGAGTCAGTTATTATATTTTCCCTAGAAAAATGTATAAAAATAAACTATTACTCCAAAGAACCATATTCCAGTCTATAGGCATTAGAGGAAGTCTAATTGTATACTACAATTATGCCTGACCCGATAATGCTGGGTAAGGAATTGGGCTATGTAGCCGAAGGGGGTTGGGTTTAGATTGATGGAGAAAAAGAGTGTTTTTGAATGGTCACTAAAGAATGGGACCAGCAAATTGAGAAGTCGGGTGTGCACCACTTGGATAATGTTGGAGGCCTTGTATGATTTTGTGAGCTTTTTCTAGGCAGCCCACAGGGAGAGCAGATGAAGTACAGTAACCTCAAAAAGATAACGGATTTGGAGTCAGAGGACTTGGGAGTCACAATCTGACTTTGCCACTTATACCTGTAAGTTGAACAAGTTACCTTAACTCTCTGGGACTCAGTTTACTTCTCTATAAAATAAGAAGGGCTATCATGTATATAGGTTTGCAAAATGCTTTCCCATTTATCACTTAATTTCCATTTATCACTTAGTCATTTATCACTTCCTCACAATAAGCCTTTGATATACATGCTATTATCATCCCCACTTTACAGATGAGGAAAATAAAACCCAGAGAATGGAAGCGATCATCCAAGGTCACAATATTAAATAAAGATCTGAGGAAGGCTTTGAATTCAGGTCTTCTAAGACCCTAAGTCCAGCACTCTATCCACTTTCTTAACTTGCTTCAACTGATGTTGGATTACATCTAAAGTGCCTTGCACCTATATATATTTGATCCCATGATCTGACAAGAGACCCTACAAACCCCCTGATAAAACATATACACAGTCAATTAGTTGTGTGACCAACAAAAGAAAAGAGTACATCCTGTTTTGTGCTGTGCTTAACAGTCAGTCTCATACACACGGACAATAACACTGTCAATGGTGTCATCTTTGACTCTGAAACACAATAGGATTCTTTGAATCTAAGATTTTAGAAAAGCAAACTACTCAAAGCGATGTTAAATGGGATTCATTGGTAATGGCTCACCTTGCATTCAAAGTTAATTGGATAGCTAAAATCCCAGCTTACATTTAACATGTATCATTTTTCAAATGTCCCAAGATAAATCTTCAAATTTAAAACAAAAACAGGACAAAAAGAGATAGAACAAGATACAAAATGATATATTTCCTGATCTCTGGATTTGGATTTCCCTTATTCTAGCAATAAAGCTTTCTTTTTAACCCATTTTCTCCCCTAATGTGCTTATATATAAATGGTATTCTTTCTCATTTAATCTTTTTAAGCATGGTGCTCCATTCTCTATTTCAGTTCACTCTATGGCACAAGTAATATCTGCAAAAAGATTGATCATCTAAGTCTATGTGTAAATAAACACAAATCATCTATGACCTAATTCCATGTAGTTTCACTGTTTGTTCATGATCCACTATTTCATTTTTTTACATTATGCCTGAAGATATTAGGATGAAAATTCAAAAGTGAAATGGAGCATCTAAACAGCCATGTGCAAAACAAAACAGCACAGGTGGTACAGTGGACAGAGCATTGGGACTGAAGTCAGGAAATGTGCACTCAGATACAAGGCAACTCATCTCATTTTTCTGAACATAGTTTCTTTCTCCATAAAATATGCAATATAAGTTCTGAGGAATGAAAGGCAGGAAGGTGGAATGAACAGGGGCCAGGATTGGAATCTGAAAGATTTGGGTCCTCATGGTGCTCTGATACATAGTCTGTGACCGTGGGCACACATTTAATCTCTCAGTTCTCTAAGACTAAATTCTAGATGACTTTAGTGGAAAAAGTTTCTACACTGAAGTTGCTCCCATGGATGACATCACATCACAGGTGATTTAAAATTAACCAGGAATAAACAAAAAAACCAATAAATGAAAAACAATAACAGCAAACTTATGTTGCCTACAATGGAGTTTGGGGATGAAAATGCATTGAATTTCTAAAACATTATAGAAATGAGTTGTTTTTCTTGTCAAGATAAGTAAAAAATATTTTCTTAAGTCCTTTTCAAATACTGTATTTCTTATACCCAATATCAATTGTCCTCCCCATACTCCCCCCAGATAAACAACATAACTTTTCTTTTGTTAGAAATATATAAATCAGGACATAAATAAATGTGTTTTTCAGTAGATAGAGCTTGAGAAAATAGGTTCAAATTTTACCTTTTCTGCTTACTCTCTGATGACTTTGGGCATATCATTTTGTCTTCTTGGGTCTGAAGTTCCTTGTCTTTGAAATGAGGGGGTTGTACTAGATTGTGTTTGAGATTCCTTCTACCTCTACCTCTGATCTTTATTTGATATTGTAACATATTCATACATAACTTTTCAGGTGATGGAAAGATGTGGATTCTAATGCAGGACAACAGCCCACAACCCAAGTAGGAATCTACTCTTTGGAAAATAATTTAGAGGTATATCATAGATTATTTATAGGGAATGTAGTAGAAGGGAAAGAATACTGTTTTTGAAGTCAGATGGCTTCCAATTTGAATGCTGATTATATTATTTTTCTATCTTTGTGACCTTGTGTCCATTTCCTTTCTGTCAAATATTTCATTCTTTACAAAATGAGAAAAGCTGGATTAGGGGTTCTATACAGTTATTTTCAACTATAGTTTCATTCATTTGATTGTTTGTTAAGCTATGATCCCAAAATACTTTCACTTTGTAGAAGAAAAAATAGAAACTCTAGGGAAACTGTGACTTATCCAAGGTCACAAGACAATGACCCTTATATCTAAGTCTTCATCTAATGTCAATGACTGAAGGGAGGGATGTGATAGAAGGGAGAGCAGATTGGCGAAACAGGTAATCAGAATGTGCACTGCTGCCTTGGGATGGGTGGAGGGGAGGAATCAGGAAAAAGTTTGGACTCAATACCTTCTGGAAGTGAATGTTGAAAACAAAAAATACATAAAATTATCTATCTATCTATCTATCTATCTATCTATCTATCTATCTATCTATCTATCTATTTATCTATCTATCTATATCTGTGTGTGTGTGTATGTGTGTGTTTGTAGCTGGACTATACAAACTGATTATCTTGTGTCTGACCCAAGGTTTTATAGAGTTGTATTCATTCTTACTTTATTTTTATTATGATACTTTATTATTATCCTAACAGTGAGAACAATCCTAAAGTGAGAAAGGTAGCATTTCCTGAAGGCTGGAAGGTTCTCCCTCACTTGGGATCTTTATGGAAAAATTTCTTGTCATTTGTCATATATGCTGCAGAGAGAATTTTTGTTCAACTATACTGAATTTTTAAGCCTCTTCTAGCACTGGAATTCTATGATTCTGTGATATATCATTCCTATATTACAAAATATGGACTCTAATAAATTATGAGCAGTCTTTTCCTATATTAACATCTTATTTTACTGCTTATAACTTATACCAGTTACATATTAATTGCATATTCCCCTTCTTTATTTTTTCAATTCCATCAGTATTTATTTTGAGGAATACACATGCACACACACACACACACACATAAAATTTTATGCATTTTTAGTTTTCAACATTCACTTTTAGAAGGTATTTAGTTCCAAAGTTTTTCCTGATTCCTCCCTTCCACCCACCCCAAGGCAGCAGTGCACATTCTGATTACCTGTCCTCCCAATCTGCTCTCCCTTCTATCACATCCTACCCTTCTTTTATCCTCATTCCCTGTATTTCCTTGTAGGTCAAGACAGATTTCTATATTCCATTGCCTGTATGTCTTATTTTTTGTTGCATGTAAAAACAGTTTTTAACATTTATTTTTAAAACTTAGAGCTACAACTTCTCTCCCTTTCTCCTTCCTCACCTATCCCCACTGAGAAGGCAATCAATTTGATATAGGTTATACATGTGCAGTTATGCAAACACTTCCATAATAGTCCCGTTGTGAAAGACTAACTATATTTCCCTCCATCCTATCCTGCCCCCACTTATTCTCTTCTCTCTTTTGACCTTGTCCCTCCCTAAAAATATTTACTTCTAATTACTCCCTCCTCCTATTTGCCCTTCCTTTTGTCATTCTTCCCCTATTTATCACCTTCCCCTATTTATCACCTAAATTTATCACATTTATCCTACTTTCCTGTAGCGTGAGATAGATTTTCATACAAAATTGAGTGTGCACGTTATTCTCTCCTTAAACCAAAGGAGATGAGAGTAAGGGTCACCCTTCCACTCTATTGAAAAAGTTCTTTTTCTTTTTTCTTGGCCTATTTTATGTGAAAGATAATTTGCCCAATTCTATTTCTCCCTTCCTCCTTCTCCTAATATATTTCTCTCACCCCATATTTTTATTTTTTTAGATATCATCCCTTCCTATTCAACTCACACTGCGCCCTCTGTCTATGTGTATATAATCCCTCCCACTACCCTACTACTGAGAAATATCTTAAGAGTTACAAATATTATCTCTCCATGTAGGAATGCAAACAGTTCAACTTTAATAAGTCCCTTATGATTTCTCTTTCCTATTTACCTGACATGCTTCTCTTGACTCTTGAATTTGAAAGTCAAATTTTCCATTCAGCTCTGATCTTTTCATCAAGAATGCTTGAAATTCCTCTATTTCATTGAATGACCACCTTTCCCCTGAAGTATTGCTTTCAGTACTTCAAGGTAGGTGATTCTTGGTTTTAA
Organism: Bettongia penicillata ogilbyi; assembly: GCA_023548195.1. NCBI lineage: Eukaryota > Metazoa > Chordata > Mammalia > Diprotodontia > Potoroidae > Bettongia > Bettongia penicillata. The sequence goes on along the minus strand of JAJHZJ010000432.1, from coordinate 5,409,098 downwards.
TCCTAGCTCCTTTGAACTATGGAATACCATATTCCAAGTCATTCAATCCCTTAATGTATAAATTGCTAGATCTTGTGTTATCCTGATCATATTTCCACAATAGTCAAATTGTTTCATTCTGGCTGCTCTCAATATTTTCTCCTTGACCTGGGGAATGAAATCTGGAATTTGACTAAAACATTCCAAGGAGTTTTCCTTTTGGGATCTCTTTCAGGAGATGATTGGTGGATTCTTTCAATATCTATTTTACCCAATTGTTCTAGAATATCACAGCAGTTTTCCTTGATAATTTCTTGAAAGATGATGTCTAGGCTGTTTTTTTGATCATGGCTTTCAAGTAGTCCAATAATTTTTTAAGTGTCTCTCCTGGATCTATTTTCTGGGTCAGTTGTTTTTCCAATGAGATATTTCACATTTTCTGCTATTTTTTTATTCATTTGGTTTTGTTATAATTTCTTGATTTTTCGTAAAGTCATTGGCTTCTATCTGCTCCATTCTAATCTTTAAGGAATTATTTTCTTCAGTGAGCTTTTGGAACTCCTTTGCCATCTGGCCAATTCTGATTTTTAAGGCATTCTTCTCCTCATTAGCTTTTTGGATCTCTTTTGCCATTTGGATTGAGCTATTTTTTAAACTGTTATTTTCTTCAGCATGTTTTGGGTCTCCTTTAGTAATCAGTTGACACATTTTTCATAATTTTCTTGCATCACTCCCATTTCTCTTCCCAATTTTTGCTCTACTTCTCTTACTTGATTTTCAAAATCTTTTTTGTACTTTCCCATGGCCTGAGATCTATTTATATTATTCTTGGAAGCTTTGGGTGTAGAGGCTTTGACTTTGTTGTCTTCTTCTGTTAGTATATTTTGGTCTTTCTTATCACCAAAGTAAGATCCTATAGTCTGATTATTTCCCATTTTTGCTCATTCCCCTAGCCATTCATTTTACTTTTGAGCTCTTTGTCAAGGCAGTTCTCTGATTCCAATGGGGTTGGGGTGTGTACTGTCAGTTACTCTATCTCCTCACAATCTGTGGGCCTAGAAATAGCCATTACCACCCCACCCCTGCTCTTGCTTCCATGGGCTCTTCTGCCCCTACTACCCTGAGTCTGGGGCATGACCACTGTAATCTCTCATGCAGGTTCCACAGATGTTTTTGTTTTCTACTGACCTTCCAATTTGTACTCTGCATTTTGGGGTTGTGAAGTCAGTAAACTTTCACAAGTGCAAGAGATTCAACCCCCCTCCCCCACTGCCCTTAGCTTTACTAAGGTCCCATTTGTGCTGGCATGGCCCAAGCTAGACTGAACTCTGCTCCTGATGTGGTGTGATAGACCTTTCTGTCAACCTTCCAGGCTGTCTTGGACTGCAGATTTACTTCACTCCATCATTCTGTGGGTTCTGCAGCTCCAGAATTTGTTTAGTGTCCTTTTTCACAGGTATTTGGCTCAGCTTGTGGGGAGATCTCTAGAAATTCCATGCTTTTTTACTTCCCATTCTCTTCTTTCTTAAAGGCAGAATCACCAAGTGTCAGAATTTGAAGGGTTCTTAAATCATGAAATCTTGTTTTCAATTCTGATACCTTTTGCTTACTGTATGAGTTTGAGCAAGATGCTTATGCCCTCTGAGTCTCAGTTTCCTCATTTGAAAATGAGAGGCCTTGACTAAATAATATTCCATTTTGTGATCATTTGCACAAGAAAATAGAATTGTGAAAGTTAGAAGAAGATTTAGACCAGAGTTTACTAAAGGTAGAAGAAAGAAAATTGTATGTCAGAGTCTAAACTTGCAGTCATGATAGAGTTGAGTTCAAATTCCTCCTTTGTCTCTATAAGTGACCCTGTGTAACATCCTTAATCTCCCTGGGCCTCACTATCTTCATCATTCACATCAAAAATGTGAATAATAAATTCTGTAGTACCTCAGATAGTTGTCAGGTTCAAATGAGACAAAATCAGTAAAATACTTAATCTTAATACTAAAACTTTAAAGCCCAAGATAAGTTCCAGGAAATATTATTATACTTATCGTTAGCACAGAATAGAATTTTTAAGCTTGGAGAGACATAAAAACATAGGAAATCAGAGTTAGAGAAAGGATTTAGAGTTCATGTCCAAACCCTTCTTTTTACAGATGAAAAAAAAAATGTCTACATGGTCACAGAGACAGAATACCTAGCAGAGATTAGAATGTATTATGTATTATGTTATCTGTGACAACAAGTATAGACATATACTAGAGAGAAATCTGGACTAATTATTAGGATTGTTTTTAAATATTAATATTTATATTAATATTTTGCCTATAGATATGAGTAACATATATAAACCTCTCTCAGCTAGACCTATGCACCGACCATTCTAATATTTGTTCCTTGCCCAATAGTACATCACTAGTTATCAGTGATGTGGCCTTTAGAATAGGAACTTCAAAAGGCTGAATGCAGGTAGAGCTTCTCCTATGTTTTAAAGAAAGTTCACACATGTCAAGAAAGCAATGGCCCAATACAAATCCTGCAATTTCCACTTGAAACATTGAATATCAAAACCTGATAATGTGGTGCAGGTAACTTAATACATGGAAAAAACTTACATTCCTAGAGGAATTTAAAGTTTACAACAAATCTTCTTACCAACCCTGGGATAAAGGAAGTACTCTGTTTTATAAGTGAAGAATCTATGATTCAGAGTGCTGAAGTATTTCCTTGTGATATTAACTTAGAATTACATACTTAACAGGTATCAAAAGTGGAACTCAATCCCAGGACTCCTGAGTCTCACCCAATTGCTCTTGCCATCATGCAATGTGGCTAATTATAGGTTCAAAAGCTTAGGGACCATCCAAAATAAAGATTTGCTTTTGAGATGGGTACTTTAACCAAATCAATGAACACCAGAAGGTGTCTAATCTCACTATTCAATGAAAATTAATCTCACAGCTGATGTTGTTCAGTCATTTGTCATGTCCAACTCTTCCTGACTCCCTAAGATACTGGAGTGGTTGATGATTTCCTTCTCCACCTCAATTTACAGATGATAAAGTGAAGCAAGCAGGATTAAGTGACTTGTCCAGAATCACACAGCTGGTTAGTGCCTGAGACCAGCCCCACAGACCACATATCAAATTAGTGGTTCTCCAAACTTTGACTGAAGACTACTCATGATGGTAGATGAACCTCATTAGAAAGTCAATTCTTTCTACTTAAGGGTATGTTACTTTTTATCAGAAGCATTTCTATACATTAAAAAAGATACCTCTGCTATTTCTACTGAGTTTCTAGTTTTCCCTTCTAGGGCCAAATAAGCAAGTCTAATCTCTTTCCACATGACAGCAACTCAAACCTTTAAAGTAGCAATCATTTCTTCCTAAATCTCTTTTCTGGCCTAAACATCCTTTGTTCTTTTAAGTAGTCCTTACATAACAGTTTTTCTGAGGGATTTGAATCAACTGCCTTGGAAAAGGGGTTCTAAATCATTAAAAATAGTTGTAGTCACGGTAGAGAGGGAATGAAAGTGATCATGGTATTGGAACTGTAGAATAGAGTTTTCTGTAGAATTGTTTTTATTTTTGAGAAAGAGAAGGAGAGAGAGGGAGGGGGAGAAGGAGAGGGAGAGGGAGAGGGAGAAGGAAAGGGAGAGGGAGGGAGGGAGGGAGGCGGAGGCGGAGGTAGTAGGTAATAATGTAGACATCAGAAGCAGCTATAGAAGAAGCTGATTTCCAGGAGACTGACTCTAAGTCTTGAGGAGTCTAGAGTCCTTGTCTTTCCTCAGTTGGCAGCCCAACTTATTAAGAGAATACCAGCAAAGAGTGACTGAATTAAGACTTCTTTAAAAAACTATTGGAGCATTGGTGAATCTACATTGCTCTGATTCTCTCTTCTCTTTCATTCCTGTGTAGACATTACATAGAAGATTTCATTGCTAAGTACTTGATATTTGAAATTTTATTTCCTTTTATTATATCTTACTTTATTTTATTCATTTAATGTTAGACTGGTATTTCCTATCTCACTGTGGTTGGACATGAAAGAGTTAACTCTTGTCCTGATCCCAGTAAAGATTGGCAGGTCAAGTTGAACTTGCTCATTCTGCATTTGTGATACTTTGCCCTGGCTTCCACTTTCTCAGCAGTAGGTACTACAAAAGTGTGCCACTGTGCTCTTAATATACACATTCTTCTTAACAGTGTAAAGCTTTTATGAAAACTGAGCATGTACTATGATGTAAAAAAATAACAACCAGATCTAAAAAGGCAGAAATAACCAGTGTTTTATAAATCCTAAGGTAATAGAAACACTGATTAATAAAATATGCACAAAAGAGATAAATGGAAACAAGAAGTAAGTAATATATCAATATTACTCAATGTCAGAAAACAAATTATAGAAACATACTAAAGAGATTGACAGGGTAACTAGGTGGCACAGTGGCTGGAGAGCCAAGTCTTGAGTCAAGAAGACTCACCTTCTTGAGTTAAATCACAGCCTCAGACACTAACTGGCTGTGTGACCCTAGGCAAGTCACTTAACCCTTTTTCCTCATCAATAAAATTTATTGAAGAAAGAAATGGTAAAACCACTACAGTATTTCTGGCAAGAAAACCCCAAATTGGGTCATGCAGAGTCAGACATGACTAAAGAAAAATTACTGAACGCTAACAAAGAGACTGGTTAGCAATGAGGCAATATGCCAAACTTTATGGGATATTTTGTAAGTCATCCTCAGAGGAAAATATATACTTCTTAAAGCTTATATTAATAAAATGGGAGTGATGGTGAAGAGAATACAAGGCCAAATGCTGAGCATGCAATTTAAAAAGGGAGAAAGTAAGCAATTTCGCTAATCCAAAACAAGTAAACATAATGATAATCAATGAATGGGTAGAGATTCTTGAAATAATTTCAAATTATTATATGATAGATAAACAACTAAAAGTATTATTTTTAAAAGATGAATGCCAGTAAATTATCAGTTTATGAGAGACAGAGAAGAGGGACACTGAAAAATAGATAAAGACAGATAGACACAGAATGAATGAAAAATTCAAGGTAATACTATCCTTGGGAAGACTTGGCTCAAAGCAACGACACACACATACACACACACGCACATGCACACATGCACGCATGCACACACACACACACATCCTCTACTGACGGAGGTATGGAATCCTCATAGCTAGAATGAGTTTTAGCGACCATAGTCCAAATCTTCGAGTTGTAGGGTCCAGAGAAGATGTCTTACCCCATTTTGTAGCATCCTAATCATAGATCTAGGGCTGGAAGGGACCTTAGATGTAACCTAATCTAACCCCCTCATCTTATAGTAGAGGAAACTGAGACCCCAGAAAGGATAGATGTCTTGTCCAATTCACATATGGAATTAAGTAGAATTGCTGGGATTCTGGGACAGCTGTGGGACCAAGTAGAGAAAGTGCTCTGCCTGCAATCAGGAAGACTAACCTCAAATACTTGCTACCTGTTTGACTTCAGGAGAGTCACTTAATCCTGTTTACCTCAGTTTCCTCATCTGTAAAATGAACTGGAGAAGGAAATGGCAAACCACTTCAATATTTCTGCCAAGAAAACCCCAAATGGTGTCACAGAGTTAGACACAACTTAATCTACTGGACAACAATAAGCTAAGAGTCCAGTGTAGGTCCTTTGGCCCCAGATTTATGCCTTTCCCAGCTCTAAATTAATGCAATAATGAAGCAAAGTAGACTACTCAGAAACTAACATCCAAGTACAGTTTGCTAACAATTGCTTCATAAAGACCTGAGAGTATGTTTTCTTGAACAATGGAGTGTTCAATAGTAAACAAATTGCATTTGGCAAAGAAATGGAATGCTTGGTTTTATTTTCTTTTTTCACTGTGTATTTATAGTCGTAGAAAGGTAAGTTCAGAGGTAATAAAAAAACTGGACACAAGAGATAATAGTAAAAACATGGAGGTGGGGAAAATAGTTTCTGGCAATATAATCTGACTGTTATGAAGAGAATTGACCTCCAGTCATCTCAGAAATATATCAAGACATTGCTACAGAACTGATATACATTGGAATAGGAAAGGCACTGGACCTTAAGATCAAGGCTATTCCTGGGAGTCGTGGCTCTGCCAGTTACCAGTTGTTTAGCTCTGAGTTAATCAGTTCTGCCATGTGAGCTGCCATTTCCTCATCTGTAAAATGGGATTGATAATACCTCTACCATCTACTTCAGTGGTCATAAGGAGCAAATGTCAAAAAATATGGAAATAACCTTATAAAACATTTAAAAAACTCTTAAATCTTAAACTACATTTCCTAGGGATATGATGAAAACCTTATCTAGTTATCTCTCAGCGGCATCACTTTGAACATCTTGTCTTTATTTAAAATTCCCTACATTTATAAAATGATGTCTTCTTCATAGATATTTCTGAGAAGCAGTATGGTGTTGTAGAAAGGGTCTCAGAGACAAAAAAGTCTAAGTTGCCTCTGGACAAGTCAATTTTACCCTAGCAGTTTCAATTTTGTAACTTAGAAAACAAGTGAGGGAGGGGAATAATAATTTTATTATCTATTTCAACCTAGTCCTTGTGAGGAAAATGGTAAACTTTCAAATGAAATATCTGTTCAAAATTCCAGAAACCACAAATACAAGACTAACATGGGGAAGCTGTTATAAGTATTCTAACTATTGACAAAGCATCCAGAACCAAGAAATGCTATATTACGTGGCCATAAAGTAATATTTTGTTAGTTTACTATTGATTTTGATTAGCAGAGGAAAACAAAAAAAATATTTAGTTGTAAGATTATAAACCACAAATCTGAAAATGAGACCCTGTCCAATTGGAAAGAATAGCTAAGAGCTATTGAAGGCATAGAACTTATCATCTCCTTCTGGACAGTACTTCCATCTGCATAGATGATGGTGAAATAATGGATAGAGTACCCAGCTTGGCATCAGGAACAAATCACTAAGAATGGCCAATATTATTAGTCCCATTTTACAAGGATGTAAATGAAACAAAGAGATACAAAGTGACTTGCCGAAGGACATAGAGTTAGTTGGTAGCACATCTTAGATGAAACTCTTAAGTTTCTTGATTCCTATGTCAGTAGGACTAGATGGTAGAATTTCACCATGAATTTCAAGGTATGTTAGTTTCAGAGATATATAACTTATTCTAACTTTACTTCAAGACAAATAATTGACACAAGGAATTGAGTACTGAGCTTCAGTTAGGAAGGCCTGAGTTCAAATCCTGCCTTAGACACTTACTATGTGATCCCGGACAAGTCACCTAATATTTATCTGCTTTTATCACCATTTTTAAAACAAATTCTTTTTCCTAGGGTGGTTGTTTAGATAAAATAATATTTGCAAAGCACTTTGTGGATCATAAAACACTATATAAATGCTACATAACATAAAGAATATTGTAAATCATGCTTCAAGGTACAAAGCAGAAAGGGACGGGAATAAAAGATTTTACAGTACCCAGAGGGCTTAGGACTGAGGACTCCAGAAAAGAAAAAGGAACCTATATAAAATTCAGCTCAAGATGAGACTAGAACAACAGATTGAGGGGAAGGGGTGACCAGTGAGAAAGACGGACAACTGGATGGAAAATTCCCCTCACAAATCAAAATAATTTATATATATATATATATATATATATATATATATATATATATGTCTCTTTACATATGTGTTATGTACACATTTGCATGTGAATGTGTACTGCACACTGGGTCTGTGATTTTTCTTGAACAGAGAAAGAAAAGAAAAAAAAAGAAAGTAGAAGAAAAGGAAGAGAGGAGGCCTATTCACTGACAAAATGATTTCAAGGAGACACTTTGTGGCACATATTTCCACAGCAGAGAACAAGATGGAATCCAGGCTCCCCTTATCTAATTTAAGCACCTGGAATCGCTGAAAGAACACAGCCACTTAAACTGGAGAGAGCCCCTCAGCTAAACAAACATGTGATGGTCCTTGTTAATCACAAAGACCTGTTGCTTCAAAAAAAAAATGAGGAGAAAAATCCCAGACTTTAGGAAGTATCTCTAAATCCTATAATGATTAGGAGGCTAAAAAGACCACTATTTAGCAATCACTCATCTAGGGCAATGCTAGGAGATTTTGATGGCAACCACTTTAATTGGTCACATTTTCTGATTTAGAAAAATAATTAAAATCCAAACTCTTACTCGCTTAAACATTTTATCCTTGAAATGTCTTTTTTTTCCCTTCATAGATTATTTGCAAGTTTTCAGCCTGGCCTCTCCTTTTCCATAGGCAGATACATGGTATTGTGGGTTGAATGCAGGAACTATAATTAACAAGAGAAAGTTCACATCTGCTCTTGATCATTTATAAGCTATGTGACTCTTGACATGTCACTTCCCCAATCTCAGCCTCATTTTACTTATCTGTAAAATGGATATAGTGACAGTACCTAACTCAAAAGGCTGTCATGAACATCAAAGGAGATGCCATGGAGAACACTTGGAAAGCTTAAACCGGTGGATAGATGTTAGCAAATGTTAGCAAACATGACCAAGTCATGGCTTCCATGACTTTTTGGCTACATACTTCCAGAGATAGTTTTCAACATTGAAAGAACTGAATCTGTCAATAGAGTATGCTGTTGTTGTTAGCCAGCAGTCGTCAGATCTGTCAGATGGCTCCAACGACTTGTTCAGTCATTTGTTTCAGTTGTGTCTGACTCTCCATGATCCAATTTGGAGTTTTCTTGGCAGAGACACTGGAGGCTTTCTCTCTCCTTCTCCAACTCATTTACAGATGAGGTAACTAAGGCAAACAGGGTTAAGTGACTTCCCCAGGGTCACCCAGCTACTAAGTATTAGATTCGAACTCAGGAAGATGAGTCTTCCTGAGTCCCGGCCTGCTATTCTTTCTACCGCACCACTGACTGCTCTACTAGGCTTAAAATATTGGAGTAGTGAACCGAGATGGAGAATATCACCACTTGTCATGTCCTTCACAAAAACATTTATTTTTATTTAAAACATTATTTCATGGCAGTCCTTGTGATAAGTACAAATAAATGCACTGAAATAATATTAATAATAATAACAGCAGTAATAATAGCAGTAACTGGCATTTATATAGCTCTTCCTATGTGCCAGGAAGTGTACTTGGGACTTTATAAGTATTATTATCTCATTTGAGATCTCAAGGAGATCTCTAACATATCACTGAGATCAAGATGAGGGGAATTTGATATGAATAATATCTTCCAAGGGACACATGCACACACACATACATACATGTATATGCATGTATATATGTATGCATATATACATGCATATATAAATATACATGCATATATAATTTCAATATCAAAATAGTCATGGAGATAGTGAAAACTATGTTTAAAAATGATTCAAATGTATTACTTCTTTAAAAAAAAGAACAAAAAACATAGATCAGTTTAATAGCAAAAAATAATAAATTAAAAAAAAAAAAACAACAACAAGAAGTAACCAAACAAGGAGCTCACAAAATGCCCAGTTGTGCACTACTTGGAGATGAGTTTCCTATTTGATGGGAACTGCTGGGCAAAGAATAAACAGGATAATCGAAAAAAATAGGAAAAAGAGGAAGGAGAAGGATAAGAAGGGGGAGAGGGAGAGGAAGAGGACTGCAAAGAGGAGAAGGAGATGATGAATATAGAAGGAAGCGTATAAGAATATTAAAAAAATAAGAACATTCAAAACCTTTAAAGGGATAGAGGTGAATTATAAAAAGCAAAACAAAAAATTTCAATCATATGACATTAAAAATACATTTGTACCAATAAAATAAAAGTAACTACAAGGAAATAATGAGCTATCAGTTGGGACCATTTAGAGTACAAACCCCTCCTACCAGGTATCTTCCTGAATCTGAGGTCTAGTGACCCAAATGACCATTGCATGATCATCAAGCAGGGGCCAAAGATTAAATGTGACTAATCCTTCAGAGGCCTTAGAGTCCAAGAACTTCATGTGCCTCTAAGGGAAACTGAGTCCCAGAGAAGGCCAATGTTTTCCATTGTGTCCTGGCCCATATCCAGTCTTCCTAATGAATATTTGGTTACTGGATCCAGATGACTGAGAAGGAGAAAGTATGGTTGGTGACCTTGCACAACCTTCTCTCACTCAAAACAAAGTCCAGTGCAAGTCATGTCCTCATTTCTCTGATGTCATGGTCTTCTTAGCAAACTAAGGACGAATGCAACAACAACATTTTCAAAATGGTGGGACCATTATTCTAGACACTCTTACAGTAGGGAATCTTTATGATGAGAATACAAAAAAATGAAAAGAAAAGAAAAACCCTCCCTTTAAAAAAATAAACAAACCTCAATGACTAATCATGTTCAATTTGGGAAAAGGTCTTTTTCCATTCCTTTCAGAAAAATCAGAGTACTTCTTGCACTCTCCCAACCCCCAGTAATGAATGACTCCTAATTCCACATTGCTTGCATTTTGTAGTCTATGATCCTTCTCTCTCCAAATAGATTCCTGCCCCCAATGATACCTGTTAACCTAGTATTATCTAACATATAAAATAAATAATAATGTCCTAGATAACTTGCAACTTTTACAAAACACTTGAACAACAGAGATTCTCAGAAATTGCTTTTAGAAATTAGATCTTGCCCTGGAGCACTTTCCCAAAACAAAGGGTTTTGAACAGATATTTTAATCTAGTTTCAAGACAATCCCACAGTACAGATTGATCTGCAAAAGGAGATTGAAATTCCAGATGACTTCATGTCCAAGTTTTTCAATCTGATGGTCAGTAGAAAAATGTTAATATCTTAGGAACTGGTTTTTTGATGTGGAAACAGGGAATGCCACAGTCATTGTCTAAGTTTGTATTTATAATGAATAATTTGTAAAGGGTGCAAGGAGGAAATATTATCCTCATCCCCACACTATAAAATCTAGTGGGAGTGGGGGTTGGAGATGGAAGGATGAATATGTTGAAATCACTATTTCTTTCTTAATATACCATGTATCCAACTGATTATATAAGGAAACCAACTGTTTATTGAAAGGCAAATCTGAATTTCAGAACAGATGATATTTTTCTTTAGACTATCAGAAAAAATAAAAAGACGTGGTAATAGCTCACTTAGGTCACATAGTAAGACAAAGATGTCTGTGGAAATATCAAGTCATAAAGCTTCATGATATAATGATAATAATATTAAATGCAAATGTTAAATGTAAATGTTAAATGTAAATAATAATGTTAATGTAAAAATAATGTTAGAATAATAATGTTAAAAATTATAATGTACTAACATTTACAAAGCTAATTACATATTATTTCATTTGATTATAATAACAACCCTGTGAAGTAGATACTATATTATCTCCATTTTACAGAAGAGGAAGCTGAGGCTTAGAGAGGTTAAGTGGCTTTCCCAGGGTCACATAGCTAGTATGTGTCTAATTAAGAATCGAAACCCCAGTCTCCTGACTCCCAATCTAGCATTTTATGAACTGTGCTATTTAGCTGCGATATAATAATTTATCTAATTTGTTGTCCTTATATCACATTGTAGGGTAGGAAAGACCCAATGACATAAGGCAGGGTAGGATTTGTCTTCCCAGGAGAGTGTCCTGCACAGAGCTATCCATCCATTTTTAATTCCATTCAGAAGGATGATGATGTTGGTGGTGGGACGCATTCAAGTATCACCCAAATCACACTCTATAAATTAAATTTATGAATCATATTAAGTAGTAAATATATTTATATTTAGGAATGATCTAAATATTTCACCCAACAAGTTCAATTTTTCTTCACCAAAAAATAGAACATCAAAGATAGAGGTATTCTAACAATTAAGACCTCATTTAAACTGGAGGACACTGTCATCTGCTGTATATAGATTATTCTTCCTCATAGCTGAAACTAGAATTGGGTGACAAGGCATTTTACCAAGGGTACCAAAATTTACAGGGCACAAAAATTAGTCACACAAACTTTCAACAACTTAGAAAAATTGAGTTTCTCATCTATTAACCAGAATAAATATTTAAAATAGGAACCCATATCAATTAATTCAATTTCCAACTCAACTTAATTTGTCTTAGTTGCTTTTTATATTCATTTTGTATCATGAATTACAATTTGATTTGAGCGCACCTTTTGTGTTACTCATCCAGAGGTTGTACAATGGTTACTGACCTATTAATCACCCATAAATGCTGAAATTATCTATCAAGTATTGAAAATATTGCCTTAGAGTTAATCCCAAATCTTCTCATTATAAGGAAAGAAGTGTTGAAAAGTTGACTCAAGCCCAGATCGTTTCTTCTCCCTGGGGAAGCTGGCCCAGTCAAGTTGTATCTGTGCGTTTTTCTTTGTTTTCGTTTTTGCATTGTTGTTATTTATTTTTTAATGTCCCCTCTTGCTTCTGGTTTTGTTTTGTGTGGGATGATAGAATTTATAGGGATATAAGTAATTGTGATGCTTAACATTATGTTAATATTGATTACCCAATAAGAGGGGATTTAAAGTATCCACTGGTGGTGTTTGTATAACAGGAAGAGTGAGTTTTGCATGAGGAACCTTAATTTTGATTGTCTCCAGTGAGTCTTGATGAGGTTAAGCCACAACTGTGTGTCTGCATATGTCTATATTCATATATAGGTATGTGTGTGTACAGACATGTGTGTATGTATTTGTATGTATATGTGTATATGTGTATGTATATATACATATATGTATGTATGTGTATATATATATATATATATATATATATATATATATTACCAGTAATACATGGAGTATACAGTTGCACCATAGCTTTAGAGGTAGAAGGTCATACTTTCTAAACCCTTAAGTACACAGATGAAGAAGTTGGCTCAAAGAGGAAAAGTGACTTCTCCAAAGTTATATTACTATTTATTGGTTGAGGCAGTGTTTGAACCAAAGGTCCTTTGACTCCAGGTACAACATTCTCTTTCTACCATCTCAAACTATAGCATGCAATTTATAAAGGGAGGAAGGTGCATAAAATATACTTCATTGAAAACTAGCATATTTTTATCCTATTTTTAATTGTCATTCTATTCTCCTCCCTACTTTGGAGTACTTCAAGTGATACCTCCAAAGTTACTCTCCCATTATACTTTTGTCTATCTCTTTTTTCAAAAGTATGACTGGATCTGAAATCCAAGAGTTTGGGTTCAAATCCCATATCTGACCATTGCCTATTTTGTGTCCTTGGGAATCTTTCAGGCATAGTTCCTCATCTACAAAATTAGTGGGGGTGTGGAAGGTGTTGGGGAGAAACTGTACCAGATGGTTGTCAGTCTTATAAACTATGCTACTGTGAACTTTCAATCCCAAATGATCAAAGGATGTAGGGCTTGGGCAATTTTAGAATGTCACAGACAGGGTTAGGAGATAAAATTTTGAGGAAAATGTGGTAATGAAAGAAAGCATCTCACCATTCCTTATGATCACAGATCACATAGATTTAGAATCAGAAACTTCCTACAAGGCCAGCTATTCAAGGTCTTTTATTTTATACCTGAGGAAAATGAGGCACAGTGCAGTTAAATTACTTGCTCATGGTAATATAGATCGTTACTGGATTTGAACCCATATTTTTGACCCTACATCTATTACTCTTCCCAGTACTCTTTGTTGTGAGCTGGCTTACCAACTTACAGTTAACCAAAGCCCATATGTATAAGAAGCTGACTAATTGTAGAGAGGAAGCAATTTGTAGGTTTCCAAGGCTGCTTCTCGAGTATCTTTCCTTTTGGAACTAGCATCATCACAGAAGCTAAATATTGCAGAAACCAATGGAATTAGAGAACTTATTTCTCCCTCTTTAGCCAATACTCATTAAGGTGCATTACTAGGATGATTGGAGAATCCTGTGCTGTTGGCACTGAAGAATGCCTTGTGTAGTGAGAAAAAGAAAGCATTTCATTTTTCAACTCAGATCAAGCAGGAAACAAGAATGTGTTTGGAGAGTTCATTTAAGTCTCCTTTGGTTCTTTCCTAAATAATCTGCATCCATTTGGGCACAAGTCACAGCGTATGCTGCCAAACCACCTGGCTCTGGGATTCTCTCTTAGCTTGCAAACAAATTATGGACAATTCTTAATGGTTGTTGGTGAATGATAACATGAAGATGTAGGAAATGATGAACAGGATCAGCCATGAAGTCATTCAGAACATTCAAGGGACCCCAAAACATCGCATGTCACACCTTTGAGCAATAAGAAGTCAGATATTGATTTTGCCTTTTCAGAGTTCTAGCATCAGTTCAGTTCAAAGTTTTGTATTCATGAAGTATTTTTATATATACTGGCAGCATCCATTTGTCTTTTTGAAAATAATATTCTTTTCTAGATAGTGTAGTAGATAAAGTGCTGAACCTGGAGTCAGGAAGACCTGAGTTCAAATATGACTTCTGAAACTTCCTGGCTATGTAACACTGAACAAGTCATTTATACACTGTTTGCCACAGTTTCCTTATCTGTAAAATGGGGATAATAATAAGGTCTATATTCCAGGTTGTTGTGAGGATCAAATGAGTTAATAATCAGGCCTGCACAACCTGTGGCCCACCGAAGGATTTTGGGAGGTCCACAAAAAATGGTACTAGATACTGTACTGGAAGTTAGATATAAAGATATTAAAATAAATTCCTGCTCTTGAGGAGCTTTGGAAATGAAAGGTCCCTAAATCTTTTTCTATTACAAAGGTGGAAAATGAAATATACAAGGAAGTTAGAGTATCATTTCCTGGAGGAGCTGAAAGAAGAAGATCCAGGACGGCAAACCTTAAAGGGAATAGTTCTCCCCGGCTCATTTCTTAAAAAAGAAGGAAGTACCTGCAGCCATTTTGTAACTTCACAATTAAACTAATTCTTGCTTACTAGGTGGTAAGCTAAGATACTTCTATTTGCTGAAGGACTACAAGTATCAAGAATGGCCTTAAAGTTCCACGGCCCTGGAGAAAAGTCACATTGTCCTACCCTAGTTAGGCCTCTCCCTCCTGTATCCCACCAAAGAATTAAAACACAAAGATATCTTCAAGGTAGAATTGGTCTCATAGAATCTTTCTTTCATTCCATTATCGGTCCGAGGCCATGGCTTAGAACAGACTTTGCCACAGACGTTTTACATAAACTGAGAGCTTGACGGCCCCTTGGGAGTTATCTAATCTGACTGAACCTCTGACACTGAAGTTCACAAAAGTTAATAAGCTTCCCCAAACTCACACGTGACCTAGCAGGGATAGAGGTCAACTATGAACTGTCCCCACTATATGGACTAACTATGTGACAATCTATAGAATCATTTCAGTGACTCTAAAATCAGTTTTGCCTCCTCATTCTTCTAGCTTCTTGTCAGAAAATAATGGTTTTCTATATGGGAGAAGCCTTAGAGTTCATCTCTCCCAACACCTTCTACTTGTAGAAGAGTCTGAGGCCCAGAGAGGTCATGTATTATCCAAGCTCACCCACATGGCAGGGACAGGATATAATCTCAGGGCCTGGGATCATACATCCAGAATCCTAACTTTACCACAGTATCTGATCTCCCATATTATGTCAGGTTAGCCATCGAATCTCATGTTCACACATAAGACACAATCATCAAAGCCCCATTTTGTATATGAAGACAATCAGGGTTTCATATATGTAAATATGTGCGTATATATGTATAATACATATATATATGTAACATTTTTAAGAATCCTTTTTTTCTCAAAACAGTACGAACATAACAGTAGACTGAAAATGGCAATCATCATAATAATTATTAATCATGGCTGACAATTTGAGTGCTGTTGTCTTAAAATACACCTGCATCAACAGGCTCCCTGCAGTTAAATTTCTGTTGCTGAAAGGGAATGCCCTCATTTGCATCTCCTGCAGGCAAAGGATCCTGGGGCCTGGTAGCAGAGCTTTGCCTGCAGGTTTAGCAGGGGCATCCACCCAAACATCTTACTGGGTTGAAGGAAGTTAACACTGATTGCAGATTTCATAAACAAAGATGTCTCTCGTTATCACACAAGTTCATCTGCCTCTGGGTTGAAATAGGACAGCTGTTTAATAGTTTAGGACAGTACTAGGCAGTGGAGAAGGGCAGGGAAAAGAAGAACAGCCTGACCCACCAAATGTGTGTTTGTTTGCAGTCACACAAATATCAGAATTATGCAGATAAGTTGGATACAATAGTGGGGACCCGAGAACTGAATGCTAAAGAAAACAAGTGATTTGTAAAGAATTCGTAAATGATTACATTAATAATGTAATCGTTACTGAAGCACATCTCTTTTTGCAAAACATGAAGATAATCATTACCTTTTGGCCCCAAATCATATATTTGAATGTTTTGCTACCTTTAAAAATGATATATTTTGTTTTGACACAAGAAGCTATTTCCAATGAATAACTGCCCCCCCACACATACACATCCTTATAAGATCAATTAAAATTCAATGAACATTTTAAGCGCTTACTATATGTAAGGCCATTTACTAGGCATGAGGATTGTAAAGACAGTAGAAAAGTCTATTTGGGAAACGTAAAATATACAAGTAGCACATAGTTCTGGGGCTTACTCTACAAATCCCCGTTTTGACAATTTCATTAGGTAAACAGAGCTTCTTTACTATCTCTTTGGGTTTTAGGGGGTAAATCCCCTTCCCTTTAGGGTCTGGGTGTTTTTATTTGTTTTTTAATGCTAGTACCTCAAGTCCTCATGCTACGTGCCCCAACCAATAAATCACTAATTATTATCCCCCCAAATACCAACTGACTTTACCAAATTTTAACAAGGATCAAAGTGTAAAAATCTCCCAAAAGGTAACAAAAACCTGCCTCCACACATTCATTCTTCTTGGTGAGAGAGTGGACTCCCATTGGAGGCAGGGGTTACAAATTATCTCTCACCACCTAATTCACTTCTGTTTAACATAGCCTTTGGCTGAGTTGCTTTCTTGTTCACATCATAATGTCTTACGTGCTGGGTCAAGCACAATGGCTGCTCAGGGCACTAAGCTGCTGAAGCTAATATCAGACTCTGCTGTGAATTCCAGGTGATATGACCCTAAACCCTCTTCTTCTCTGCTACTCATTCACCTAAGATCAAGAAGAGAAAAAAATAACATATGGATGAGGAAGCCACCACAGGGCTAGGTATATGTGGAGACTACAGCTGGAAGGAGAGATAAGGCAGCTTTCATCAGATAGCAATCTACTATAATTTCTGCTACTGTGACCACCCCCAATCCCCCAGGTTTTTTGCTCCCAGCTAAGTGGCTTTTCATTACTAGGCAGGAAGCCAAAGGAAAGACTTTGAGGATAACTGTGAAAGCTTTGAAGGGAGAATAGGGGGTAGGAAAGAAGTAAACAAAGAATGCCAATAAAGTTTCAATCATGAATTTTAAGTTGCAGGACTGGAAGGAAGGAAGGAGACAAATACTTATTAAATACCTCCTGTGTGCCAGGTGCTGTGCTAAGTGCTATATAAATATTATCTTATTCAGTCTTCACAACAAGTATTTTTGTGAATACTGAAATAGTTCAGACTATTAGTATTTCCATTTTATAGATGAGAAAAGTGAAGCCAAATTCAGAAAATTGAGTTCAGTGAGTTGCCCAGAGTCATAAGGCTAGTAATTATCTGAGGCAGGAATTGAAATCAGCTGTTCCTCATTACAGAGCACAGAGTTCTATCCACTGCTAGATATATTTGGGTGTCTGTTATATATCAGAACAAAAGATGCAGGCTATGAGATGGGACCCTCATTGGTAGGTTGCTTTATTGCACAGGCCTCTCCTTACATAAACAAGTAAAACAAAGTATATAAAATTGTACAAATTATATTAACAAAAATGGTTTCTTTCTTAAAAAATATTGTGGTCTCTTGTTTTTACATCATCTTTATTTCCAACTATATCCTTCCCTCAACTCCTACTCAGAAAGCCATCCTTTATGAATAAGTGCTTATTAATTGTTCACAGAAAAATGGACTTATGATTTCATGATGGAGGGAACATTTCAGATCAGCAGTACAAAATAAAGTCTTAGAGAGTTTTTCAATCACTGGAAGGCTGAGAGATTTGCCCAAGAGCCAATAGAATCTTGGCAGTGTTTGTCAGAGGTGGAAAATGAATCTAGGTCTTTCTAACTCCCTACGCGATAAACTATAATCACTCAGTTTTGAAAATAGAGGCAGGACAGTAAATTCAAAAGGAGGAGGATAATTCAATGCATGTAGAAACTCACTGTATTTGACTCAGAAATCAAGATCCTTTCTCAAATAATAAAGAATTTGCTGAGTGTCTATCATGTTTAAGAAAGGAAGATTGTAGAGCTATCAATTAATAGGCCAGGCTTGAATTATTAAATATCTGGATTAGGATGGTTTTATTGGGGTTGAAAAAGCTCGTAACCTGAGGAACATTTCACAGATACTTCAAAAGATCAACAGTATTTACTATCTGGTTGAATATAGTGGACAATTGAGAGTAAAAAGTAAAGAATAAGTAGCTATCTTAAGACAGGAAAATGTTGGTGTTTGAATCAAGGGAGCTAAACTGATTTATGAAGGAAAGAAAAATATCCAAGGAATAATAACCTGCAAGGAACTGGAGATATATGGGATTGCAACACAGTTGAGAGATGTCAGCTTTGAAGATGTAGAGCTGAGAGACATGATCAGTTCAACACAATTCCAAGAAAGGGGCCTGAAGGTTGAGCTAAGGTTTATAAAGTGGTAAACAGGTAAAAAGAGGATTCAGCAAAGTGACAGAGATGAATGATTGGATAAATAAGAGGAAAACTGGGGAAAGTGCAATATCCTTTAACCAAAGGATGGCTAATTTTGAAAGAACAAGTGGATAAAATGGAGGGATGCAATAGAAAGAAAATGCTGTGAAATGTTGCAAAGAACATGTATGCTACTTATCCTGTTTTATTCTCTAAGTCATTAGAAATGTATGGAATAAGATAGTACTATGGTAGAGTAGATGGCCCAATGGATTGAGAATCAGTAGGCCTGAGATGTTGTTCTATATTTATCACTAAATCGTTGCATTTTAAGTAATGTAAGATTTCCGGTTCTACATCTTCATATGTATAAAGAGAGCACTGGCCTAGATTCAATTCAATGATAACTCGTTAAACAGTGGATAGAGTGTAAGTCCTAGAGTCAGGAAAACTCATCTTCCTGAGTTCAAATCTGACCTTAGACACTATCTGTGTGACCTTGGGTGAGTCACATAATCCTGTTTGCTTTAGTTTCTGCATCTGCAAAATGATATGAAGAAGGAAATGGCAAACCACTCCAGTGTCTTTACCAAGAAAACCCCAAGGGGGTCATGAAGAGTAGGACATCATTGAAAGGACTGAACCACAACAGATGACAAGAAAAAAAGTTGCCTAGAATATATGAAGAATGATACTAGGTAGCAGGTTCACAGATAGAAATGCAATCATGATACTGACCTAAAGGTACCTTTATTCTAGTAGAAAGATTTGATGTGTATAAATACAAGAGTTATGTAAATATATATGTCACACACACACAGACATACAGACAAAAGCAATGTGGTATTTGGTTTGTTTTATGGAAAATGAGTATTAGGAAGGCCTCCTACAGGGGAAAATGTCCAAACAGAGCCTTACATGGGACTAGGAATTCCAAGATGTACAGATGAAGCAGAAGGGTGCCGAGGTCCAGCAGATAAACACCAACGCCCAGAAATGAAAGACGGGGGCTGAGTACAAGGAACACGTCTCATAGCAATATGGATATTGTGAAAGGAGGTACGGGGAAACGTTTACAATGACAGAATAGGGCCAAAAGGGCTTTAAATGTCAAGTAGCTGAGTTCTTACTTTACGTCAGGGAAAGGAAGAAGTATTGATGCTTTTTTAGTAGGAAAGCGATATACTTAGATTCAAGTTTATTATACATCATTCCCCTTCCCAAAGTTTTATTCCAGAAAGCCAGCCATCTTGTCCACAACAATCCCTCTCCTGTCTCTGGGCCTTCAATTGGGTTAGCCCTCATGCCTAGAATACTCTCTCTCCTCACTTCTGATTTTTAGAGGCCTTCCCTTCCTTCCAAGCCCAGCTATATTCCACCTCCTACATGTCAGACATTACTTGTATCTCCAAATTACTTATGCTATCTCTTCTTTTCATATTTTTGTACTTTCTATGCATATATTTTACATCCAATGACATATATCCATGCCATTTCCTGAATCTAAATTCCTTACAACAAAAATTATTTCTTTTTTCCTTTGAAATGTTTTCTCCTAGCACAATGTTATATAATAAGTACTTAAATATCTGTTCATAAATTAATCACAATATTGTAATTGTAGACAACTCTAAAGTGTTGTCAAACTCAGATTAAATATCATCACAGTGCCTGAGAGCACATGAAGAGACATAATTTCTTCCTCTCCTAAATGGGTGCAAAACATTGCATCCTCTCCAGATCACTTGCTTTGGGAGTTAGTTTTGCTTATATATTTTTCTTTGTTACATTGGAGCGTTCTGTGAGGGATGGGGCTGTATCTAACAGTGCCAGCCAAAACAAAAGGCATCAGCAAAACTTAAAATCCATTTGTCAAAACCTAGTAAGGTCTAGCCATTATCAAATAAAGTGTTTTTCTTAATGCTCTGTTCAATTCAGATGGAGCAAAGAAATGAACAAAGAGAACCAAACCAGAAATCTTACTCCTGAGAAATGTGTTGAAGAACTCTACCTGGAGAGCAAAAGCAGAAAACCTAAAAGGCCAAGGGGAAGAGGGGGAAATGATGGCATTTGTAAAGTATAGAAAACAGATAAAGATGTTAGAACGAAAAAATGGGAAAACCAAATTTCAAAACAAAACCAAACACAACATCTCTTCTCCAAGTTAGATTTACATTTCCTTTCGTTTTTTGTTAGGTTTCAAACTGTTTCCTGAGCTTTTCATTTTATTCTAATTGTCATCTTAAAAAACAACTCTAATGAAATTGCTGAAAGCTTTGGGAAAAAATAGAGAGAAAGCTGCAAGGTGCTAAAACCGTCCATTATTATGAGATTGTGAACTGTAAACATCAGACAGGGCACTCATCACTGCAGAGGCAAATTGAATGCTGAAAGAGGTTTGCTTTATTGTCTCTCTGATTTAAAATTGATTGAAATGCATACGCAAATGGAAAAGCTGTCAAAATGCAGCCAGTGGTGAGTTGATAGCTTGCCTTCAGATTTTGACCCAAAGTTTTAATGCAATTGCTTGTAGGTGGGGGAGGAAGAAGGCATGTTTTGAACTGAGATCTGGTCACTATAGACAATCATTTCCTTTGTATTGATTGGTCATGAAACAGGACACTCTGTGTTTGCTGAAGTTGATGAAATTGGCACTGATACCATCTTGTTTCGATGAACATTTATTTTTATTTTTATTTTTTTTTACTTTTTACAAAGGACAAAATATTCAAGTCTGAAGGGTACTCTGTAATGAAATTTGAAAAGAGGCTGAATTGTTTTTAAAATGATGTTTCAAGACTAAAGAAATCAGCATGGAACACTAGAAAGTGTGCTGCCTGGCTCAGGAATCAAAAGACTTGAATTCAAATCATTTTTCCAACACTTGTTGCCCATGTGACCTTGGGCAAGTCACTAAAGATACTTCTAAACTTCCTCAACTATGTAATGTGTGATTAGATTTCTTCTGACTCTAGATTGAGGCCCTCTGATTCTAGAAGTAAAATCCTATGACTGCCTCATCTATGGAAATTCCCTTATCCATGCATTCCATTGGCAATGGAATTCACCATTGGCAGCTCCTATGGTGAGATTACCCAAGACATTGTTCACCAGTGCTGCTGTCAACAGCTTCCTCAGCTGCCTCATGATCCAGACATAAGAACTGCTGCCAGGGAAAGTTCCTAAAATACTGATTCTATCCTACTATTATGTTACTGAAGAGCTTTAAGAAGCTTTTCATCTTTTGTGTGTGCCATGGACCCCTTCAGCACTCTGATGAAATCCATGTATCCTTTCTCAAAATGGCATATTTGAATACATGTAATAAAATGCATGGGATTGAAAAGGAAAGCAATTGCAGTGATATGCAGTTATCTATATTTTTATCATCTCTCTCTCCATTTCTTTATATCTATCATCTATAGCTACCTATATATCTATCATCTGTCTGTATATCATGCATAGGGTGTTCAGGGAAGATTAACACATCTGATGTGAGGGCTTGTCAAGCTCTTTACAGGGATGCTTATTCATCTTTTGTGTCTACCTGGTACTCAACTCTCATTTGTGGCTCCAAAGAAACTGTAGCATGTGCAACAGCCATATATTAGTAAACCATCTCTGCAGATGAGCTGGACCAGGTTGAGGATAACCAACATGTCTGAAACCCATAGGTGAGTTATGGGGTGTCCACCTCAAGCATATGAAGATTTCCCCTGCCAGAATGTTGAATGAGAACCATTTGTTCCGATGACCATGAAGGTGGCTGAAGCAAGTGCTTAGAGTTTGATCAGATATCAAGGATGCCAAGGTCATCCACTGCATCCATGGCAATTACCAGTCATCCCGACTGTGGTCCTGTCACTGGTCTTCAGTGACTCTGGAAAACAGAGTAAGGCCAATGTCTTAGTAAAACTCTCTCATGTAAATTAAATTCATGCATGAGTCCAGATATCACCCTGAGATGTCATTTTCCTCTTGGAAATGAACAAAAAAAAACCCAGCAACAACAGCATTTCATCTAAATCTATATGGATTTAAGTTCATGATTAAGCTCAGATTAAGATGCCCTGTCTTAAAGTCACAAAACATTCTGATCCATCTGCCATCCCATACGCTCAGCAACATGGCATCAATCAGACTGATGATTTTTACAGACAATTGCCAAATGATTGATCAGACTAGGGAAAGGTCAACTTCACCTAAGTACTGACAGAAATGGCCAAAATCCATTCCAAAAAATATATTACCTGCATATCAAAATGACCAGACCAGGTTGTCTGGCCATATAACCTTTTGTGAGATCATCCTTTACTTAGTAAATATTTGTAAAATGTAAGATCATGTCATATCTCTGAATAGAGTCCAGACTACTTAATCTGGCACTCAAGGAATACCAGTCTCCATGACATCTATGGCAGAAAGATTCCCAACATATTCTGGGAACACTGTCTGTTCATAAAACAGAGATAAGTTGTGATATCATCTATACAACTTGCTTATAAAATCCAGTTTGAAACAAATTTTCATTTAAATTTTCTAGTAATCTATGGTATTCTTGTGTTCCTATAGGAATCTATCCCTCATTATTACTAATGTATTTATTATATACTATTTGATATTCATGTAAATATGTTCCTTCTTTTTATTATTTGCTTCATAAAAAAGGTATCATGTCTTAATTATCATTTGCTTTACATTGCCTCCACCGAAGTACCTGCCACATCTCTCTGCACTTATAATTTAATTTTTTGGAATGGCAAGATAGCCGGACTTAGGGTCAGAAACCTGAATTCCATCTTTGCTCTGTTATTTATTATCTGTATGATAGATATTCAACAATTTTTACAGTTTCCTTTTTATCTGTAAATTGAGGAAATTGGACTTGAAGGGATCCAAGATGTGTAATCCAATGCTCCTATGAACACTGCAGAAGTGATTAATAGGAACTTCCATATCACTTTAAAGGGTAAAAATGTGTATCTCACATAATTAAAATGTTATTATCCCTATTTTACAGATAAGGAGATAGAAAGTCAGAGAGATAGGACAGTGGACAGAGTGTTGAACTTGGAGTCAGGAAGACATGAGTTCATAATCCTGCCTCGGACACTTATTAGGTCTATTACCCTGGGCAAGCTATTGAACTGCTACCTGCCCCAGCTACCTCATCTGTGAAATAATACCACCTACCTCACAGGATTTTTGTAAAGTCAAATGAGATAATATTTGTAAAGTGCTTCCTAAATTATAAGGTGCTATGTAAATTAAGATTATTATAATTGCTATTCTGTCATTGTTATTATTAATTATTATATACAAATAAAAACTAGCCACTAAGTATCAAAGATAGAATTTTAATCCAGGCATTTCCTGATTTCCGGGAAGATTCTCTTTCCATCTGATACAATTAATAACTGATTATTACTTGTTTGAAGTGGGAGGAGGGTAATATGTAAATGATGATAAGATTATCACAACATTCATAAATACGTACATGGCTTAAATGCAATGTATCAAAAATATATCGAATCATAAGTAAGATTTCATTTAGTTTCCCCATCTCTGGAAGTAAGCAGGTAAGAACCAAAATCAAGACTTTGGAAATCATTTTTGCAACTCATGTCTTCCTGTGAACAATGTTCAGGAAGATTATCCCTTTTTTTGGACAAATCTATACTTATTTTCTAAACTGTGCTGAAAGAAAGGCAAAAAAGGTCTTTAGGAGGAGGCTAGGACAAAACCTACCATTTATAATTAGGGATTAATTCTAATGATGATTTCTAATTTCTAATAATGATCCCATCACTCCTTCATTTCTCATCTGGGACACTTTTGTTCTTTTTTCCTGACTTACATATTCATATCAGTGCAGTCCTGTACAGTAAAGAATAACCACGTCAAAACAAAACAAAACAAAAACCTGCCCCTGCTACATTTAGTAAGACCAGGAAAAACAATGCTGAGTCTTGGCTGTGTCTGTGACAATGATACCAAATGAGACTTGATGGGAAAGCATAGTAGTTTCTGTGTTTGACAACATAACTCCAATTTCTATAATTATTTTTATTACTGCTCCTTTGTGAGTTAGGTAATACAGACTCTTATTATTCCCCTTTTATAGCTGAAGAATCTAAAACTCAAAGGATGTTTTAACTTTGTCACTCAGCTGTTCATCCAAAATCTATGATTTCATAGTTTTAGAATTTGAGAGCCAGAAGGGACTTCAACAGCTGATTCATATCCCAAAGGAATCCCTCAAACAGCATTCCTGATTGAAGGTCAGACAACTTCCACTTAATAATGTACAAGAAAAGGAAAAACATTTCTCAATGCATCCAGTCCCACTTTTGGACAGTTCAAATGATAGACAGATCCCTTCCCTTGACATTAGGAGCAAATTTGTTTTGTGTTTTTGTTTTTGTAAATTTTACCGGTTATTCCCAATTCTACCACCGAGGCCCAAACAGAACAATTCAAATCTATTTTCCATATGAAAATTTTTTGAATACTTTAAATGTTTATTTTATCCAACCTCAGTTTTCACATCTGCAATTCTTTAAATGATAGACACATAGCCTGCATGTCAAAATGACCAGAACTGGTTGTCTGGTAATGTTTTGTGGGATCATCAGTTTACTTAGTAAATATTTATAAAATATAAGATCATGTAATACCTCTTCCACTCTATTTGACAGCCTCCTTTGAATGTTCTCTAGCTCATTAAAGCCCTTCACTAATTGTTGAATATTCCGGAAGAGATCTGATCAGAAGAGAGAGATGAGGTTCTCTACCACCCTGCTCCCCTTGTTGATGGAAGCTACAGCTTTTTTGTGCTTGTTTTTCAGTCTTTTCACTCATGTCTGATTTTTCTTGACCCTATTTAGTCTTTTCTTGGCAAAGATAGTGGGATTGTTTGCCATTTCCTTATCCAGCTCATTTTACACATGAGAAAACTGAGGCAAACAGGGTTCAGTGACTTTCCTGAGGTTACATAGCTAGTATGTGTCTGAGGCCAGACTTGAACTCAGGTTTTCTGACTCCACACAACCCAAAATCCTATTAGCATTTCTGACTCACACATCACAGTCATGACTTATAAAAAGATTTCAGTCAGCTACAAACCCAGCTCTCCCAATTCCAACTCCCCAGATCTTTGTATTCCACCATGTTGCCTCTAGAATTTTCATAGAATATTAGTAATTATCCCAATAGATTGAATTTAATTGATCCTTCAACTTGACAGTATTTACTGTTATTAACCACACACTCGGTCTTTGGTGTAAAAGAGATGGCCAAATGATCATCCTTTTATTAATAATATGCTGGCCTTGTTAAAAAAATAACCAAATTACCCAGAAACTACATCTCTCAAATATTTATAAATGTCACAGTTATGCCTAACCATGAAGGGACAAGAGCCTTTCACTCTAGATTCTTAACAATAAGCCCCCCTCAGTTGGGCCCACAGGGAGAATTTCTTCAGAGAGCTAGTTCTCTGTTGGGACTCTGGTCAAGATCTGACTTCCCCTTTTACCAGGAGTCAGATCATCAAGTCAAAATAGGCTACTTGAAAAAGATCCTCTGAAGACAGCATATTATTTTGAAAGCTGCCAGTACCACAATCAACAGCCACAGAAGCACCAACTCTATAACCAGCACAAAGCCCACCATCCCCTCCACTACCCCCAGCAGCTGCACACCCCATAGCTCCAGCATTAAAACAACCAAATTTACAGTATTAAAAGGAAAAGCAGCAACTCCACTAGCAGCAGCAGAGCCCACAAGGTCAACAGCCTCATCAGCAATACTGACACCAGCAGCACCACCAAGTTCAACTCTACCACAAACTCTGCCCCCCCCCACTGCCAGCACCAACTCTACCACCAGCAGCTATAGCACCAGCAACACCAACAGCTCCAGCACCATCCTTTCTAATGGGAGAGAGGATATAGGAGACAGAATATAAACACTCTTGCCAAAATGAATACCAGGTGGCTGCAGAAAAAATACCTGCCGACCATGACCATATGATTTGCTGTGGAGAAGGTCATCAGGGACCCTGTTCCATTGCCCAACATTTCTCTGGGATTCCAGATCCACAATGTCTACAACAGTGATGTGAGAACCTTGGAGAGCTCCCTGTAGTAGTCCCTAACTTGAGTTGCAGAGGGCAGGACAAGTCTATGGCTGTCATTGGAGGAGTCACATGTGCAGATGGGCATCCTCCTTGAGTTCTACAACTTGCCACGTGTGGGTAATATTGGGCCCGTTGCCTTCTAAAACCTTTATCAGGACACTCCAATTTAGGAGAGAGTGAATGGACCTCTCTTTGAACTACATACAGACTGCACACAAAAAATAGAATTAGAATTACCCAACATTGTGGAGGTGTGAGGTGGGGAAGGACTAAACATATATAGAGTCCCTACCGTGTGCCGGCACTGTGCTATTCACTCTTCCAAACATTGTCTCACTTGATCCTCCCAACAAACTTATGAGGCAGTACTGTTACTATTCCCAACTGAAGAATGCAAAAATGAAGTGACTTGCCTAAGGTTATCCAACCAGTAAGTATCTAAGGAAAGATTAGAACTCAGATCTTCCTATTTCCAAATCCAGTGCTCTGTTCACTATAACCAAAATCTGCTGCATTTAACAGAAGAGATTAAGAAGAATCCATTGTACAGGAAGCAGAAGAACAAAAAGAAAACAGTATCAGACAAAGCAAGAGAATACAGGATATCAAAGAGAAAAGAATGATCAACAGTTACCAAATTTGTAGAGATATCAACATGGATGAGGATTTCAGAAAGTTCATTTGACTTGACAATTAAAGGATGATGGGTGATTTTTGGAGAGGGCAATTTAAGTAATAGTTTAGGTGCCATATTGCAAAGCACATAGAAGAAAGGAGAGGAGAGGAACAGGGGATGTTAAATATAGATGAATTTGTCAAGGAATTAAGTCATGAAGTGGAGAAGGGATAAAGGACAATAGCTACCAGATTGGTGGGATCCAGTGAAGGTTTCATCAGGATAAGGGAAATAGACATGGGAATATTTGTAAGCAGCCAGGAAATAGCCAGGAAATATGAAATGATTATAGATTTTTTCAAGAGTGGAAATAATGAGGGGGAGGGGGAAACTGGTGAAGATGGAACGGGATAAGATCAAGGGTGTAATGAGAGAAATGTGAAAGAGGTTACTTCTTCACATAATATAGAGATGAAAGAGATGGTGAGGGAAGTCATCTAAGTGATTTTTCTTAAGGGGGAGAAGAGAAAAGGGAACTCTCATGTAAAAAAAAGTTTGTTTTTTTGTGAAGTATGAGACAAGGTTATAACTGAAGAAAATAGGTGCAAGGACTACTGTTAGAGATTTGAAGACTTGCAGTCATGACATCAATGATAATAACAAAAACTAGCATTTACATAGTATTTCTAGATTTCCACGGTTCTATTCATGTATAAAATGCCTAGAACATAATAATCATTATATAAGTGTTAGGTCCTATTTTTACTACATATGTTATCCATTTATTTCTCACAATAAGCCTGATTGGCAGATGCTAATATTATACTCCTTTTATAGAAGAGGAAACTCCCTTTGATCCAGAAATACCACTTCTTGTCCTGTATCCCAAAGAGATCATAAAAATGGGAACTAGACCCACATATACAAAAATATTTATAGCAGCTCTTCTTATGGTAGCCAAGAATTGGAAACTGAGGGGATGCCCATTAATTTGGAAATGGATGAACAAGTTGTGGTATATGGATGGAATAGAATACTATTTATTGTTCCATAAGAAATGATGAGCAGGTTGATATAGGAAAAAAAAATTTGAAAAGACTTAACATGAACTGATGCTGAGTGAAATGAGCAGAACAAGGAGAATATTGCATACTAACAGCAATTTTGTGTGATGACTAACTTTGATAGACTTAATTCTTCTTAGTAATGTATCTGAGACAACTTCAAAAGACTCCTGATGGAAAATGGCTTCCACATCCAGAAAAAAGAACTATGGGTTCTAAATGCAGATTGGAAAATGCTATTTATGCTCTTGCTTCTTTCTCATAGTTCCTCTCATTGGTTCTAACTCTTCTTCACAACATGACTAATCTGAAAATATGTTTAATATGAATATATATGTAGAACCAATGTTAGATTACATGCCATCTTGGGGTGAGAGGAGGGGAGAGTTGGGGAGAAAATTTGAAACTCAAAAGCTTATGGAAGTGAATATTGAAAACTACAAAACTAAAACTAACTAAAATAATTAATAAAAAATATACTCTCCATTGGACAGTACACTAGAAAGAATAACTGATATGGAGTAATAGGTCGTGAGTTCAATTCTTGATTATGCCACTTATTTGCTGTACAATATTGGGCAATTCATTTAACACCTCTTATACCCTCTACCCTCCCACTACTTCTACCTCAATTTTCTCATTTTCAAAATGAGGAAGTTGATCTAGAGTGCCTTTAAAGTAACTTTAAAGAGGTCTGGATCTTTTGATGTATTTTTAAAGATATGTATATAATATAAATATTATATTTTATTTACAAATATGAAAATATATCACTTAAAATATCATCAGCCCCTATAAAAACTCAGGAAAAGCGCTCTTCAAATGTCTATGCTAACATGACTTTTGATAGACTTATCAGAAAATAGTTATCAGCATATTTTGAGGAAGAAAATCAAAAGTTGTTTAATCAGTACCTAGATAAATAGGTCAAAATACATGATATTGGCTGAGTTTCATGAACTTTTCTCCCCCTAGTCCTAATTATCTATAGTCATAGCAATTCAAAGTCTCCATTCCCCCTTTCTATAGCATTCCAAATAATGGGTCTAAAAATGGACCACAGATTTCTTCTCACAAGCCACAAGAAATGAATAACTATCTCCTATACCCAAGAATACATTTTAGACAAATTTGTAAATCTACTTTGAATGTAACTCCAAAGTCTGACTTTTTTGTCTTGTCTTCAGAAAATTATGACTGGAATTTTTAGAGCTGGAAATAACTTGTAATAGGTGATCTGATATAACTCCCTCATCCTACAGATGAAGTTTAGAAAACTTAAGGCATTTCTTTAAAGTCATTCCTAGTCCATGGCTGATCTTGCCTAGACCTATACCATTCTCTTTGTAGTATGATACTCTTCATGATCTTTTGTGTATAACTATCTTCATTTACTAGTATTATGTTCCTGACTACTGAAGCAGAACGATTTTTCTTGGCATTTTTTTTTATAATAACTATCTCTAAGAAAATGACCTCAGGCTCTAATGAGATCAATAATACTCTGATGCTGAAATATTTCCATTTCTCATGCAAAAAAAAAATCTACTATTCTCTGCCATAACAGCTAGAAATCATTTAACAGAATTGTTTAGTAATGTCACTTATATTTTCCTGGGGGAAAGCATATAATAGGTTGTTTTACATGCAAGCAAATTTTCCAATGCAATAACGGCAAGGAGAAAACAGATAGAAATTAATAATGGAAAACGAATATTGGGGAACACTAGTTTTAAATATGTAAAAATTAGATGTGAACATAATTTAAAACATACTTTATCTTAAATAAAGTATTCAAATTTATAAAGTTATAAGGGGTATTAAGACTACTTCTGAAAGTCCACAATAAAAATCCATATTCTACAAAAACAGATTTAGTAAAGAGGTGGAGAATACCTACAAGTATTACAAGGTCATGTTTTCCATTCTCTTTCTATCTTAGATGATATGTCTAGGATTTCTTTAGGTTGTTTGTTAAAGGGTGACACATAGCACATATTGATAAAGATCATTTTATCTACCACTCTAGGTGGTTGTCTTAGGAGCACAGGATTTAGAGTTGGAAGAGAACTTAAAATTTATGTCCCCCAAGCCCCACATTTTGCAAACTGGCAAACCAAAGCCAGACTGGGGAAATGGCCTCCCTCAAATCTCATAATAATAAAATAGCTTTAGGGATTTGAGCAATTTTAAAGGCCATTTAGTCCCATTGATTCACTTTACAGATGACCAAACTGAGTCTCTGGCCATTTAAATGACTAACCAAGATAACATTAGTAGAATGATGGAAGCATGTTTTAAAAGCAAGTTTCTCTCCCTTGCTCTCACTCTCTCTCCTCCCCCCCCCGTTTCTCTTTCTCCCTCCCTTTCTCTCCCCATCCATTCCCACCTCCTCTCTCTGTCTCTCCCTCTCTCACCCTTTTTACACACACACATGCACACATGCACATATATGTATGGGAATTTATATATATACACATGTATGCATATTATCTGCACTTCCATTATAGACATGTGTATCCACATTTGTGATTGCGTGTGTACATATAAGCATGTATATATTTATATTTTAATGAATACATAACCCATCTGTGTGCATACATGTACATGTCCTCTCTAGCAGCAGGTAGGTGGCATGATTCATCTTCAGTCTATTACACTCATGGAATTACGCCATATTGTTCTGTGTTCTAAAGTCTTTCAAAGTGGTTTTTTTCCATAATGTTTTCTTTGTGTACATTGCTCTCCTTCTCCTCACCTCACTCTGATTTGGTTCATCAAGGTCTTCCCAGTGTCTTCTGAAATTGAATATTTCATCACATATTAAGCACAATAATATTCTATTATATCCATATACAACTTGTTTGACCATTGCACAATTAGGTGAACACCTATTTAATTTCCAGTTTCAGATTATCATGAAGAATTGTTTCACGCTTTCTGTGATCTTTTTGGAATGTAGGCCTAATAGCGGCATAGTTGGGTCAAAGGGCATATGCAATTTAATAACTTTAACAGCATAGTGACAAATTGCTTTCTAAAACTGCTGGAACATTTACAAATTACAATAACAATGTATTAGTTTATCTGTTTTCCTGCTGCCTCTCCAACCTTTTTTCATTTTACTGTTTTGTCATTTTTGATAATCCTATGTGTCTTAAGGAGAACTTCAGAATTGCTTTAATTTATATCTCTATTAGTAATGATTTGGTACAATTTTTATGGCTTTTAGTACCTTCATTTTCTTTCTTTGAAAGCTACTTATGCATATCTATTGATCATTTATATGTTGGGGAAGTATTTTTAGATTTATACATTTGATAGCATTTATTTATCTATCATTATTTATGTATACATACATACATGTACAGTACTTTATGATACATTTATCGAAGAAACTTACTACAAAGATTTCTTTCCCAGTTCTTTTCTCTCCTTTAAAATGAATTAGCTTTGTCTAAGCAAAGACTTTTTAATTGCCTACAGACAAAATTGTCTATTTTATTTTCTGCCATCCTCTCTATACCTTATTTAGTCTTGAACTCTTCTCCTTTTATAAAGATCTGAAATTTAATTTCTTCCTTCTTTACTTTGCTTATGGTGCCACCTTATGTGATTATGGAATAGATACAGTTGGAGTTTTTCTTGGTCTATGACATGGGATATTGACCTATGTACAGTTTTTGTCAAACTATTTCCTAGTTTTGAGAGAAGTTTTGATCAAACACAGAGTCCTCTCCCAATAAATGTGGGTTTAGGATCTATCAAAGACTATGTTAATGTGTTCATTTGCTTCTATACATTGTGCACCTAATGTGTTTCATTGATCAACCTCTCTATATTTTAACCAATATAAAATCATTTTAATTATTATGCTTTGTAGTATAATTCGAATCTGGATAGAACCCCCCCTCAGAATTATTTCTGATACTAATTGAGTCAGAATTTGAGGTAGGCTGGCAAAGAGACTGCATGAATTGCACAGTTTTTTTTAGTCAAGCTATAACCAATAATCAGCAAATATTTATTAAGCACCTGCCGTATGCTATATAATATACCGAGAGCTGATTTTACAAATACATAAAGGAAAGACAGAACCTGCCCTCAAAGACAGAACTTACATTCTAATGAAGTAAGAAAATACACAAGAGGAAGCTGAAAAGAATGGGCTGTGAAAAGTGAAGAGAAGTTATCTGAGGCAGGGCATCATGGAATCCAGTCCAGCTGGTGGGAGCCCTCTTTAAAAAAAGACTTGGGGAAAAGTCTTTTTCTCTGCCCTACAATCAGATGGGTAAAGACTACTGAAGGTACTTATATGATACAAGTACCACATATGATGAAATCAGGCAAGATGATGAGTTTCCTGATGATGATGCTTCCTGAGACCATACGAGAATGAGATTCAACAGAATGATAGCTCCTACAAATGGTGAAAAAGAATTCTTAACGAATCTCTTTTGTTTCACCCTAAATTGTCAAACAGCTGGAACAATCCTGTAAGACTATGATTCACTGAGTATGCCCATCCAGAATCCAAACTGCATGGAGACAGTATAGTGCAGTAGATGGCAAAAGGGCTCACCTTAGATGTCACAAGACCTGGGTTCAAATCCCAGCTTTGCCACTTTCTCTTGATCTCAGGTAAGTTATTTCATTTCTGATACTCCTTACCCTTCTGAGTTTCCTTATCTATAGTGTGTGTATGTGTGTATGTGAGTGTGCATGAGAGAGAGAGAGAGAGAGACTAGTTCATGAAGAATCTTTTTATTCAAAGCCAACTGCTGAAATTTAGTACCTATGTCACTTTTTACTAAAAGAAAGAAAGAAAGGAAACAAGCATTTATTAAGTATCTACTATATGCTGGGCACTATGCTAAGCACTTTCCAAGTATTAACTCATTTGACCTGGGAGGCAGGTGCTACTATTATCTCCATTTTAAAATGCAGAAACTAAGGCAAACAAAGGTTAAGTGACTCATTCAGTGTCACTTAGAGAATGAGTTTCTGAAGTTAGATTTGTATTCAGTTATTTCTGAATCTTGACTCTATCCATTCTACTACCTAACTTTCTCTAAAGTGACAAATCATTTTGTCTCCCTTGGTGTTTATCCATCCATAAAATGAAGGGGTGAGACAGTTTCTGTAGTAGGACAGTAGTCCCTTCTAGCTCTCAACATACAACCCTAGGATCTTTCCAGCTTTATATGATTCTAAGAATTAGGTTCTGCAAACGGGTAGTCTTTATTTATTTCCTGAATGCAATGTGGAGAACACACAAATTATTTCAGGCTTATTTTATACCACTCAGGAAAGTGTTTCCTCATTAGGATTAATCCCTTTGAATAGATGATACTGAGGTTTTCATAATGTGATTTTATCAATACTGGACAAGTGAGAATTAAAAGAATAAGTCTGCCCTTACCATTTTTCACCTTTTACCCTGGATGCGGGTCAGTATCATTCCTTTTGGGGATTGTATTTGAGGGTATTAGGAAAAGCTTTACTCTCTTTACATTGCACCTTTTACTTACTTGAGTGCACTACAAAAATGCTTACAAACTTATTTTTATAATGAAGATTGTATATCATCTGTGGCTTCATTTTTTAAAGTTACAATGCTTTACTTGTAAATCATCCTTTAAGGAATAGTGCCAATGATTGTCAATTGCCATTGATGTCATTGATATTATCAATGGACAGTCAATTCAGCCATATAGGTGAATTAAACAGGATTCAACTTCACATGCTTTGTAGAATGTCTGAAATAGCTGGTGCATGTTATGTCTGTGTGGTGGAGTAGATGGAGATCTTGGACTTTAAGACCTACCTCTGTCACGTGCTCGCTCTGTGGCCCTGGATAAGTTGTCCAATCTCTGAGTGGTCCAGATTCTACTTTAAGAATGTAAGTTGCAGAGATGATGCTAGCATTCAACAATAGAATTAGTTGTGTCAACACTTATGGGACTATAGATCTTGAGAGAGTGGGGTGGGCAAAGAGGATACCCTCAACCCCATTCAATAGAGGCCAAAAAAAAGTTTGGATGAAGAAATTTGCTGAGGAAGAAGTCAAATATACTTTTTGTAAAAGTTTGTTCAATAAGAGAAATGTAGCACAGACCTGTATTGGTACATTCTGTTTTGAAATAATGAGCCAGTGAATGAACCAATGAACCATTGAACCAGATAATGAATCAGTGTTGAGCCTGATTACATTTTAAATGCATGTTAACAGTTTAGCCTCTATCAGAGGGAGGGCTGAGGAAGTCAAAAAAGATTTGTATGTTGGGTTTGAATAATCTGTAATCCTTACAAAACCAGATGCATCTCTGGATTGTTTGGACTCCTACAACACTGTTTAGAAGCATGTAAGAAGGACTTTGCCTGAAAGACTGTTATGATTTTCACTTTTAACTTGTGTTTCAGATACCATGGAATAACCTGGCCTGTTCTTATTCTGAAAGTAGATCCTCCTCCCTCCCCCTCAAAAAGGCAGGGATAGGTTTGGGTGTAGGAGGAGATATCATTTGGAATTCTTTTCAACTATTTCTTTTAATGATCCTATGCTTTTCTTTGAAACAAATGTCCTATTGTTTTAAGGTGCTTTCAGGGATGTTGTTAGCCTATAAGTCATTGAACAATACAATCTCTGAGGAATTAAAAGTAAGGCTCACCCAAGGTGCAATAGAGAGAAATACTGGAAATACAAGTAGGCTGTGAAGATGTCACCGATGAAGAATTACGCAACTGAGAACCAATATCATTGATATCATTGGAGAAATACATGATCAGGTGCGTAAGGGTGGGGATAAATCAGTTGAAAGAAAGACAGAGAGAAAGACAGAGACATGGAGACAGATAGAGAGACAGAGACAGAGATCTGATGGACTGCATAAACAACTGGTGAATATAAACAATGTCAAAGTAAGTAGGCAAAGCCCTAGCATTTTGGGAGAACCTCCTATGGAGTTTTTATGGGAGGAAATGAAATACAATTGGACATTATAAATTCTTGTGAATAGATTATAATCTGCAAATTCTGGAACACAGTAGGCACTTAATAGTAGCTTGTCAACATATATATTGAATATTCAAGATCACTTAGCACAGCCCCCTCAATTTACAGATGAAGAAATCCTGTTTTTGTGTGGCAACAGGACTTGTCCAAAGTTGACACAAGAAAAAAGCATCCTAAGCAATAATAACAGCTGTCATTTACAAAGGGCTCAATGATTTACAAAGAGCATTGTATACATTAATCTGTTCCTCATAAGGAATTATTGTAACCCATTTTAGACTTAAGAATTGTCAAGAGGAAATTGCAACTCCACAAAACTTACATGAAAACTAGGTTTATTACAAGAGAAATGAACATGTATGCGAAACCCATGGTCAGTGCCCAATTGCTTTATAGGGCAACAGACAAAGAAGACGTCTTGCCAATCTTAAGCTCCCAGGTTAACTGGCAATATCATCATTCAGTGCTAGCATGGTATCACCTTATGTCACCCTATATCTCACTGAGCATTCCCAATAAAATTGTGTACCACTATGATTTTAGGAATTTACTGTCTAGGATCCTTGGAGCTGTTCTGGAAGTTATTATCTGACACTTGGAAACTAGAGATTGCCATGGCCATGGATCCTTGAAACTATCCCCTAAAAAGAAGAAGAAAATTCTCCTTACTTAAAGTAGGAAATAGTTTGCTGGGTTACTAGGCAAATTTGCTACAAAGATTTTCTTTTTTTCTTTTTTTTCCTAGTGAGTTCAGGTAGGTGGAAGAAATTGAAAACAAAGACTTGATAATTGAGTAGGGGGGAAGAAGGGGGTTGCTCGTCCTGTTTTTAGTCATGTCTAACTCTTCATTACCCCATTTGGAGTTTTCTTGGCAGAAATACTGGAGGGATTTGCCATTTCCTCCTCCAGCTCATTTAACAGATGAGTAGCTGAGGAAAACAAGGTCGAGTGACTTGCCAAGGGTGACACAGCTAGTAAGTATCTGAGGTCAAATTTGAACTGAGGAAGATGAATCTTCCTGACTCTAGGCTCCATACTCTGTGCACTATAGGGCCACCTAGCTACTGCATGTGTGTGTTTGTGTGTATGTGTGTGTGATACTTTTTTTAAATCCAGCTCAGAGAACTCTAGTAATGTGTTTGTTTTCCCACAGTTAATAATTACCTGAGATGTGATTCCAGTCTAGCACACTTTCCATCATGTGATACTGCCCCAAGGAGCCCTGTTGTTTTGGGTTGTTTCTTGTTGTTTTTGCTTTTCTAACAAAAGTAATAATGTTGATGGGATACTCCATGGAGTAAGGACGGTTCCATTTTTTGTACCAGCTACCCCAGAAACTAGTACAGAGAATGGAACAGAGTGCCACTCCACTCTGGGTAGGTTGCTGTGGCTGGTTTCATCTCCATGGAGAAAGACACTCCAAAGTCACCTTATCCCACCTCCATTACCCTGACTTGTTTGCTCTGTTGCCCCCCACATTAGATTGTAAGCTCTTTAAGGCAGGAACTACCTTCTGTTTAACTGTATCCCCAGTTAAAACCGTATCCCCTAGCACAGGGCCTAGAATATAGTAAGAAGTTAATAAATATAAAGCATTGGATTAAGGCATAATAAAGATTGGTTGAATAATTGATTACCAATCTTAAAATCTACTAATAAACAGAGGTAACTGATCTCACACTTAGCATCTCAGCAAGTTGCCTGGGCCATGAAGATATTCAGAGAATATATTATAGTCAGACATGGAATATGAATCCGAAGCAAGACTTGAACACGTCTTCTTAAATCTACACCCCCTAAGCAATATCTTCCTCTCACATATTAACTGTATATTTATTGTTTTTTCTTCCTTATGCATATGTATATATGGCAATGCTATAAGAGCAGATGTTTCTGAGCAGATGCATTAAATTCGTGGGAATCAGTTACTGCCTGTTCTAATGAAATAACAGGCCTGGCCTAAAACATGCACATGCCTGAGCATATGTATACGGACAGTGAAAGCTCCAAATGGCCTCAGAGCATCTAATCAAAGCTCCTTTTTTTTAGAGAAGACCCAAAGCACTTGTGAGTCAATATCTCACAAGGACTGGCTTACGGTGATAGGATGTGAACCAAATTATGATTGCAAATCTAACATTCCTCCTACACCATCATGCTATCTTAACTAAATAAGGCTCAGAGGCATTTATATTTATAATACAAGTGCAAACACATTATAACATACATATAGAGCAGTATATGTTTATACACATATAATGGTTATATGTGTATCTATATACATACATGTGTATACATGTGTATATATAGACATATACATGCATGCACAGATGCACACATAATTTATACACACATATATAAACATGTATATATACATATGTGTGTGCACACACACATAATTTTACATGCCTCTAGGTAAACGCAGACATATACAAATATGCTTGAATAAAGGCCAGCTATTTAACATCTAAGTCTAACTGGGACATAAAAATAAGCATATATACATATGGGTGTATATATGTATATGCACCATATATGTATATACATGGAAATGTGTGTATATTTGTATGTTGTGTGTACACACACATACATACATGCATATCATACCTACATATACACATGTGTATAGACATCTATACCTGAACACATACATATATACAAAAAAATAAGGATTTAGGAATTCCTGAGTTCAAGCTATGTAACTCAACACATAACCTCTCTGTGCATGTGTCCTCATCTATAAAATGGGAATCATAACAGTACTTGCTGCTCATATTTGTTGAGCAGAACAAATGTGATAATATTGTAAAATGCTTGATAAACTTTAGCATTTAAATGAATGAATATTAATGTTGATTAATTACTATTTTAATGAACATTAAATAAATGAAATTAAATCTATGCCCACTAATTTTGCTATCATTAATTTATACATATATGAACTTATAGACAGATACAATTATATGTACATGCATTAATGATGCAAATCATTTTAGACTTTCTCAAAATTATTTTTCATAGATTTTAAATGGTGAGTATGCATTTAAATGTAATCAGCTATATATACATATATACACATATGAATATATTCATATATATACATATACACACATTTCAACTATTCCAATTGAACATTAATAAAATTCATGAGATTTTGATGAATTTTTATGACTGTGTAAATGAGCTCACATGTGGATTCCTTTACATAGGCCAAAGAAAAGCATACCAGGAGCTAAGAAGTGTTGACTTCCCTCTGAGTGCTATCCTCTTCTTCCTTCTTCCTTTCTATAGTTTTCCATCTTTCTGTTTTAGAAGTGATCTGGAATTTTCAATAATATCTTTAATCACATAACTAGAGTTGAAGGAGATTAATTTTCCTATTATTACACAAGGATTCCCATGATGGAGATGAATAATATGGATAGCCTCACCTACAATGTCACAAGAGTTGAGTTCACTTAGAACAGGACTTATGCATCTTGGATTACTAAAAAATTGGGCTAAAAATGAAGGACATTAAGAATCAAGTGGGGAAAGAAAATAAATAAATGAAATCAATTGATAAATTAATTTGGCAGAGAGGAAGCTGAAGAGAATGACAAGTAAAGAAGTCGATTCAATCCTGAAGTAATGTTTAACTGTCTATTATGCTTAATTTAAATTTATTACCAATTAGTACAGGATAGCTGAATAAGTCACAGACAGGGACACAGAGGAAACAGTTTCTAATTCTAGACCTAGCTGTGTAAAATCAGTTACACATGTAATTTTCAAAGTTTGGGGTCAGTAAAATGGATATAATAAATGCTGTGCTAGATGCTATGGGAAATATAAAATATGAGTCTGGTAATCTCTGATTACAAAGACATTACAATTTACTGAGGAAAAGAAAATGAAAGAAGGAGCTGCACATTGCTTGCTTACTCAGTAGGTAATCTAGGGGTGAGAGGAAAGGAGTGAACTTGCTACTCAAAGTTAAAAAAAAAATGCTAAAAAAATAATATATTTTTAAGAAAGATACATGAAGAAAATCATAGAAGGAGCCAAACCGAATATTGTTGAATGCATAGGGGTATGTGTATGTGTGAAACAATGGTTGTGAAGAAGTCAATAGGGACCTTGGATTCCATTAAATAACATCCACTCGTTTTACAGTGAGAAAACTGAGTCACAGAGACATAATGTGCCTTACCTCTGATTACACAGTTGGTAATTATTTAAAGCATAATTTGAACTCATGTCTCCCTGACTTGAAGTCCCATAGCCTATTGACTATTCCTTCTTCCATTCAATGGGAGAGATCTCTTTTGGAGATATCCAAGTAAAGAATGAAGATGAATTATGAAGAATTTTGGTAGCCAGTGAACATAAATGTAACGGGAGGGTGGGAGGGCACTTCAGGAAAGAAAATTATCACATTCAAATTTAAAATGTCACAAAATAGTCTAATGCAGTCATGGGACCTCATCAAGGAGATCAGCTCAACTATGTTATCAGGCTAATATTGAGGGTAGTGATAATAATGATAATAGCCTTTACAGAGTTATTCCAACTGTGCCAAGCACTTCATTATTTCAGCTGATCCTTACAAGATCTGGAGAGTTAGGTCCTACCTCTATCCCCATGTAATAGATGGGGAAACTGAAGCAAAATGAATAAGACTTGCCCAACCATACAGGTGAAGAAATAACTGAGGCAGAATTCGAACTCAGATATTCCTGGCTAAGTTCATCATTCTCTCCAGTGTAGTGCCAAGTTACCTATGGAATGGAAAATAATGGGAGAAAAAGATGGACAAGTAAGTTTTGTGTAGAATTACAGACCATATTGTAGATTCTTGGTCTGCTCTAAAAAAAGATGGGAAAAGATAGATCCGTGAGGGAAGCCAAAGAGTCTTAGCTGCAGTTAAGATTTTCTCTGTTCCTTTGGAAAAGCATGCAGATGTGACTTCATTAATACAGTGCTACTAATTTTCATGAATTCCATTAACATTTAGTTGAAATAATCTATGTATGTAAATTGTAATAGATGTATATATGTCTATATCCCCTGATTATATTACAAATGCATATTTAACATTTAATTTCTATGAAAAAGTTTGGGAAAGTAAAAAATGATTTTCATATTTGGTATGTGGATAATTATGCATATATATCTACACGGATTTTGTATATATATGTATATATATGTCTATGTAATGTGGGTATGTGTTTATGTTTGTGCATGTTTATATATGTGTTTGCATTTTCACATGTGCTTATATATACCTGTATTGCATTGCAATGTACTGTGTATGTTCATATATGCATATGAATTTTGTTTACCCATATATATGTATGTTTATAATTTTGTATAAATACCCATAATGTGGATGCATAATATGTGTGTATATGTTCATACATATTTTTTTATAATACCCTCTGTGCCACTTCTAGGGAATTCTGTGCTTAGTTTGTTACAACTGCTTTACATTAACAATGAACCTCTCCAATGCCTCTCTGGATGATCTTCAGCCTCTGTTTTCCAAACACTTCATAGCTGTAAAAACCCAGTGGTGAATATTAGTCTGATAAAAGAGAGGCCTTGGTTTCAGGAAAATATTGTGATATAGTCAAAATCACCTTTCTTAATTTTTCTAAAGCAACAAATAGCATTTAAATGTCTTTAAAATTTGTAAAATGGATTGTATACTATTATATCTCTCAATAGCCCTGGTGGATAGTCCTTGTATCACTTGGGGTTATTGATACTACACGTAGCTTTGGAAAAGAATTAGAGAAATCAAATAATTTATCCATAGCCATACACCTACTATGCATTGGACATAAGGTTTGAACCCAGGTCTTCCTGATTCAGAGCTCTATAGGAGAGGATGAAATACAAGTTGGCATGAGGGGTAAGCAATCACCTTCAGAACCAAAAAGACTTGGATTCATATTCTGCTTCTGAAATATACTGTCTGTGTGACTTTGAGCAAAGCACTTGCTTCCCGTGCTCTCTTAGATAATTAGGTACTGGTAGGTTTCATCAGTGGGATGTCTCTACACCAATTAAACCACAGATTTAGACCTTATCTCATTGAATTCTCAGAATAACCTTGGGTAGTAATACTTGCATCATGGTCATTAGTGTATCAATATTATAGCTGAGGGAACTGAGGCTTAGAGAGTTTAAATGATTCTCTGATGGCCATGCAAACAGAAACTGAGGAATGTGAACTCAGGGCTGTCTGACTCCAAGGTCAAAGCTCTGTGAATAGTACTATGCATCCTCTGTAGTGAGTATGATTTTTGTTCACTTCATTGCTTTGACTCTTAAGTATAGACTACATTCATAAATGCACAACTCATTTCTCAAGTTTCCATACTTCCTTGAATTCTCCCTTCCCCCAAATATTTTCTTCCTACAGCCACAAAGCTATGCCTGTTCTAGTTTATTTTCCAAATATTCATCTATGCAATGGTAGGTTAACAGAGGTCAGCCTGATTGCCGACCCTACTCATTTCCTTTTTGGTTGTGCTTTTAACTCTCCTGACTTCACCACCACCACTTAGCTACCATCTCACTTTCAACCTTTCCCCCATGCCTAGGATGTCCTTGTTCTGGAATTCCTCCCATCATGACAGCACTCTTCTCCCACTGGTAAGTTCTTCCTGTGGAACTCCATTTGGGAATGGACCCAGGCTGAAGATTTGTGCCTATAACTCTCCACATTCCATCATCATGCCTCCAAGTAAGTCCCTTCTCTTTCTGCCTCCCACTTTTCTTCTCTCATCTGTGTGTCCTCTTCCCTATTAGAATATAAGCTCCTTGAGGGTCTGAATTTCTCTCTGCCTGTATTTGTATCCCAAGGGCTTAGCATAATGTCCAGCATATAGTAAACATTTAACAAATGTTTGTTTGCTAGAACTTTGCTAATTGTCCATGTTAAGCAAAGAAGAGAATACTAGCAAATGGGAGCAAATCATCACCAGGAAAGGGAAAACTAAGGATCACACAATAGCCATCACAAA
This sequence comes from Bettongia penicillata ogilbyi, assembly GCA_023548195.1. Lineage (NCBI taxonomy): Eukaryota > Metazoa > Chordata > Mammalia > Diprotodontia > Potoroidae > Bettongia > Bettongia penicillata. The sequence goes on along the minus strand of JAJHZJ010000432.1, from coordinate 5,366,492 downwards.
TATTCATCCAATAATACCTTATTAAACTTCTACCATGTTCCAAACACTGTGTTAAATGGAACAGAATTCAATCCAATCTGAGATGGATTGTATCAGAGAAATGGATGTGGCTCACAGGAAAATACATTCCCTCTACCAATCAAAGTTGTGCCTTCTCTGTGGCTCTTAAACTTATTTTTCTAGAACGATGAGAGGTAAAGTAACTTGCCCAGGTCTACAAAGGCTGGATCTGTTAGAAACAGGACTTGAAACCAGGTATTTGTGTCTCAGTTTGGTTATCTGTTCATTAAACCATGTGTTCTCTCATTTATGGTAAATATTGGCATTTATATTTTCCATATCTTACAAAGTACTTTATATACATTATTTCATTGGCTTCTTTTCACAACAAAACTATGAGCTAGGTAGAGAAAGGATTTTTATCCCAACTTTAGTGAAAGCTCATAGAAATAATTTAAGTTACTCATACTGAGATTTCTAACGAGTCCCAAAGCAAGGACGCAAACGAAGGTCTCCTGACACCAAGCCCAGAATTATCTTACTTTCCAATATGAATGGAAATTTTAAGTGCATAAGAGTGTAGGAGGCTGGATTTGAGATTCATACTTCTTATTCCAGGGCCAGTACCCTATCCACTGCAATACTTCAATAGACAGATCAGATAGATAGATAGATAGATATAGATAGAACAGATAACATAGATAAATAGATAGTATACGTGCTGGTCACTTAGGGGTTCTCTACCATTGAAAGCCAAAATGGCTATAGAACAGAGCCTAGGACTCTAAGGATAATCGATATCAACTTCCCAATTTTCCTAGGTTCAGCCCAAATCTTTCTAAGCATAGGCAGTATATTGCCTGGAGAGGAAATTCAGCAGTTTTCTCCCAAGCTCTGCAAATGCAAATGACAACCTTTGTCTAGAAGGCACATTTTCTGAGAGCAGGGTAAAAATCAACATCATGTTTGTTCAGATGTGCTATTGTTCTCTAGCCTGCTAGAGTTCTGTTATTGGTCTCTACATAGTGATCTGTCTTCAATAGTATGAGCCTTAGCCTGTAACTCAATGTACGTTTGCAGGACTTTTACTATATATATACACACATATATGTTTGTGTGTATGTATGTATATGTATATATACACATATATATGTATATATACATACATATATACATTTATATAAAGAGAGAGAGAGAAAGAGGGAGGGAGGGAGAGGGAGAGAAGGAAGGAAGGAAGGAAGGAAGGAAGGAAGGAAGGAAGGAAGGAAGGAAGGAAGGAAGGAAGGAAGGAAGGAAGGAAGGAAGGATGGATGGATGGATGAAAGGATGAAGAGAATAGTACATGGCAAGGTAAGGAAGTGGTTTTAATTGCCTGACTACCAGAAAAAATAGAAGCTGAAAACTCACCTCTAAGAGCTCAGAAGTGCTGGGACAGAGTACCAGGTTCTGGTCTGAAGGAGATGAGGGTGATGCCCAAAGAACTGACTTTAAAGTAAGAAGACCTATTCATTTGAATAGAGGAGCAGAAGCAAGTTAGGAATTTTTTTTTCTTTTCTAAGCCATAGAGTTTTACGAATAGAATATGAATTTTAAAGTACTTCAATATCATGATACCAAATAACATAATGAGTTGTATAAAATAATAAAAATAATACACCTAAGTTCTAAGATAGACTCCTTCAGACACCTCTAAAAAGAGAATCTGAACAGATTTTGGAGGGGTAGAATCCAATAGGAGACAGACGGTGGCAGATTTAGAGCACAGGAAAGGCTGGGAGGTCGGTGAGAGGGATCTGTTGCGTGGGATTGGAGGAGCACACAGTGCACAGTGCACAGGCTGTACCAGCTCCATCCCTGCCATGGCAGGGACAAAAAGAAAGCCCTGGGAGTTCTGAGGCAGCGGCCACACTGTGGAATCTCGGGTATATCAACCTGACGGAGTCCAGCGGAACTGAGTGAGAGCCATGGAGACCCAGGGATCTGTAGGTTGCTCCTGAGAGTATCAGCCGACAAACTAAATTCTGTAAGTCGCCTACTTGAACTTCCAGGAGTGTTCAGTAAATGCTCTACCACTCCCCTTGTTGACCTTGAAAGAGGAATAAAATATTTCCCCAGGAAAAAAACCTGGAACAGTGGGATCAGCCTAAGGGGCAAAACAGTCTCAGCCTGTGACACTAGGAAAATTGAAAAGGGGGCTTCCTCTAGCTGTGGCTGAAGGGGACCAGTGCAGGACTAGAGCTGTCCCAGATAGCCCCACCTTAGAAAACTGGGAGGTGATCTGGAGCCCCAGTGGGGGTGGGGGTGGGGTGAAACCACGAACACCAGCACCCCAGGTATGCCTCAGCACCGGAGGGGAATCAGAAAGACACTAGCACAGATGGGTTCACAAACCGCTGAGTTTGCCTATGCTCTAGCTCAGCAGATATGATCTCCTGTGGCCAGACCATCCCTCCCACACACTTAACACAGCTAGTTCCAGGGTAACTCCTGTGAAACCCCAAAATACTTCAACTGGCCTCTGTTTTCCAAAACCCGTCAGCTCAGCCCCAGGTAAGATATAGCATTTTAGTTTTTAGTTGAAAGAACCAGAGGCCATGATACACAAAGTCTCAAGTTTTAGGAACAAGATCTGTGAGACAGAGCCCCCTGTGCCCCAGATGCAGAGATCTACTTTAAAAACCAAGAAAAGGGTGATTATTATGAGTAAGTAGCAAAGCAGAAAAGAAAAGACCATAGAATTTTATATGGGGACAAGGACAAAAACATGAATACCAAAGAGGTCAGCATTGAGAATGTACACCTATCAGAAACTTCAGAAGGAAATATGAACTGGTCTCAAGCCCAAAGAGCATTCTTGGAAAAGCTAAAGAAGAATTTTAAAAGCTGACTTAGAGAAACAGAAGGAAAACTGGTCAATGATTTTTAAATATGAAAAAAAAATCACAGAAGAATTTAAAAGGAAAACTGCAGAAATGGAAAAGGAAGCACAAAACCTAACTAGGAAAACTGGACAAAGGGAAAAGGAAGTACAAAAAGTAACTGGAGAAAATAACACCTTTAAAGGAACAATTGGACAGATGGAAAAGGAGTTACAAAAGTTAACAGAAGAAAACAAAATTGATAAAAATTAGAACCAGGCAAGTAGAAAGTAATGATTCTATGAGACATCAAGAATCAGTCAGGCAGAATCTAAAGAATGAAAAGATAGAAGAAAATTAGACAATTAGAAATTTAGAAAACTAAATAGAAAGGATAGAAGACAATGAGATACAAAATATCTAATTTGAAGAACACCTGACCTGCAAAATAGATCCAGTAGAGAAAATCTAAGAATTATTAGTCTACCAGAAAGCCATGATGAAAAAAAAAGAGCCTGGACAATATCTTCCAAAAAATCATCAAGGAAAACCGCCCAAGAGTCCTAGATTCAAGGGCAAAATGGTCATCAAAAGAATCCACCGTTCACCTCCTGAAATGGATTCCAAACTTAAAACACCAAGGAATCGTTGTCAAGTTCGAGAACTATTAAGTGAAGGAGAAAACAACTCAGGCATCCAGAAAGAAACCATGAAAATATTGAGGAGCTACAGACAGGATCACACAGTACCTGGCAGCATCTATATTAAAAGATCAAAGTAAGTAGAATATGATATTCTGTAAGGCAAAGGAGCTAGGAATACAACCAAGGATCAATTAAACAGTAAAGTTAAGCAAAATATTTCAGGCATGGAGATGGATGTTCAAAGAAATATGGAATTTCCAGACTTTCCTGAGGAAAAGTCCAGAGCTTAATAGAAAATTTGATCTTCAAACTCAAATCTCAAGAGAAACATAAAAAGGTAAACAGTGAAAAAATGGTTATTCAATATGGGCAAACTATTTTACATCCCTCTAAGGGTAGATGATACAGGTTAATCTACAGAATTATGTATTTCTCATGATATATAAAACAGATATACATAGATAGAGGGAGCAGGTATAAAGTAAATGATGTGATGATAAAATGTGATTTAAGGGTGCAAAGAGATTGTAATGGGAGATGTGAAAAGGAGGAGGTAGAAAACTGTAAATTACATCACAGGAAGAGGCACAAAAACATATTACAGTAGAGGGAAAGAGGGGAAGGAGATGAGTATTGTTTGAGATTTACTCTCATCTGATTTGGTTCAAGGAGGGAACAACAGACTCAGTTAAGTATAGAAATGTAACTAGAGGCAATAGGAGGGGAAGAGGGGAAAAAAAGAGAGTGGAGGCTATAAAGAAGGGAAGAATTAATAGTGGAAAAGGAGAGTAGAAGGGAGGGGAGCTGCAAGAAGGAAGTGAAGACTGAGGGAAACAGGGATCAAAAATTAAAATTATTGTGGAGGGGAAGGGAGAAAGGAGAAATAAAAGCACAAAGGGAGGGAGAAGAGGATGGAGGGAAAGACAGATAGTATTCATAACTGTGAATGTGAATGGGAGTAACTCTCTCATAAAGTGGAGACAGATAGCAGAATGGATTAAAAATCATAATCCAGCAATATGTTGTTTACATGAAACACATTTGAAACAGAGCATACACACACTGATGTAAAAAAAAAAAAGCAGGGCTAGCAATCCTAATCTCAGACAAACCAAAAACAGAAATAGATCTATTCAAAAGAAATAAAGAAGGAAACTATATCCTGCTAAAAGGCACCATAGATAACAAAGCAATATCATTACTAAACACATATACTCCAAGTGGTATAGAATCCCAATGCTTAGAGGATGAGTTAAAGGAGTTACAGGAAGAAAGAGACAGTAAAACTATACTGGTAGAGGAGCTCAACCCCCCCCTGAACTTGATGAATCTAACTTTAAAATAAACAAGAAAGAAGTTGAAGAGACGAATAAATGCCTGGATAAGATATATATGATAGATCTCTGGAGAAAATTGAATGGGAATAGAAAAGAATATACCTTTTTCTCAGTGGTACATGGCACATATACAAAAATTGGCCATGTACTAGGACATAAAAACCTCAAAATCCAGTGCAGAAAGGCAGAGATAATCAATGCATCCTTTTCGGATCATAATGCAATAAAAATATATGTAATAAATGTCCATGAAAAGATAGACCAAAATCAATTTGAAACTAAATAATCTAATCCTAAAGAATGAGTGGGTTAAACAACAAATTACGGAAACCATCAACAACCTCATTCAAGAGAATGACAATAAGGAGACAACCTACCAATCTTACGCAATACTGCAAAAGCAGTTCTTAGGGGAAGTTTTGTATCTTGAATGCCTAAATGAATAAAATAGAGAAAGAGGAGAACAATAAAGGGGCCATGCAGCTGAAAATGCTAGAAAAAGAACAAACTGCAAATCCTCAAGTAAACACCAAATTAGAAATACTGAAAACCAATGGAGAGATTAATAAAATTGAAATTGAGAAAACTATCGAACTAATAAACAAAACTAAGTTGGTTTTATGAAAAAAAACCAATAGAATTGATAAACCTTTGGTCAATTGGATTAAAAAAAGAAGAAAACCAAATTATCAATATCAAAAATGAATGGCTGAACCCAACTCCAACAAGAAGGAAATTAAATCAACTAGAGATCACTTTGTTCAACTGTATTCCCAAAAATCTGACAATTTAAGTGAGTTGGATGAATATTTAAAAATATATACAGACTGCTCAGATTAACAGAAGAGGAAGTTGAATGATTAAATAACCCCATCTCAGAAAAAGAAATTGAACAAGCCATAAATGAACTCCCAAGCAAAAAATCTGCAGGGCCAGATGAATTTACAAGTGAATTCTATCAAACATTTAAAGAGCAGTTAATGTCAATGCTATATAAACTATCTGGGAAAATTGCCAAAGAAGGACTCCTACCAAATTCTTTTTATGATACAAATATGGTTCTGATACCTAAAACAGGAAGATCCAAAACACAGAAAGAAAATTACGGACCAGTTTCTCTAATGAATATAGATGCAAAAATTTTAAATAAGATTTTAGCAAAAAGAATACAGCAACTTATCATGGGAATAACACATTATGATCAGGTAGGATTTATACCAGGAATGCAGGGCTGGTTCAATATTAGAAAAACTATTAGCATTATTGATAATATCAACAACAAAACTAACAGAAACCACATGATTATCTCAATAGATGCAGAAAAAAGCTTTTGACAAAATACAACACTCATTCCTATTGAAAACACTGGAGAGGACAGAAATAAATGGAATTTTCCATATAATAATAAGCAGCATCTATCTAAATCCATGACCAAGCATTATATGCGATGGGGATAAGCTAGATGGATTTCCAATAAGACCAGGGGTGAAACAAGAATGCCCAATATCACCATTGTTATTCAATATGGTACTAGAAATGTTTGCTGTAGCAATTAGACAAGATAAAGAAATTGAAGGAATTAGAATATTCAAAGAAGAAACTAAGTTATCACTCTTTGCAGATGATATGATGATATACTTAGAGAATCCCAGAGACTCAGGTAAAAAACTACGTGAAATAATAAACAACTTTGGCAAAGTTGCAGGTTACAAAATAAACCCACATAAATCATCTGCATTTTTATATATTACTAACAAAACCCAACAGCAAGTGATAGAAAGAAAAATCACATTTAAAACTACAACAGACACTACAAAATGTCTGGGAGCCTACCTGCCAAAGCAAATCCAGGGACTATATGAACACAATTACAAAACATTTTTTGCAGAAATAAAGTCAGATCTAAGTAGGTGGAAAAAACATCAGATGGTTGTGGGTAGGCCAAGCCAATATAAGAAAAATAACAATTCCACCTAAATTAATTTATTCGGTGTCGTACCTATCAAACTACCAGATAATTTTTTTCTAGAGTTGGAAAAATAATATTGAAATTCATCTGGAAGAATAAAAGGTCCAGAATATCATGGGAACTATTGAAAACAAATGCTAGAGAAGGTAGCTTACTCCTACCATATCTCAAATTGTATTATAAAGCAGCAATTATCAAAATCACATGGTACTGGCTAAGAAATAGAGGAGTAGACCAGGTTATATCTTCAAGACTCAGTAGTCAAAGAATATAGCAATCTACTGTTTGAAAAATCAAAGGACTCCAGCTTGTAGGATAAGGACTCAGTGGCAGAAACCAGATTTAGCCCAATGGCTGACACTACACACAAGAATAAAGTCCAAATGGGTAGATGAACTAGGTATAAAGATTGATAGTATAAACAAATTAGTGCTGCAAAGAATAGTGTATTTGTCAGATTTATGGAGAATGGAGACATTTTTGGCTAAACAAGAGATAGAAAACATTATGAAGCACAAAATGGATAATTTTTATTATATTAAATTGAAAAGGTCTGGCACAACCAAATCTGATGCAATGAAGATTAGGACAGAAACAGTAAACTGGGAAAAAATGTGCAACTAGTATCTGTGATAAAGGCCTCATTTCCAAAATATATAAAGAACTGAGTGAAATGTACAAGAATACAAGTCATTCCCCAATTGATAAAAGGATATGAACAGACAGTTTTCAGAGGAAAAAAAATTAAAGCTATCTATAGTCATGTAAAAAAATACTCTACTATTGATTAGAGAGATGCAAATCAAAACAACTCTGAGGTACCACATCACACCTATCAGATTGGCTAACATGATAAAACAGGAAGATGATAAATGTTGGAGAAAATGTGGGAGAGTTGGGACACTAATTTGTTGTTGGTGGAGCTGTAAGCTGATCCAACCATTCTGGAGAGCAATTTGGAACTATGCCCAAATAGATTTTGTATGCATACATGTTCATACCCTTTGACTCAGCAATGTCGCTTCTAGGACTGTATCCCAGAGATATCATAGAAATAGAGGGTCCCACATGTCTAAATCAGTGTAGGGAAACAAAATCAGATTGAATTAGTCAAAAACTATTTGTTAAGTCCCTGCTGTATCCCAGGCTAGGTTTGAGGTAGATATGCAGAGAATGAATCAACCCCTTTCTATTTTACATAAGAAGACAATAAGTATGTCCATAAGAATATATAAATATTCAATATTTATTTTAAATATTAAAAATCAAAATCATTTCAATGTAAAGCATTTGTTACAATGATGATTATTATTAACATCATCAGTAATATTAATTGTGTACAATCGTTGCTTCCCAAGTGAACTCTGCTGTTCACTTTTTTTCATCATAACTATTCTCTCCCTTCAGGATTTTAGTGTAAACATTGATTTATCAGTGTACAAAGATCAGAGGCACAAATCAACTTGGATGTGATAGCACACCAATGTGTTGCAGGTGAGATATTGAAACCATCAAACAACAGCACTTATTAAGCATCTACTAAGGGCCAGGTACTATGGTATGTATCAGATTATCTGAAGACAAAAATGAGATAGTTCCTATTTTTAAGAAGTTCATATCCTCCCATAGTAGACAAGACATGCATATTTAAGTATATAGAAGACACTAAAATACACAGAACGTAATCTTGAATGAGAAGGAGTCAGTTGAATCTAAGGAAAGAATTCTTTAGAAAGTGATGCTTGAGTTGAATCTTGAAAGAATAGTGGGAAGAATTGTTGACATCCGTGGAAAAAAATGCTGAGTTTCATGATATAGTAACACCTTGGCCAAAGCATCTTCCTCCATTTGACCAACAAATATGCACTGAAAGCCTACCATTAAGAAAGACACTGAGCTGGGCTCTAATTGTCCCTAGTGCTGACATGGCAAACTCATAAGTTAGAGAAAGAAAGAGTTTTATTGCTTTGTTGTTGGTTTGGCCAGCTTCCAAATTCAGATAATCTCTCTCATACACACCTGAATCCGAACGATTTGATGTATTATATAATTAACAATAATTTATCTAACAGCATATTTGTCCCTATGCATGCAAAATGAGCCTCAGATGCTAATGGAATGTTATTTCTTAATAGGTGAGGATAAATTGCTAGAGACACTCTTTTTGTTTCCTTTTCAACTGAATTTAAACTTAGAAAGAATTATTGTTTGCAGATCTGAAATATTGATAGAGGTGATCTTTTCTTTTCCAAGACATTTTAAGGGCCAGGCATGAATGTGCCAAAATCTTAGTAGAAAGGCCTTTTCTGAATGAAAGCAAAAATGTTGAAACTTAAAAGGAAACACTATTTTTTGAAATGATGAAATATATTTGTCCTATGTAATAGCAACAAATCTATTTTTGTGACAGTTTTGATGATATGAGATAAGATCTTAGGCTTATAGATATTTATCATAATTGGATTTCAAATTCTCACCTTCTTAGGTTAATATTATCTTATCTCAAGGAAGAACAAATCTTCCTCCATGGTATATTTTTTTATTCTAGTCTGTGGATTCCCAGCAGCGATAGCACACCAATGTGTTTCAGGTGAGATACCAAAACCATCAAACAACAGCACTTATTAAGCATCTACTAAGTGCCAGGTACTATGGTATGTATCAGATATTTGAAGACAAAAATGAGATAGCTCCTATTTTTAAGAAGTTCATATCCTCCCATAGTAGACAAGACATGCATATTTAAGTATATAGAAGACATTAAAATACACAGAACGTAATCTTGAATGAGAGGGAGTCAGTTGAATCTAAGGAAAGAATTCTTTAGAAAGTGATACTTGAGTTGAATCTTGAAAGAATCTAAGAATTCTAAGAGTCAGGATAATTGCATTCCTGGACAAGTGGAGAATCAATACAAATACATGGAGCTACAGCATGGAGAACTGTACATGAGGAGTGACACATTGGACAGAATGACTGGGTTATAAACTATGTAAAAGGGAGTAGTATCAGTCAAGAAACAATAAAAATTATTACCAAGCGCTTATTAACTGCCAGGTAAGAAGGCAGCTGTGTGAGTGGAGAGATGTGTATGGCAGACATAGTGAAAACAAGAAAAGGAAAATGACTGCAGATTGGATATGTGTAATGAGAACAAATAAGAGGGTAAAGATGACATCGAAGTTATGAGCTTGGGTGTCTGGAAGGATGGTGGTGCCCTGTCCAATGGTAGGAAAATTGGGAAGAAAAGGATCATCGATAGTTAATGGCCATGACCTGGAAAAGATCTAGCAAAAGATACTAAGAAGGAGAAGTCATATAGGTGTGATATGAAGTGGAAGAAAACAGTATTGAAAACCTAGAGAAGGAGAGAGTATCCAGAAGAAGAGGGTGATCAAAAGTGTCAGAAACTGAAAAAAGGTAAAAAAACAAAGGATGAAAACTGAGAAAAAACCCTTAGATTTGGTAAATTAGAGATTACTAGTGCCTTAGAGAAGGCAGTTTAAGTTGAATGGTAAAGTTGGAAGCCTGATGGCAGAGGATTTATAACTGAGTAAGGAGCAAAAGGAAATGAAACAGAGGCAATGAATATAGCTAGCTTTCTCAGTAACGCTGGAATAAACTTTTGACTGGAATAAACAAATAAAAACCTTTCTTTTCTTTCTTTCTTTTCTTTCCTTTCTTTCCTTCTTTTCTTTCTGGCAAACTACTTGATAAAGAGAGAGAAAAAGAAAAAGAAGAAAAGAGAAAAAGAGTAATGTCTAGAGAGAATTTCTTTTTAAGAAGTAGAGGAGATGTATTCGTGTTAGTGTTCAGCAGGGAGAGGGCCTAGAGGTAGGGAGAGATTATAGATTACAGTGAGAGACTGGGGTTGATAAATAGGTGAATCTTCTGGAGAGAATGGGAGGGATGGGGTTAAGGAAATGTGGAGAAGGCTTTGTTCAGCACGCAGATGGAAAATATCTTCATTTCATGTGTATTGTGTAGTGACTGGAGCTATCTGTGCTTGTATCTACTTCCCTAGAAGACTATAAGCACCATGAGGTCAGGAATCATGTTACCTAAATTTTATAACTTCTTTAATGGACCTTATAATTCTATGCATTCAGGGAGTGCTAAGTAAATTTTTATTAAAGGAAAAATAATAGTGGACAAACTCAAGGACTTGGAGAAATAAAAATAAGATCTGGATTTCCATCCTCCCCCAATCACTTACTGGCTGAGTGCCCAGAAAAAGCAACTGGAATTTTTTATCTCAGTTTCCCCATCTAAAAATGTGCATGGTAATAATTAAAATACTTACCTTACAGGTTTGTTTTCAGGCTTGAATAGAATTTTCCACAATAAATAATAATAGAAAAATATTTATACAACTTTTTTTTGAACTAGAGACAAAGTAGATGTCCATCCATTAGGGGATGCATAAATAAACTGTGGTGCATAAAATCAAGTTGAGTCACCAAGTATTTATTAAGTCCCTCGATGGGCCAGTTATGGTGCTAAGTGAAAAAGAATATTACCATCAGTTCCCTGAGACCCCAGACTTTGCCTTTCTTTTGTCCCCAGTACTTAGCCATTTCTATCCTACAGTAAACATTTAATAAATGTTTATTGAAATGATGGCTGTCAAAAACAACAAATATGATAAATACAGACTGATGGAAAGATTTAAATACAAGGATGTATAATGAAGTAAATAGACTCAAGAAAACAATATACAAAATGGCTAAAAAGGTAAAATGGACATTAGAATTATCAAAAATCATAAAAACCAAATGTGGACTCATTGATGAAAAATGCTATCTGCATATAGAGAAAGAAGTGATGCAGGCTGAATGTAGATTGAAGCATACTATTTTTACTTTTTTTCTGCACTTTTTTTTCCTTTTGTTGTTTCTCTCAATGATACATATAGAAATATGTTTTACATGATTGTACATATATAACCTATATCAAATTGCTTACTGTGTTAAGGAGGGGGAGGTAAGGGAGAGAGGAAGAAAATTTGCAACTCAATTTTTTAAATGTGGGTGTTAAAATTTGTCTTTACATATAATTGAAAAAATGCAATTAAAAATTAATGTCACAAAATTTCTAAGAACATTGGTGAACTCAGACTAAAAATATAAGACACCTCGTCCAAATCCTTTGTAGAAATGGAATCTACTTTGTAGAAGTAGATTATTGTTTATAATTTTATATTTTAATGTATTTTTCCACATTACTGATTTTTCTTCTCTTTTGCTCTCTTTTTCTTTTAGAAATATTCTTTGTTATATAGGATGACTTTGTGGTAGGTGAGAAAAGAAATACAGTGTGAAATTTACATAATGTAAAAGAAAACAATGGACTTCAGCAAACTTTTGTTCTTTGAAGAGAAGTCATAGATGGAGACTTGGATTTGGGAGTCATCTCTCTAGAGGTGATGAAATGGATGTGTGATTATAGAGCAGGGAAATTTCCTAGATAATAGGTATCGCTTGAAGAGAAATGAGTTCCTCCAAGGGCTAATTCTGCTATCAACTCTGAAACTGACTTCTGTGATTTGGGCTTGGGTTACCCTTCACTTCTTTTCAATTTCCAAAGCAAGGGCATGGAGCTTCCAGCAGTTTAAATGGCAGATGTGATTAAAAACAGTACAACACTTGAAAAATGGAGGGGCTAATTGGGTAAGTCTTCAGGTGATACTTTGGAAAATTTAGGAGTTAATGTCTCCTAGGAAAATTTCATCCAGCTGCCTTTGATTAGAGAATGAAGAGGTCAAAGGGTAACTCTTTGGAAAGTCTTCAATGCCTCCTGAGTTGTGAGTAATGAGTCAATTTACTTGTGGTGGCTTGTGGCCAGCAAGTAGCTAGAGGAAACAAAGAGTGGGCAAGGAATATGCGTGGACCATCAAGGAAAAGAGAGTTACCATATAAATCCATTGGCAGGAAGGTTAAATGGAAATCTTTGGTTATAGGCAATTTATGGATGGCTGAACCAGAAACACAAGCACTAATAAACAGTATTTACTAAAGTGATTTATTTAGCATATTAATATTTCAAGTCTTAATGATTAAGACTCCCTGAAAGGAACATTTTATGCATAAATAAGAAATACCTGGCAGAATGACTATTCATATAAAGCCCAATGAATCGCTATTCATTTTTCTTTGATTTTCTCTAGAGCAAGTTGTTAACTCTTTTTAAGACTAGACTAATGTTTTATTCTAAAATCATTATATTAACCAAGAAGTCATTAAAACTGCATCATTTTATATGTAAGGAAATTGAAGATCAGAGAAGAATGATGGAACCAAGTTTACACAGGTTCCACAAAATCACAGAATGTGACAATTATAGAGGAGCTCACAAACCATTTTAGTCCCTATTACAATATATGCAAGTTAGGTCAACAAATAAGGAAGGAAAGTATTAGGGATAGGAGATAAACAGTGAAAATCTAGAGTCAAGAGATGGAATGTAATATGCAAAGACCAGCAAGAAGGCCAGTATCCTTAGTAAAGTGTAAGAAGATTGGAATAATGGAAAGAGGCCGGCTATGGAGAACTTTAAAAGTCAATTAAGGGAATTTTATACTTGATCCTGGAGGCAGTAATAGGTCAACTGGTCCATTGAATGGAGGTAGGGGAAAGGAGAGTAATATGGTCAGATTTATTATTTAAGAAGATCAATTTGATACCTACGTAGAGGATAGACTGAAGTGGGAAAAGACTTAAAGTAGTGCTATTATAGTAACATGCATAAAGTTAAGAGGGCCTACCACAGGGTTGGAAGTGTTGTCAAAGGAGAGACACATGCATAGTCAAGGCATGAGAACTTTGTCCATTATGCAGAACCCAGGGAAACATGCCATCATAAAATTGATGTACAATACTGATGAAGCTCTCTGGACAACCAAATTTTGAAATAATTTTCCATAAGACTCATGACTAATAGTAATCAAAGATGTTGATCAGATCTACAAACTTTGTGTACAGATCTCTGTTCTGCTTCTGACACTTTTCCTTGTGCTGTCAGGCAACAAACACCATATCCATACAACAGAATACAATATAATAAAGAAGGATCCTATTGGATTACAGGTCAATACAAAAGGATTTTGTAATCCTATTGGTCAGATCTAATCAGGGTTAGATGATTTTGCCTTCTCCTTACTTATCTTAAGTACCCAGAGTTTACTCAATTTACCATTTATGTCCTGTCAAGATAGCTACTCATCTCTTCTTTCTTCCTGTTGTTACTTATCATCTCATTCAACACAAGGGTTGTCTTATCCTTTATTTTATTTATATTTTCTTCTCAATATAGCTAAATATACTGCTGTTGTCATTGTTGTCATCCTTAGCTTCCTTGGCAAGTTTCAGCTCATTGTATTTTACCATTTTAACATGATTAATTTAAAAATCATGTCATGGGGGACAGAGTCAAGATGATGGAGTTAGAGCAACCACTCACCTAAGGTCTTAGATAAACTCCTTCAGATACTTCTACAAAGAAAATCTGACCACATTTTGAAGGGGTAGAACCCAATAAGAGACAGACTGTGATAGATTCATAGGCCAGGATATAGGAAGGTCAATGGGAAGGTTCTGTTCTGCAGGGGTGGAGGAGCAAACAGTGAACAGCACAGCACATCCCCACCACAGCAGGGCCAAGCAAAAAGCCCCAGGGTGATCTGAGGCAGCAGCAGTAATGCGGAATCTTGTGCATATCAGTCCAGGATGGGGAGTCCAATGGAAATGTGCAAGTGAGAACCACAGAGACCCAGATATCTGCAGGAACAGGTCCTGAGACCATTAGCCTTCAGATTAAATGTCTGTAAGTCACCTATTTGAACTTCTGGGAGCCAAAATGGTAGAGTGATCACTGAAGGCTCTTCCCCCTTCCCCTTGTTGACCTTGAAAGAAACACAAAATATTTCCCCAGAAAAATCTTGGATCAGTGGGATCAGCAGAAGTGGCAAACAGTCTCATAGCATGTGAGGGTAGGAAACTTGCTAAGGAGGATCCCTCTTGCTTTGGCAGAAGGGTATAGTGCAGGACCAGAGCTGTCCCAGAGAGCCCCACCTCAGTAAACCAGGAAGAGCTCCAGAGCTCCAATGGTATGGAACCTTGAAACCACAAACACCAGGAACCCAGGTATTCCTCAGCATCTGAGTGGAAATGAGAAGACAATAGGGCAGCCAGCATCACCAAGCCCTGAGCTTGCTTTTGCTCTAGTTCAGCTGAGGAGAACTCCTATGGCCAGACCACCCCTTCTCCACACTAAACAAACTAGCTCATGGCAAATTCAGGGAAACACAAAAAGACTTCAAATGGCCTCTGCTTTCTCATACCAGCCAGCTCAGCACTAGGTTCTTTAGTTTCTAGCTGAAAGAAACAGTGACAACAATACAGAAAGTCTCATTATCATGAGTAAGAAGCAAAGCAGGAAAGAAAAGACCATAGAATCTTTCAATAAGGACAAGGACCAAAACATGAATACCAAAGAGGTCAGCATTGAGACTGTAGTCCCACTTGAAAATTCAGAAGGGACTATGAACTGGTTGCAAGCACAAAGTACAATCTTGGAAGAGTGGGAGAAGGATTTTAAAAGTCAAATTAAAGAAATAGAAGAAAAACTGGTCAATTATTTTAAAAGTATGAAAAAAAGAATACACTTAAGAGAACAGCTCATTAAAAAGGAAAATTGTTCAAAAAGAAAAGGAAGCATAAAATCTAATTGGGAAAATTGGACAGAAAGAAAAGGAAGTAGAAAAACGAACTGGAGAAAATAATTCCTCACAAGATATAATTGGACAGATGGAAAAGGAGATACAAAAGTTAACTAAAGAAAACAACTTGATAAAAATTAGATTTGTGCAAGTAGAAACTAATGACTCTAGGAGATATCAAGAATCCATTAAACAAAATCTAAAGAATGTAAAGGTAGAGGAAAATGTAAAATATCTAACTGGAAAAAAATAACTCATATGGAAAATAGATCCAGGAGAGAATATCTAAGAAGTCCTGGTCTATCAGAAAGTCATGATGAAAAAAAGAACCTAGACAATATCTTTCAAGAAATCATCAAGGAAAATTGCCCAGAAGTCCTACATCCAGAGAGTGAAATATTCATTGAAAGAGTCCACCATTCACTTCTTGAAAGGAATCATAAAATAAAAATTTCAAGGAATATCGTTACCACATTCCAGAACTCTCAAGTGAAGGAGAAAATACTACAGGCACCCAGAAAGAAAAAAAAAAACATTCAAATATCGAGGAGCTACAGTCCAGATCCTACAGGACCTTAAAGCTTCTACATTAAAATATCAAAAGATTGGAACTTGAAATTCCATAAGGCAAGGGAGCTGGGACTACAACCAACGATCAATTACTCTGCAAAGTTGAGCAAGGAGATAGACATTCAAAGAAATAAGGGATTTCCAGACCTTTCAGATAAAAAGTACAGAACTGAATAGAAAATTTGATCTTCAATGGAGGTCTCAAGAGAGGCATAAAAAGGTAAACAGGGGAAAAGAAAAATTTTTGTTACTCAAAATGGGGAAATTGTTTATATTCCTATAAGCAAAAATGTTACTTCTTAATCTTGAGAATTGCATATTTATTATAAAATATGAAAGGGATATATATCGATAGAGGGAGCAGGTTTAAAGTAAATGATGTGATGATATAAATGTGATTTAAGGGTACGAAGGGACTATAAAAGGAGATGTGAAAAGGAGGAGGAAGAAAATGGTAAATTACATTACAGGAGGAGGCACAAAATTTTACTACAGTAGAGGGAAAGAGGGGAGGGAGATGAGTATTGTTTAAGAGGTACTCTCATCTGATTTGGTTCAAGAAGGGAACAACAAACTCAAGTATATAAATCTAGTTATATAAGCAGTAGGAAGGGAAGGGGGAAACAAAGGGGAGGGGAGACTAAAATGCAGAGAAGGGAGAAGCCAAGATGGTGGAGTAGGAAGACTTATGTATGCTATCTCCGAACCCACAGCCCATATATTTCCTGCAAAAAGGACTCCCCACAAATTCTGGAGCACTGCAAGGCGCACAGAAACACAGTGGAAAAGATTTCTGTTCCAGAGAGCTCCGGAGAGCCATCCCCAGGGGTCCATCACACTCTGGACAGCAGACCCCACCCCTGTGCTGCCCTGGCTGCACGGCTCCAGAGGAGTAGATCCGAGCAGGCTTCAGGGACAGAATCTCCGGTGGCCGCGAAGGTCCCTCCATCCAGAGACGCTACAGATCAGTGAGAGAGATGTCTGGGCTGGCCAAGAGGGGAGCAGGATGTCTATGTGACTCGGGCCCCCTTGAGAAGCAGTGTCAGAGGCAGTGGTAGAGGTCCAGGACTCCTGGAGCAGCAGGCAGAAGTACAGAGCCATTACTGAAAGGTCTCTGCATAAACCCCCTGAGGGAACTGAGCCTGGGAGGTGGCCCTGCCCCCACCTGCCCCATTACTGAAGGTCTCTGCATAAATCCCCTGAGGGAACTGAGCCTGGGAGGTGGCCCTGCCCCCATCCAAGCACCAGAATTTAAGCTCACATTGAATAGCAGCCACGCCTGCCGTGGAAAGCCCATTTGCATCTCAGACCCCAAGTACTAGCTGGGCGGATCTAGGTGGGGGTGGACAAAAATCTCAGAACTCAAGTAACTAGCTGGGAAAATGCCCAGAAAAGGGAAGAAAAATAAGACTATAGAAAGCTACTTTGATGGGGTACAGATGTTCCCGCCTTTCATTTCTGATGACGAGGAACTATTCTTACCATCAGGGAAAGACGTGGAGGTTGGGGCCTCTCTATCCCAGACATTCCAGGTGGATGTCCAGTGGGCTCAGGTCATGAAAAAGCTCAAAAAGGATTTTGAAAATCAAGTTAGACAGATGGAGGAAAAACTGGGAACAGAAATGAGAGTGATGCAAGAAAAGCATGAAAAACGGGTCAATACCTTGCTAAAGGAGACCCAAAGAAATGCTGAAGAAAATAACACCTTGAAAAATAGGCTCACTCAATTGGCAAAAGAGGTTCAAAAAGCCAATGAGGAGAAGAATGCTTTCAAAAGCAGAATTAGCCAAATGGAAAATGAGGTTCAAAAGTTCACTGAAGAGAATAATTCTCTCAAAATTAGAATGGAACAGATGGAGGCTAATGACTTTCTGAGAAATCAAGAAATCACAAAACAAAACCAAAAGAATGAAAAAATGGAAGAGAATGTGAAATATCTCATGGGAAAAACAACTGACCTGGAAAATAGATCCAGGAGAGACAATTTAAAAATTATGGGACTACCTGAAAGTCATGATCGAAAAAAGAGCCTCGATATCATTTTACATGAAATTATCAAGGAAAACTGCCCTGATATTCTACAACCAGAAGGCAAAATAAGTATTGAAAGAATCCATCGATCACCGCCTGAAAGATATCCAAAAAGAGAAACTCCTAGGAACATTGTGGCCAAATTCCAGAATTCCCAGGTCAAGGAGAAAATATTGCAAGCAGATAGAAAGAAACAATTCCAGTATTGTGGAAATAAAATCAGGATAACTCAAGATCTAGCAGCTTCTACATTAAGGGATCGAAGGGTGTGGAATAGGATATTCCAGAAGTCAAAGGAAATAGGACTCAAACCAAGAATCACCTACCCAGCGAAACTGCATATAATACTTCAGGGGAAAATATAGTCTTTCAATGAAACAGAGGACTTTCAAGCATTCTTGATGAAAAGACCAGAGCTGAAAAGAAAACTTGACTTTCAAACACAAGAATGAGAAGCATGAAAAAGTAAACAGCAAAGAGAAGTCATAAGGGACTTACCAAAATGAACTGTTTACATTCCTACATGGAAAGACAATATTTCTAACTCTTAAAACTTTTCAGTACCTGAGTAGTTGGTGGGACCACACACACACATACACACACACATACATACGTGCACGCACACATACATACACTCATTCACGCACACATACAGAGACAGAGAGCACAGAGTGAATTGAATAAGATGGACCATATCTTAAAAGAAATTAAGGTAAATGGTGAGAGAGAAATGTAGTAGAAGGAAAGAGGGTGAAATGGAATGGGGTAAATTATATCTCTTTCAAGAGGCAAGCAGGAGACTTTTTAGTGGAGGGAAAAAGAAGAGAGCTGAGAAAAAAACAAGGAGTTTACCCTCATCACATTCGACTAAAGGAAGGAATAAAATGCACACTCATTTTGGCATGAAAGCCTATCTTAAAATACAGGAAAGTGGGGGAGAAGGAGATAAGCGGGGGGGGGGATGGAAGGGAGGGCAATGGGAGGAGGGAGCAATTTGAGGTCAACATTCGGGGAGGGACAGGATCAAAAGACAGAATAGAAACAATGGGGGGCAGGATAGGATGCAGGGAAATACAATTAGTCTTACACAACATGACTATTATGGAAGTCATTTGCAAAACTACATAGATATGGCCTATATTGAATTGCCTGCCTTCCCAAAGGGGATGGGTGGAGAGGGAGGAATGGGGAGAAGTTAGAACTGAAAGTTTTAGGATCAACTGTTTAGTATTGTTGTTGCTACTAGGAAATAAAAAATACAGTTAATGGGGAATAGAGAGTCATCTGGCCCTACAGGATAAAAGAGAAGATGGGGACAAGAGAAGGAAGGAATGATAGAAGAGAGGGCAGATTGGTGATAGGGAAAATTATAATGCTCGGTGTAGTGGGGTGGGGGGAGGAGATAAAAGGGGAGACAATTTCTAACTCAAAATTTTGTGAAAACGAATGCAAAAAGTTAAATAAACAAATTTATATTAAAAATAAAATAAAATGCAGGGAAGAAGTTCTAAGGGTAAGAGGGAGTAAAAGGAAGGGGAACTGAAAGAAGGAAGGGAAGACTGAGGTAGGTAGGGGTCAAAAAATTAAAACTATTGTGGAGAGAATGGGAGAAGAGAGAAATAAAAGAACAAATGGTGGAAAGCAGGATAGAGAGAAATACAGAAATAGTAATCATAACTGTGAATGTGAATGGGATAAACTGTCCCATAAAACAGAGCTAGATAGCAGAATGGATTAAAAACAATAATCCAACAATATGTGGCTTACAAGAAACACATTTAAAATGTGGGGTACACACAGGGTAAAGGTAAAAGGTTGAAGCAGAATATGTTGTACTTCATCTGATGTAAAAAAAAAAAAGCAGGGGTAGCAATCCTAATCTCAGACAAGTAAAAGCAGAAATAGATCTTATCAAAAGAGATAAGGAAACTATATCCTGCTAAAAGACACTGTACACAACGAAGCAATATCATTACTGAACATATAGGCTACAAGTGGTATAGCATCCAAATTCTTAGAGAAGTTAAGGGACTTACAGGAAGAAATAGACAGCAAATAGATAGTGGGTATCTCAAGCTCCCCCTCTCTGAATTTGATAAATCTAACCTCAAAATAAACAAGAAAGAAGTTAAGGAGGTGAATAAAACTCTGGATAAGGTAGATATGATATATCTCTGGAGAAAATTGAATGAGGATAGAAAGATATATACATTTTTCTCAGTGGTACATGGCATGTATACAAAAATTGACCATGTACTAAGGCATAAATACCTCACGATCCAGTCCAGAAAGGCAGACATATTCAGTGTATCCGTCTCAGACCGTAAAGTCATAAAAGATATATGTAATAAAAAGCCACGGAAAGATATACCAAAAATTAATTGGAAACTAAATAATTTAATCCTAAAAAATGAGTGAGTTAAACACCAAATCATGGAAACAATCAACAGCTTCATTCAACAGAATGACAATAAGAGACAACCTACCAAATCTTATGGGATACTGTAAAAGCAGTTCTTGGGGGAAGTTTTACGTGTTTGAATGTCTAAATAAATACAATAGAGAAAGACGAGATCAATCTCGTCTTTACCAGGTGAAAAAGGTAGAAAAAGGACAAATTGAAAATCTCCTAGTAAATAATAAATTAGAAATACTCAAAATCAAAGGAGAGATTAATAAAACTGAAATAAAAAACCATTGAACTAATAAATTAAACTAAGAGTTGGTCTTATGAAAAAAGCAATAAAATTGACAAACCTTTGGTCAATTTGATTAAAAGAAAGAAAGAAAACCAAATTACCAATATCGAAAATGAAAACGGTGAACTCACCTCCAAAGAGGAGGAAATTAAAACAATAATTAAAAATTATTTGCCCAACTCTATGCCCATAAATTCGACAATCTAAATCCTTAGGAAAAAATTTCCAGGGACAGATGGATTTACAAGTAAATTCCATCAAACATATAAAGAGCAGTTAATTAACTATTTGGAAAAGTTGGGGAAGAAGGAGTCCTGCCAAATTCTTTTTATGAAACAAATATGTTTTTGACATCTAAAACAGGAAGAGCCAAAACAGAGAAAGAAAACTATATACCAATTTCTTTAATTAATATAGATGCTAAAATTTCAAATAAGATTTTAGAAAAAAGAATACAGCAACTTATCTCAAGAATAATATAGTATGATCAGGTAGGATTCATTCCAGGAATGTAGGACTGGATCAATATTAAGAAAACTATTAGTATTATTGATCATATCAACAACAAACCTAACAGAAAACACATGATTATCTCAATAGATGCAGAAAAAGCTTATGAAATTATATAACACCCATTCCTATTAAAAACATAGAAATAAAGGGAACTTTCCATAAAATGATAAGCAGTGTCTACCTAAGCATCATATGCAATGGGGATAAGCTAGATGCATTTCCAATAATATCAGGGGTGAAATAAAGATGACCATTATCACCACTATTATTCAATATGGTACTAGAAATACTAACTGTAGCAATAGAAGAAGAAAAAGAAATTGAAGGAATTATAATAGGCAAAGAAAAACTAATTTATCACTCTTTGCAGATGATATGATGATATACTTAGAGAATCCCAGAAAATCAAGTTAAAAAAAAAAACAACTTGAAATAATAAACAACTTTGGCAAAGTTGCAAGTTGCAAAATAAACCCACATAAATCATCTGCCTTTCTATATATTATTAACAAAGGTCACCAGCGAGATAGGAAGAAAAATCACATTTAAATCTAGGGTAGACATTATAAACTATCTGGGAGTCTCCCTGCCAAAACAAATCCAGGGAGTATATGAACACAATTACAAAACAATTTTCGCACAAATAAAGTCAGATCTAAGTAAGTGGAAAAACATCAGTTGCTTGCGGGAAGGCCGAGCTAATATAACAAAAATGACAATTCTACGTAAATCAATTTACCTATTCAGCACCATAGAAATGAAACTACAAGATAATTATTTTTCCAGGGCTAGAAAAAATAATATCAGAATTCATCTGGAAAACCAAAAAGTCTACAATATCAATTGTACTAATGAAAAGAAATGCTAGGGAAGGTGACCTAGCCCTACCACATCTCAAATTGTGCTGTAAAGCAGCAATTATCAAAACCACTTAGTACTGGCTAAGAAACAGAAGGGTAGACAAGTGGAATATGTTGGGTACTCAAGACACAGTAGTCAATGAATATAGCACTCTACTGTTTGATAAACCCAAGGACCCCACCTTCTGGGATAAGACCTCACTGTTTGACAAAAACTGCTGGGAAAACTGGATAACAGTGTGGCGGAAACTGGGCATAGACCAATGCCTGACATCATAAAAAGTATAAAGTCCAAATGGATATATGATCTAGGTATAAAGATTGATAGCATAAACAAACTAGTGAAGCAAGGAATAGTGTATTTATCAGATTTATGAAGAAGGAAGGAATTTTTGAGTAAACAAGAGAGAGAAAGCATTATGAAGTGCAAAATGGATAATTTTGATTACATTAAACTGAAAAGTTTTTGTACAAACAAACACAATGAATCCAAGACTATGAGGGATGCAGAAAACTGGGAAAGGACTTTTTCAACTAGTATCTGTGATAAAGCCTTCATTTCTAAAATATATAGAGAACTAAGTCAAATGTACAACAATACAAGTCATTCCCCAATTGATAAATGGTCAAAGGATATGAACAGGGAATTTTTGAGGAAGAAATTAAAGGTATCTCTAGTCATCTAAAAAATGATCTAAATCACTATTGATTAGAAAGATGCAAATCAAAACAACTCTAAGATACCACATCACACCTATCAAATTGGCTAACATGACAGAACAGGAAGATAATAAATGTTGGAGAAGATGTGGAAGAGTTGGAACACTAATTCATTGTGTTCAGCAACTGTGAGCTGATCCAACCATTCTGGAGAGCAATTTGGAACTACTCCCAAAGCGCTACAAAAATGAGCATACCCTTTTACCCAGCAATACTGCTTCTAGGATTGTATCCCCAAGAGATCATAAAAATGGGAAAGGATCCCACATGCACAAAAATATTTATACCAGCTCTCTTTGTGGTGGCCAAAAATTGGAAATCAAGGGGATGCCCATCAATTCAGGAATGACTGAATAAATTGTGGTATAATAATGTAATGGAATACTATTGTGCTATAAGTAATGATGAACAGGAAGACTTCAGAGAGGCCTGGAAAGACTTATATGAACTGATGCTGAGTGAAAGGAGCAGAACCAGGAAAACTTTGTACACAGCAACAACCACAGGAATTTTGTGTGAGGAATTTTTCTGGTAGACTTAGTACTTCATTGCAATGCAAAAACTTAAATAATTCCTAATGGTCTCTCAAGGCAAAATGTCTTCCACATTCAGGGAAAGAACTATGGAATTCACTTGCAGAATGAAGCAGATCATTTTCTTTTGTATTGTGTTTTGGTTTGTTTTATGATTTCTCCTATTCATTTTAATTCTTACATGCAACATGACTAAAGTGAAAATGTATTTAATAGGAATGCATGTGTAGAACCTCTATAAAACTGTATCCCATCTCAGTGAGGGAGTGGAGAGTTTAAGGAGTAGGGTGGGAGATAAAGGAAAAATCTAAGATATATGGAAATGGTTGTAGAACACTGAAAAAAAAACGAAAAAAAATTATACCATGATCATAAATTTATCTTCTGTTAGGTGATTTTACTTCCATTTTCTTTATTTTTCATTTTAAAACCTAAGATTATTCCTGAATTTTCTATGAATTAATATGAGTCTACATATATATCCCATTTTTTCCCTTATCATCAAACTTTTTTTTTCCCTTTGTGTGTTAAGAATTTCATTCATGATCACTTCCTATCCTTCCTCCTCTGACTTTCCCCAAATCATTTCATTTCATCATTAATTTATAAAAGGATACCTGCTTATCTTCCTTCTGAACCCAATTAAATTTGGTTTCCTGAAATTTAGAGGGCATCTCACAGTATACCCCAGGTTTTTCCCCCTCTCTATCAAACTACAGAATGGAGTGCTCACCTCTTTGCAATATTATTCACATTATTTTCCCTCCAAAAGCTTCTTCCCTGATATTTAAAATCAGATCCAGAATAAAGTTTCCCATTTTATATCCCTCCTTCTTTTGAAGGATTAAATTATCACTTAAGCAAGTAAAAAAAAAAGTTGATTTGTTTTTGGGGAGAAAGAGGCAGATAGACACACAGAGACAGAAAAAGACAGAGAGAGTTTCCCACTACTACCAGAGTTTGCCTCTCTGCCAGATTTGTGATGGTTTTCCAGACTCCTCATTTATTTCATCTTTTTACTAGAGTATATTACTTTGGTTTCTTCTTTTATTATCTTTCACAACAACACTCCTCATCAAATCTCTCTATGTTTCTTAGACTAAATCTTATGAATGTTACCTTCTTAATATATAATGTTACCTACCTTCACCACTATATCTTGAATGTTTTAAAAAGAATATAAGATATGCCTATCCAAAGCCATAGTTTAGTCATGAGTTATATCCCAACAATTCCCAGTGATAATAACTATGAGGTCAGATTTTCTTCCATATGTTAAGATGGCTTGTCCTTCTTATCTGTTGGTTAAACAGTGGACATTTTGGTCAAAACCATTGAAATCATGGATCTTACTACTGCCTTTTGTCATTATTTTTTATTGTGAATTTGGGTGCATTTCAATTATTTTTTCCCTATATTTACTAATTTTTGTGATACATACAAGCTTTATTCCCTCTAAACCATCACCATTATCATCATCATCATCATCCTCATCATCCTCATCATCATTATCATCATCATCATCATCATCATCATCATCATCATCATCATCCCCATCATCATCCTTATCATCATCATCATCATATCACTACTTTAACTTCACATTTAAACAAAAATATATGCTATCTTTCAGCCAGAAAGTTAGCAGCAGACTCAGGAATAGAACTTGGGTACTATGAATGCCACTGGCACCTTTTCCTGTTTCATCATTTAATTCATTCCAAACTAATATTTTAGGTGCTTACTATAAACAAGGCACTTTTCTCAATGCCAGAAAGTACATATCTACCCTCAAGAATGTTATATTATATTTTGAGTGAGATATAACATGTACAAAGATAAATGTGCATGCATACATACATACACACACACACACACACGTACGAGTCAACTTGGGGTTTCAGGAAAGACTTATGTAGGAGATGGTGCCCATGATGTATTTTGAAGGAAGATAGAGTTATAAGAGGAATAATTAAGCCTTTGCAAAGACCCATATGGGAGAAGGTTTTTTTTTAATTCAATTGTATTATATCATTCAATTGCAATTATTCACTCAATACAGATTTATCTTTTTTCCAATTATTTGTCCCAATCCCCACACTCAATTTCCTAGTGTGCTAGTCAGGGTTTTGAGCAGAATTTATTTGAAATAAACCCTTTTCCTTCCCTCTGATCTTACCTACTCACCCAGCCCAAAAATGATGATTGGCCAGGAGGCTGATTTCACCCTAGGTTGTTCAACAGACACTGATACAGCTTAATGCACGCCATCAAGGGAAGCTGGTGTTCTGGGAAGGCTAATCACAACTAATTAGTGAAATAATGAGTTTCCATCAAATAGCTAGGTGAAAGAAGTATCAGAGTCATTTCAAACATCTTTTTCTGTTCCAACCAACTTTGCCATATCCCTCCCTTTTCTCTCTTTTAATTAGCTAAAGAAAACCATGGGCTAAGATATCCAGGTGAGGAAAAGAAAGGAAAGGAGAGGAGAGGAGTAGAGATGAGAGGAAATGAGAGGAGAGGAGAGGGTATGAGAGAAGAGGAGAGGAAAGGAGAGAAGAGGGAAAGGAATGAGGGAAGAGGTTAGGAGAAGAAGCAATTGGGCTCAAATATGCTAATATTCACACACATAGACATGGAGAAACACACAACAAAATCAAAACCCAAAGCTCCAAATGCTTGTGCATAGCAGAACAAATTGTTAAATGAGGCTCATGCATTCAGGCCCCCTGACATTCACCTGCCAGATTTCACTTTCGGGGTTTGATCTATGTTGTTTCACTTTCTGCCTGTCCCTACCACGAGGACTACAAAGTTCCATTCTTCCCTTACCCCATGAAAATTCTTATCCGTATGACCTTGGCCAACTTACTTATACTTTCTGGGCCCCAGTTTCCTGATGTGTAAAATGAGGGGATTGGATTAAATAGAACCTAAAGCCCCTTCTAATGCTTACTCTTTGATGCTATGATGCCCTCAGTCACTGACCTCCCTGGTTCCACTGCTCCACCATGTGTGCTTTCTGAAATCACTCCCTAGTTTTTTCTAAGCCTTGGAAGAATTGGCAGGGACAGTTTTGTTTTCAGAAAATTCTTCCAACTGGGAAGATGAGGCATATTTTTGGTAGCCAAAAATATTTTTAAAATGAAAAATTCCACCTCCAGAAACGTGCAAGCATCACTCTGCTCTAACAGTCCCAATCAGGCCCCAGGACTTCAGCAACTCGAATAAATTAATTAGGGAAGCCACCAATTAATTTGTAACCCATTTATCAAGACAGCTTAATGACTCTGAAAGGAGCCCAGATCTCCTTGCACAACCTCCTCTACTACCCCCTGCTCCTCTGCAGCTGTTCATTGTTGGGCATCCAAATACAAGCCATGTTGGAAAGAACCTGCTGGTACCCACATCTCCCCACAAAATGGGCACAGACTTTGGGGCAGGGGCCTTGCAGCTACATGATCCAGATGATGTGGCCAAAAAGGCTGCCTTTCCTCTTTCCCTCCTAGTACTTTTGGCCTGTTTACATGATAGTAACAGATGGTTCCCTATTCTCAGATGTTTTGCAACTCACAAAAAAGGGGGAGAAATGTTTCATCCTTGTCATTCCATTTTTCATTTTGAATGAAGGTGAGATACAGAACTGAGAGAGGGACCCAGAGAAACCCATTTTCACCTCAGTAAAAGAAAAAAAAAGTGAAAACATCAATTCTGGCCTTCAGTGGAAGTCAAGAGATTGTATAGGAAGCAGTTCTCATGATTCCATCCATTTAATCTGGACTTAATAGTTTATTTCATTTTAGTGTTGCTAGGTTTTTGGTTTGTTTTTTAAGATTGATGAAAGAATCTAGAAAACCAATTTTGTCTTCTTCTTAAAGGGAAGTGATGGTTCACATACAGGGTTGTTGTTTCCTGGATGGGAAAAAAATTGGCGTAGATAAATATGATGGGCCGTGTATGAAACTGGTCTCTCTTCAACCAAATAGATATTTTGACTTCATTTTAACAGATTTCTGTCACTTACTAAAGACAGCAACGACAGCAACAAAAACCTTTGTCATTATGACTTTATGCAATGACAAATTGGGAAGGAATAGTGGGAGCTGCCCTTGAAGCTGGAAGGATCCTGAGAGATTATCAAGGCCTATGCCTTCATTTTGTAATTGAATAAACAAAGACCCAAAGTGCCTCATCCAGAGCAGAACTTCCTCTATGGCATCACTCTTTTTCTTGGTGTTTCTCCCTCTGTAGCTCTACTTCCATTGCTACCACTTCAATGCAGGACCTCATTTTCTTATCCTTCTCATTGGTATCCCTGCCTCAAGCCTCTTCCTGCTCTATTCCATCCTCCACTTAGCAGTCAAAAATACATTTCCTAAAGCACAGATCTGACCTCCATATACACCAGTGACTCTCCATTTTGACCAGGAACAAATAGGAAGTCCTGCCTGATATTTAAACAAATTTACCACATGGCCCTTCCTACCTTCCTACTTTTCCAGACTCCCCTCTACATTCCACCTACATTCCATGGGCTTACTGCTGTTTCTCACATATAACTCTCTGTCTCCCAACTCCACACCTTTGCCGGCTGTGCCCCTAGACTAGAAAGTTTTTCCTTTTCACCTTTACCTTGTAGTTTCCTTAGATTTCTTAGACTCTTTTCAAATCCCATGTTCTCCAGGAAGTCTCTATTTTTCTTGTCAAAGATACTGGAGTCGTTTGCCATTTCCTTTTCTAACTCATTTTATAGATGAGGAACTGAGGCAAACAGGGCTAAGTGACTTGCCTACAGTCACACAGGTAATAAGTGTCTGAGGCCAGATTTGAACTCAGGAATATGAGTCTTCCTGATTCCAAGCCCAGTGCTCCAACCACAAACTAGTTGCCCTTAACCCATTTTTGCAGATATGAAAACTGAGGCAGAGGGGTTAAGTGACTTGCCCAGGGTGATGCAAAAAATGCATCTTAAATAAATAAAATAAATAAACAAAAATACATGTGTGTGACCAGATTTGAATTCATGAAGATGAGTTTCCTGACTCCAAGCCCAGTGTTATATCCACTGTGCCACCTAGCTGCACACACACACACACACACACAAACACATACTTTCCCTAAGTGGACCATGCTTTATGTAAGTAGACTGTTCTACAGACCTCTGTGTAAAGCAATTTTTATGAAATATGAATTTCCTTACCTATTTCACTTAGCCGATATGAGAGGCATACAAAAAATAACACCTTAATGCAAGTCATAAAATGAAAATATATTAAATATTATGCCATGATAAACAGAATTGTGAATTGAAAGTTAATAATAAAGCACACACAGTACTGTATAGGAAAGCTAACATAGGTACACAGTATGTTGCCCCCTCTACCCACTGTACCTGACCTTTATCTGGTGGCTGTCTGCACAACTTTTTTTTCCTATGAAGCTATCAAGAGAAGTTTGGACGACAGCTCCTCTTTTTTTTCCCCCCTTGTATATAAAGCAACGTCAAATAATTACTATCCTGGACTAGTCTTTTAAAATACTTTAAATAAAGTTGAATTTGCATAATGCAAATTTACATAAAGTAAGATGCCTGTGTGTGTATATATATATGTATACATATACTTTATAATGTATATATCTTTGTATCTTTAGTGTATCTATAGTAATATAATATATAATAGTATAATACATATAGTAGATAAAGCAAATCATATGATAGTGTATAGGGTAAATTCATAGTAAATACAGTACCTATTTTTGTTGTTTAGTCAGTCTGATTCTTTGTTATTCTATTTGGGATTTTCTTGGCAAAGATAATAGATTGGCTTCTCATTTCATTCTCTAGCTCATTTTACAGGAAACTGAGGCAAATAGGGTTAAGTGACTTGTCCAAGGTCACATAGCTATTAAGTTTCTGAATCCAGGTTTAAATTTAAATGCTTTTCACT
Organism: Bettongia penicillata ogilbyi; assembly: GCA_023548195.1. Classification (NCBI taxonomy): domain Eukaryota; kingdom Metazoa; phylum Chordata; class Mammalia; order Diprotodontia; family Potoroidae; genus Bettongia; species Bettongia penicillata. The sequence goes on along the minus strand of JAJHZJ010000432.1, from coordinate 5,337,094 downwards.
CCAGGCCTGGCACTCTATCAGTTATGCCACCTAGCTGTCCTAAAAGATATAATACATGTAGCAAATGTAGTGTGTATATAGATAAATATATTTTGTAAGTATCTATACAGGCATACACACTACATACATATATATGCTCATGTAGTGGGAATTAATCTTAAAGCAAGTACACTAGCAAATAGGAGGCCTGAGAGAGGCCTCTTACAGAACATAGAATTTGAAAAGAATCCTAAAAGAAGTGTGGGAAACTAGAAGGCAGATATGAGGGTTGTAAGCTCCAGAATTCCTCTGGCTGGGGAACCTTCTACCTCCCCCACAACTGTTGGTTGTTCTTTTTATACCAAAGGAAGAGGTCACACAGTTTTGGGGTGATTACAGGTAGCAGTTTAATCTATCATTATGAACACTTACAAACAGGGGCCATCTTCAACCTGGGGTGTGGTCAGACAGTTCTGTGGATCGCCACTAAAGAAACCCCAACATCCCCATAGTAATTATAGAAAACAAAGGCAGGAGGAGCTAAAGAGTGCAAGACTATTGATTGGTTGGATATTTTTGGTTTTCTGCTTATTAATGAGCTTAGGAGTTAAGCCAATGTTATGACCAATCATAAGTTTGTGTCTGAACCAGGTACTGATCACATATGAATCACAATATTGCTATTATGACTTTCACTGATCATAGTATCTTAAGTTTTGATTCAGTCACCATGTTCAAGCTTCCCTATTTCACAGAGCTTAAGATTTCCCTCTCCCCCATGACTTTTACTCATTACTGTACTTTATGACTTGTTCCCAATATGAATCCTGCAAGGGTTGAGAGTATTCTAGGCTTGGGACACAGCCAGTGAAAAGTCACGGAGGAGGGAGATCATCACATGAGAAAAAATAGCAATTTTCTTGAATAAACAAATTAAGAAATGTTTCTATGTATACTGTACATATAGGAATACACAAGCATGTATACATACACATTATTTTATTTAGATAAAATCATATCTTGTATCTACGTAATTATTTGCATGTTGTCCTCTCCATTAGCATGTGAGCTTTTCCATGGTTGGAATTATGTATTAGCATTTCTTTGTATCCCTAGCAGTCAGTGCAGTGCTTAGTATAGTAAATGTTTAGTAAGTGCTTGTTGACTTACTGATTTCCCTCTCCCTTGCTCTCAACAGTTACCACATCCTGTCCATAGTTTGCCCTCCTCCAATATTTCTTTCATTTATCCTCATTTTTCCATCCCCATTGCTGCCACCACCACAATTGATGATAATGACCTTTTTATCTTGTGCGGAAAGCAGAGTAAAATGGAAGGAATACTGGATTTAGAGAAAGAGGACCTGAGTTCCAATCCTGTCTTCTATTATGTGATCTTGGTCAAGGCCATGAATATCTCTGGGCTTCAGTTTCCCTAGATATAATGAGGAAGTTGCATTCAATAATCTCTAAACTGCCTTCCACATAGGAGGAGATACAATGATGAATACAGTAACTCCTTAATGGTCTTTCTCTCCTTACCCTACTTATTTTTCCTATTGTTGAGAGACTGATCATCATTCATAGTTTTTCTCTCTTACTCAAACACCTTCAGTGACTACTTTGTGCTACCAGGTAAGATGGAAACCTTCATATGGCATTCAAAGTCTCCTTCCTTCTGATGCCATTGTAACCTTTCCAACTTTATCTTTAAGTAGCTCTTCCCTATGGGACATGCCCATGTTCAAAACTCATTAACGAAGATCATTAATTAAGTACCTTGGGGTCAAAAGGAAATAGCCTTTCAGATCTTTGAAAAGGGCTACCCAGACTTTCCCAGTGCCCTTTTCTTCTGTAGACTCAAATTCATTATTTTCTTGGACATGCCCTCATATGGTCACTCAGAAGAAAACACAGAAATCCCCTTAGGTTAATCCAATATACATCACTACCACCCTGTCTATTGGAACATCTAAGACTACTGTGACTAACCACTACCACTATAAACAGATTTAATATTGTCGTCTTTATTAGCATTATTGTTTTAAATGTGAGAGAAATGATTATTAGTAACCAATGATATGGTGAGACCCAGAGTTTCCACTTTTTCTAAAATCTTTTAATTTTAAAAGTTCAATCTCTTAAATGACATTGCTGATAATGAGATTGGACAAACTTTCTTGTTCAGACACCCCTCAGCTCACCACCACAACCACCAGGTAGGGGAACTATTGTGTTCTACTCAGGTTTGGGTTGGAATAAATTTTTTCAATAGATTGTCCAAGGCTGGGGGTAAATTTAGAACTAAGTGACATAATCAAAGTTCAGGCCTATGGCGATATTCATTCTCTCATTAATTGTTAAACCAATCAGAGTTGATTTCCACCAACGGGAACATCTACTCTTCAAAGGACATATGAGCTGTGAGCCTGCCACCATGATTCTCTTTAGTCTAAGAGGGAGATAGGCAAATGACCACCTTTTTTATTAAAATGCTGGCATTACTAATAAAATGACCAAATTACACAGAAATGATGTCTCTCAAACCTTTGTAAATGACACAGATGAAATAATAATTATAATGAATAATAAAAATACTTTGATGTTCCCTGTAACAATGAAGTCACAGGTTATTTCTAATAAAAGTGACAGCAAAAGCAGCTGACATCTTATGATCATTTTAATTTTGTAAGACAAATTGCATATATTATCATATTTAAGCATTCTATCAATCCTGTGAGGTAGGTATTACTAATACCACTGATAGTAGTGCTTGGTTGGTTGGTTTTTGGCCTTCATTCTTGAAGAGGACCAAAATGGCATCACTATTCTAGAGTCAAGTCTCAGTGTGTCCAACTGTGATTGATCAGACCAATAGAGCTCTGAATGTTCTAGCACAGGCCGGGTACAAAAAGTCTATGTGAACATTTGGAGTGCACACTCTAAATTTGCACATATTGCATTTATTTTGAGCTGCTTCAGTTCTTCTTTGCTCATAGAGCACAGTACTTTCTCTGATGTGGGCATGCCATGATGGGCAGTCTTGCGCCAGTATCTCCCAAGTCATACAGTCACTTCCAAAGTGTCCTTGTATCACTTCTTCTAACCACTATGTGAACACTTGCCCTGTGTGAGTTCTTCCTAGAATAGTCATTTTGGCAAGTATATGTTTCGCATTCAAATGTATTCAGCCCATTGGAACTGCACACTCTGAAGCAGAGTTTGAATGCTTGGCAGTTTAGTTTAGAAAGGACCTCAGTGTCTGGTACTTCATCCTGCCAAGTGATCTTCAGAAAGACAGTTCAAATGGAAGTGATTCAGGTTCCTGGCGTGGTCCTGCTATACTGTCCAGGTTTCATGGGCATACCAGCAATGCAGTCAGCACAGTAGCTCTGCAGACCTTCCAACTCTTAATACCTCTTTCCTCTCACACCTTCCTTCAGATCTTCCCAAACAGTGAGCTAGCTCTGGCAACGTGTGCGTCAGCCTCATTATCAGTGTGTACACCCCTGGAAAGTACATTACCAAGCTAAGTGAACTAATCCACAGCATTCGAAACTTTTCCCTTTGCTGCCACTGATGGTTCCACAAATGGATGGTACAGTGGTGGCCGATGGAGCACCTGTGTTTTCTTGGTGCTAATTGCTAGGACAAAATTAGCACAAGGAGTAGAGAACTAATCTCTACTTTGCTAAGGGAAGGGAGCCAGCATTTATTAATGATGCCTACTATGCACCAGTCATCATGCTAAGTATTTTCATCACGCGTTACACTTTAAGCACTTTAGATACATTATCTCACTTAATCCTCAAAAAAGGCCAATGGGGTTGATGTCATTGTTACTCTAATTTTACAGATGAAGAAACTAAGGCTTGCCTTCATTCATACAGTTCCTAAATGTCAGACTTAGGATTTGAATACATCTTCCTGATATCAGGTATATTATCTACTACACAATAATGCAGAGGCCCATGGTCTTTCTAAAATATGTCTTTTTTTATCCCAGAAGGTGTATGATGGCCAGATTTCTTATCAAACTGTGCCACAGCAAATAGAATCTGTTGCCTACAAGTAATCATCTGGAAAAAGAAACATGTGATTCTCACATCAGAAAGAAGAATCAAACTGAAAACAAGGTATGAATAATCATTCACAGCTATGCCAAGATGGTATTAGTGACCCACCTTGTGTGGGGCATGTCATTGGAGATGGTTTTAAGTGGTAGGAATTGATTGAGGCTCTTGCATCCAAAACTCCTTACCTAGTACCCTTTGGTACCAGTGGCACATACTTGTGAGGCACCTTGTAGCACACAGCAGGGTGAGGGCAGTGGTTAACATGTGACCACAGAACTGAGTCAACAACAGGTCCAATTGCATTAGTATTTTGACTTAGGTAACTGAGTTAATCATCCATAGGTAGACCAGGTAAGTTGAGCTATTCTCTAAATAAATTTACAGGCAAGAGACTTGAACTTGGCTAGATGTTACCTTTCACAGAATCATCGGATTTTAGAATTAATTTAGCCCACTCCATTCATTTAGGCATTGAATCTCTTTGTTACCCATAAGTCTCAGTATTAAATAGAAAGCAAAGGAGAAGCAGGAACAAGATTTAAGCTTTGTTTCACCTTCACTTGATCATTTAAGACATGCAGTTAATGAGTTACAAACATGAGCATGAACCAGAAGATGCTCTAATTAAAAGACACATGATATATGCCTATATCCATATCTATGCCATCTTTCCATATCTCAGTAGAGATGGAGACAGGAGAGAGACAAAGACAGAGATTGAGACAGAGAGACAAACAGAGACAGACAGACAGAAACAGACACAGAGAAAGATGGAAACAGAAACTGAGACAGAGGAAGAGAGACAGACAGATCTATATAGATTATAAATTCTATATAGATGATATGGAAATAGAGACAAGTGATAGAAACAACAGATAAATATAGGTATAGATATATGCATAAATATACTTACAAATTTTAATTTTTAACAATAAAAACTGCTTTTGGAATGTGAGGCATCACCACTTTTATTTATGTGTCTCATAAATTGTAATTTTCTGAACATTCACATCAATTTCTACTACTTACGACTAAATCATAAATGATTGGGATCCTGTGCATGAATGAATTTGTGAAGGTTTTATTAGACATGTAGTTGTATAAAACACTGGACTATGTTGGGGATACAAAAAGAAAAGTAAAACCATCTCTGGTGGGGATGAACTTACATAGAGGATAGTACAGAAACAGGGCAGATAGTATGTTTACATGGTCTTTAAAATGCTACAACAAAGCTTATTGTAGTAAACTGGTTTTTAATGTTGTTTTCACATGTAATACTGCATAATTCATTCAGGATCATTGTCATACCTGAAAGGATTAAATAAAAACAGGTAGATTACAGACATATACTGTCATTAAAAAAAAATGTGCCATTGCTATTAGTACACACATGGCAGTAAAATCTGTAACAACTAGTCATCAGATTTCCATCCTGTGGAAGTCAAATTATTTTCAGTAACCTTAAAAATACCATATTTGAAGTTTAAAACAAGTATCCCAGCTTGAGCTCTCCCCTCAAAGCCCTTAAAATACCTGCAAAAAATTATTCTAAACAAATTCTAGAGCAGCGGAAGCCACAAAGAGACAGTGAAACATTTCCAGCCCAAGAAAACCTGGAAGGCCAATAGGAAAGGTCTATTACAACAGACTTGGAGCAAAGCTCAGCCCAGTCTGGGTCGCACCAGCACAGAGGGAACTGGAGCAGGCCTCAGGGCACTGACAGCAGCTGTGGTTTCCAGATTTCTCAACTCACAAAAGTCAAAGACAGCTTCAAAGGTCAATGAGAAAGCTCCCTCACCAGGGGGAGAGGGGAACATGGTTCAGTTCCAGCCCTAGCCCCAGTTCCAGGCCAGCAGCAGCTAATGCCTTAGCAGCAGCAGCAGCTTCTTGAGCTCTTGGCCTACAGACTGTGGGGGAATCCAGTAACTATTATGGGACTCAATCCTGAGTGATAACCTTGCGGTGAGATTGAACTCTGAATTGGTGGAGTTACTGGCAGCTCTGGAGATGAAATTCTACTCACAGGTCCAGGGCAGAAAAAAATGTTTGTGGTTGCTCACAAACAAGAGTTCAGGTCAGGAGAGGAATAAACACCTCTCCCTTGATTATATCTCTTTGGAGGATGTGAGAACTTATAGGTCCCCAGAGATACCTTGAAAAAATAGCTGCACAAAACCTCTGAAACCTGCATATGTCTCAGGCCATAGAGAAGCTCAAAAAGGATTTTGAAAATCAAGTAAGAGAAGCAGAGGAAAAAATGTGAAGAGAAATGAGAGCTATGCAAAAAAAGATCATTAAAAAAGAATCAACAGCTTGCTAAAGGAGACCCAAAAGTAATACTGAAGAAAATAAGATCTTTAACAATAGACTAATCCAAATGGCAAAAGAGGTCCAAAAAGCCAATGAGGCAAAGAATGTCTTTAAAAGCAGAGATGAACAAATGGAAAAGGAGGTCCAAAAGCTCACTGGAAAAACAAAATAGTACTTTAAAAATTAGAATGGAGCAAGTGGAAGCTAAAGACCTTATATGAAATCAATAAATTATAAAACAAAATCAAAAGAATGAAAAAAATAGAAGACAACAAGAAATATTTCATTAGAAAAACAACTGACATGGAAAATAGATTCAGGAGAGATATTTAAAAATTATTAGTCTACCTGAAAAATGTGATTAAAAAAAAAGCCTAGACACCATCTTCCAAGAAATTATCAAAGAAAACTGGGAAAAAAAGAAAGGGAGAGGTAGAATGTAGCAAATCATCTCACATAAAAAGACAAGAAAGAGTTTTTATAATGGAGGGGAAGAGAGAGGATATGAAATGGAATAAGTGAGCCTTACTCTCATGATGGAGGGAATAATACACAGTTGGATATGGAAATTCATTTTTCCCTGCAGGAAGGCAGAGGGGAAGAGGATGGGAGAGGGAAGATAATAGAAGGGACAGAAAATTGGGGAAAGGACTAATCAGAAGTAAATCCTATTGCAGGGAGACAGGTCAATGGAGAGAATGGAATAAATGGAGAGTTTTACAGGAGAGAAGGATATGTGATCAGTCTTTCGCAACATAACTGTTATGGAAGTTTTGCATAACTGCAGATGTAGGACCTATATAGAATGACTTGGTTTCTCAATAAGGGTGGGTAGAGAGGGAGAAAGGAAGACAATAAGGAACTCACAGCTTTAAAAATGAATATTAAAAATTGTTTTTGCATGCAGCTGGGAAAAAAGATGTACAGGTAATGGGGTATAAAATATATTTTGCCCTACAGGAAAATAGAATGGAGGGGGATGGAATAGGGGAGGCAGACTGGGAGAAGGGGTGGATGGGGTATATGCTGTCCTGGTGTGAGTGGTGAGGAGAGATGGGGAGAAAATTGGGAATTCAAATTCTTGTGGAAGTGAATGTTGAAAATTGAAAAAATAGATAAATTATATACTAAAAAATAAATAAATATTCCTCAGATTTTTTTCAATGAATAAAAAAAGGGAATATCCCTCCCAAACATTCTCTCCTTTCACCATTCTGAACCTTTGGCTTTATTTTGTGAAGTTTGAATTCAATCAAAAGGTCATACTTGAGGACCTAGAGGGCTACATGTGACCTCAAGGCTGCAGATTCCCTACCCCTGCACCACAATTTATCTAAACATTCTATTTTCTTGAGTGCCTGAGCATCATTGTCCTCCTACAGTGTGCACTGGGCATATATTTGTTTGTGGATTGCATCAATTCACCTACATTTCAGAAAACATTCAGAAATATATATTTAGAAAAATAACCACCCCTGACTCTAAGGTAGGCTCTCCACTCACTATATGATATGCTATCTCTGATTCGGATTATACTTAGATCTAAAATCCACTGAGTCTTTGTCTCAGTTTTTATAATTCAAATCATCAGAAAAATCATAGTTCTTGAATGGGAAGGGACTTCAGAAGACATCTTGCCCTCCCCTAGAGGGCCTAAGGTTATTCAGGTAGTGTCAGAGGAGGATTTTCAACCATCTTCTAATTCCTCAGTTTATTATTTTTACTAAATCAAGATCCTTAGACATCCTGGATTAAATATCAATGAAATGCAGATACAGAAGAAAACATGGTGACATGGGGCATTTTGGAAAATAAAAAATTTGTGAACTTCAAACTACAGAGTGGTATTGGTTAATTAGGTTAATTATGTGGTCTGGAATTCAGTCCAACCACAAAGGAGCTTAACAGAAGTATTCCTCCCCAAACATGTCTGAGGATTATTTAATATGAACAAGTATTGAAAGACTAATTTAATCTCATCCCAAATGATCATTTTGAAATCATATTACTCATTGTCCAACAATAATATAACATTTAACATTAACAAGAGTTATTCTCCTTTAACTCATACTAGAGATTTCCTCCATATTGCCCCATTTACAGGGGTCTCATGATTTTACAAAATAATTAGAATGCCTTACTTTGTGGTCAGAAGTCACCAAAAGGTATATCTTGCCTTATACAACATTTGTATTTATAAGAACATTCCATAGAAAGGATTTTTTTGTTCAAATAAGATTATGTTTAATGTGTTTAAATGCAAAATAATTTCTAGAAACCCTGTTTCTAATTGATTCTCCATTTCCCATTCACTGTGAAAAAAAAGTTACTCTCAAGGCAAAATGGTCCAAATCTTTGTTTGGGAATTATATAATAATTATAGCTGACATTTAAATAGAGCTTTACAGTTTCATAAAGTGCTCACATCTTTTTCTCCACCTACATGGCTAGCACCCTAATGTAAAATCTTATCTCCTCTCAACTGGCTAACGTAATTGCCGCCTTACGGGTCTCCCTGACTCAGGTCATGAATTTCCCCTTCCTATTCATTTTTGACACAGGTTCCAAAGATACAGATAAATAGATACACACACACATATACAATATACACATATATGTATATGCATATGTGTACAAAATATACATATATACACACATGCATACACATGTACACATGTGCATGTATGTTCATGTGTATGCACATACACATACATAAATGCATATATACATGCACATATATACAAACATATATAAAAATATGTGTGTGTATTTATATGTATTGTGTTAGTTTTTGTGTGTATGTATATATAGCTTATGACTAAATCATATCAACCATGATCCGTGGTGCTCACATCCATTTACCATGAAGAAAGCTCACTTAAAATTGAGTAGACCAAAGTGAAAAATAATTCCCTGTAATTTTGGTCAGTCTCTTTTTTAGTTAGGCAAATTTCAATTTTATTTTATTTTGCAAACCCAGTACATAAATATCTTGCTATATCTCTATCCAGGCATCCATCTATCATCTATTTATCCACCCATCTACCTATCCTTCATTTATCTATCTCTTCAATTTGCCATCTATCTACCTATCATCTACTTATCTATCCATACAATCATCCATCTCTGTATGTAGGTATGTATGCATGTGTGTCCATCTATAATCTATCTATCCATCTATCCATTATATAGTCCTCTACCCATCCATTAATCTATTTCTATTTACCTACCTAAGAGGCATCTAATTAGTAATAAACTTATATCATTAAATTTCAAGACAGGAAAACCTGACTTCAAAATTTACTTCAAGCAGTTGAACCCTGGGACCATGGACAAATCCCTTAACCTCTCTGAGTCTCAATTATAAATATCCCCTTTCTGCATCTAATTTACTAAAGATTCCATTATTAATATAGAGTAAATCAGAATGGATAGTAAACAGAAAGACAGCTTAAGTGTCTTCCAGGTGTCAGTTCAGGTCCCACATCTGATATACATTGGCTACGTGACTCTGGCCAAAATATTTTCTCCTCTCAGGCAACCTACCAAGACTATCAGTTGTACATGCATCACTGAGAGCCACGCATGGAAGGAGATAGCATACTGTTATCTCTCCACAGGTCTAGACCAAAATATGAAAAGGAAAAAAAAAAACCTATGTAACATTCATTCAGAACTCCATTAACTAAGAAGAAAGTCAAAAGGAAGAATACAAAAATCAATCTGACACATAGCATCATTTTCACCTCTGTCAACCACTGGGTTGCTGGGTGGAGAGGTGTTATAGCTGAAACACGTAGGTCATTCTTGATGAGCATGTGAAGATATTTAAAAGAAGAAGGAAGGAAGGAAGGAAGGAAGGAAGGAAGGAAGGGAAGGAAGGAAGGAAGGAAGGAAGGAAGGAAAGAAGGAAGGAAAGAAAGAAAGAAAGAAAGAAAGAAAGAAAGGAAGAGAAAGAAAGAAAAGAAAGAAAGAAAGAAAGAAAGAAAGAAAGGAAAGAAAGAAAGGAGGGAAGAAAGGAGGGAAGGATGGAGGGAGGGAGGAAGGAAGGAAAGGAAGGAAGGAAGGAAGAGAAAGAAAGAAAGAAAGAAAGAAAGAAAGAAAGAAAGAAAGAAAGAAAGAAAGAAAGAAAGAGAAGGAAGGAAGGAAGGAAGGAAGGAAGAAAGAAAAGAAAGAAAGAAAGAAAGAAAGAAAGAAAGAAAGAAAGGAAGGAAAGGAAGGAAAGAAAGAAAGAAAGAAAGAAAGAAAGAAAGAAAGAGAAAGAAAGAAAGAAAGAGAAGAAAGAAAGAAAGAAAGAAAGAAAGAAAGAAAGAAAGAAAGAAAGAAAAGAAAGAAAGAAAGAAAGAAAGAAAACACAAGAGTTCAATAATATTGGCAATGTTTTGCCAACCATTATTTTAAATGTTTCAGTGGATAAGGCTTAGCAATATGGAACGTCCTTAATTTATTCAACACTCCTGACATGGTAATCTGAATAGTATTACCCATGATAATGGGATTTTACTTTCTTAATTTATCTTCCAAGACTCACTCTATCCTTATTCTGTCTGCAAAGTTTTTACCATGGTGATTATCTCAGGCAGTCCTAAAACCAGATGGATTCATGAGGAGGGAGATTCTCCATGATTTCAGGACTTCTCTTTTATCAACTTTTTTGGTGATTTGTATTATAATAACCATAGTATATTACCCAGAGTCCTGTCTCCTCCTGATGCTGTTTCTCAGAATGTGAACCATGATCCATGGTGCTCGCATCCATTTACCATGAAGAAAGCTCATTTAAAATTGAGTAGATGAAAGTGAAAAATAATTCCCTGTAATTTTAGTCATTCTCTTTTTTAGTTAGGCAAATTTCAATTTTATAAGAAAAATGGAACATTGTTTTCCCACTGAATCCCAACAAATGACAACGAAATGATTTTAGTTAGTAATAGCATAGCTCAGAGATTTTATTAAAAGATGTAAAAATACTAAAGATTTGTGGATGCTTTAACAAACCTAAATGTTAATTTTGGAATAAATATTTAAAAGAAATTTGAGGAGTATAAAACTACAAAAAATTGATATTAAATAGAAACATTGAACATATCTGATCTTAAATAAATAAATGTGTGTGGGGAAGGTTATAAATACAGATATGTTCAGTTTAAATTTTATTGTGATAAAATTTCCATATTTGCAAATATTTAAAGTTTCAACTTTTAAAGGAACACCATAATGAATATATATATATATATATATATATATATATATATATATATATATATATATATATATATATATGATTTTCTTAATGAAAACAAAGTGGTAGCATGGCATGATAAAGAGATGACCTTGAGCTAGGAAGACTTTGAATAAAGTATGGCCTTTGATACGAAGAAAGGTACTTAAATTCTTAGTTCTCTAGGCAAGTTTCTAAGACCATAAGTTAGAGAGAATATACTGATCTACATTAAAAGAGGAAGTTTCTTCATCTATGAAAACCTTATGCTACTGGAATTGTAGGTCCAGTACTTATCCTTATTCCTAATGAAAACTACTTAATTTTATTCTCATTTCTTTAGGAAGCCATGATATTTTCATAATACATTTACTCTATGAACACTTCTTTTCTCTCTTCTTTCCTTCCTTTTTTCTCTCCTTCCTTCTTTTCTTTCTTCCTACTTTAAAACATTGTAATATATAAGGAATACTTCTACTGGGATTTTTTTTTGAAAGATTGGAAAAGCCAGCTATAACAGCTCAAGGAAGTCAATTAAAACATTTTCATGATGAACGTTTCCACTTATGAAGTAAGCAATCACAACAAATCAAATCTTCATTTATTGTTTTGTTGGTTTCATAGACTTAAGAAAGTGTTAATAATTCATATTAAATGTAAATTGTATCATGCATACCATCCCCCCACAAGACTTAGTAGTTTAACATTTACTAGCACACAACTGGTTCTAACCCTAATAGTTTCAAGGTTTATGACCATAGACAGTTACTTCTTTGTGAGTTTCAGGCAGGTTTCTGGTTTATTTATGAAACTATAAATAGAATTTATAATTATAGGTGAATTTCATTGGGCATCAGTGGAGCATATTAATTTCCATAGGAAGTCATAGATCTTTGATTTATTGATGGATGATATAAAGATTTGTGTACCTTTTTTTTTTACTTAAATTTGAAAATCAGTGAGAGTCAGGGTGCTTCTGTTCATGTTCTTGTATTGACCATAATAAAAGAAACAAGGCTGAGACTCCTGCAACACTCAACAGAATGCTTAGGGAATGGCATTAGGACTATGAACACTTAGGACATCTTGGCCCTTCTCTCTTCCCTGTCCCTAAATTTGATTAATGTGTATTTTCTCTCTCATTTAGAGGTTTTAAGAAACAGGGCTGCTTTCCTGCCTTCTCTTTGTTGCTCTAGTGACATATAATGAGTACTTAATGATGAATAAAAAAACTCATTAATTCATATTCATATTTCTCCTAATGATGTAGCTCTCATCCAGCCTGTCCTATCCATCTCGTGTGACTTCTCTCTATCTTCATACTACAAGTTCACCAAAAAGGAGTAAGAGGTCAACCCAGAGTGATAAGAGCCATCCTCAAGTTCTCTTGGTGTCTTAAAGTAACCAATATTATACAGCCCTGTCAAACAAGAGATGAGCACTTCTCACCATAAGACCATCCTATGTCCTTCAACCACACATTTAATTGATAATATCTGCTTTTCTGATTCTCCCTATTTCTAGTGATTCTACAAAAATGAAATTGTGTGTGCTTGGGAGGAAAAGTACTATATCAACCACTGTATTGTTTTTCGGTGTTGTTGGTCCTACATTCTCAAAGAGAACCATGACATCAGGAAGGTGATGCCCTGACTTGTGACAGAATTGGATTTAAACTAGGGAGGGCTATGCAAAATCACTAGCCTCACTTTCTCCTCTAGAGGCATCTGAGTCAATAGCAAGATATAAATAATGAAGAGATGAAAAAAGAAAATGGAATGAGTAAAACTCATCAACGATTTTCTCTTCCCATTTTCTTCACTGTTGGGAAGAATTTGTTTGCAGTTAAAATATATTAGACCATGTAGATTCTCCTATTTGGTTTCCTAATACTATCTTCTTTTCTATTCCATTCTATCAAATTTATTTAATCTTTGTTTACAGGTCACTGAATCTTAGATTTAGAAGGCACCTCACAGATTAGCCCCAACATTAAACAGATATCCTTCAAAAACATACATTACAAATAGTCATCTATGCTTTGCTTTCACATCTCTAGAGGAGGGAAGCCCACTATACCACAAAGTAGCTCCTTTCCCTTTTGGATAGATCTGATTTCAGGATACTTTCTCTAATGTTGATTCTAAATTTGCCATTTTAAAATTTTCCTCTGTTGCTCCCAGTTCTGTCCCTCAAGGATGGGTCTTCTTTAGATTATTGAAGATAATCCTTGTGCTTCTCTGTATGTTTCCCCTTTTCCAAACTGAATACACCAGGTTCATTCACTGATATTCATATGGGACTATCTCACAAGCAAGAAGGTAAACTCATCATAAGAATGAATTATTTCATTCTTTGAATTTGTCTCCACAATCCCTTAAATAGTATTTTGCTCATAGTAATATATAGTTTTTATGCCCCCTTTGCTCTTCTGTCACTGTCACCACCTAAGTCTATGTTCTTATCACTTTCAAAACTGGATTATTGCAATAACTTGATGAATGGTCTACCTACCTTAGGTTTTTCGCCATGGAAATCCATTTTTCAAACAGCTGTAAAAATGATCACTAATGCTAATAATGTCACCCCTACTACACAATAAACTCAAGTGGCTCCTTGTTATCACCAGGATTGGAGCAAAGAATGGGAGTAAGATGAAGCTGGGTGAGAGAGAAACTTGGGTCCCACAGCAGGGGGTCCACAGCAGTCACAGCATTGACTGCTCCTGGGGCTATTAGCCCACAGACTAAATGTTTGAAAGTCACCTACTTGAACTTCCGGGAGCCAAGATGGCAGAGTGAACTATAAGTGCTCTCACTCTCCTTGGTTGACCTTGAAAAACCAAAAGAATATTGCCCCAGGAAAAATCCTGAACTAGTGGAGCCAGCAAAAGGGGTATAACAGTCTTTTAGCTTGGGGTACTAGGGAGATTGACAGGAAAGGTCCCTCTTGCTGTGGCTGAATGGGACCAGTGCAGTTCCAAAGGCGTCCTAACAAGTCACACCTCAATGAACCAGCAGGAGATCTTGGAATCCAGGAGGTTATAACTAGTAAGCACTAACTACAGGACCCCATGGATGCAATAGAACGGCCAGGGGAATTGGCCAGACACCAGTTCAGATGGGGTCCACCAACCAATGAAGTTGTCCATGCTATAGCACAGCCCTAGGGCTCGAGGAGACCTCTGATGGCCAGAACACTCCTCCCCCACACCTCACATCATTAACTTCAATGTAACCCCAGGAAAATTCAGAACGTTGAAACTGGTTGTTGGTACATACCAGCAACCTCAGCTCTAGGTAAGCTGCAGCATTATATAGCTTTGAGTTGAAAGAACCAGAGGCCATAACACACAAAGTCAGTAACTAGACCCTTAGCTCCCAGCACAGAGCCATCTGTACCCCAAAAGTAGAGTTCCACTTTAAAAGCTAGGAAAAAGGCAATTATCATAAGCAAGAAGCAAATTAGAAAAGCAAAAACCATAAAATATTTTTACAGTGGCAAGGAAGATTAAAATACACATTCAGAATAAGACACCATGGACACTATACCCACATCTGAAATCTTTAAAGGGAATATAAACTGACCTCAGGCCCAAAGAGTATTCTTGGAAGAAGTCAAGAAGGATTTTAAAAGTGAAATTAGAGACGTAGAAGAAAAATTGACCAATGATTTTAAAAATACAATCAAACCCTTAAAAAGTAAAATTGGCCAAATGGATAAGGAGGCACAAAACCTAACGAGATAATAACTCAATCAAAAGAGCAACTGCATAAATGGAAATGGAGGTACATAAGCTAGCTGAAGAAAAAAATTCATTAAACATTAAAATTGGGCAAGTAGAACGTAATGACTATGAAGCATCAAGAATCAGTCAAACAAAATCTAAAGAATGGGAAAAAAAGAATAAAACATAAAATATCTCATTGTAAAACAACTCACATGGAAAATAGATCCAGGAATGAAAAATCTAAGAAATATTGATCTACCAGTAAGCCATCATAAAAAAAAAAGGCCTGGGCAATATCTTTCAAGAAATCATTAAGGAAAATTGCACTGAGGTCCTAGATCCAGAAGGCAAAATAGTCATTGAAAGAATCCATTGATTATCTCCTAAAGAGAAAGCAAATTGAAAAGGCCAAGGAATATTGTTGCCAAATTCCAGAATTATCCGGATAAATTACTGCAAGAAGTCAAAAACCATACCAATATTGATGAACTGCTATCAGGATCACACAAGACCTTGTAGCCTCTACATTAAAAGATCAGAGAGATTGGAATGTGTTATTCCACAAGGCAAAGGAGCTGGGACTACAGCCAAGGATCAATTACCCAGCAAAGTTGAGCATAATATTTCAGGCAAGGAGATAGACATTCAATGAAATAAGGAATTTCCAGAACTTCCTGATGAAAAGGCCAAAACTCAATAGAAAATTTGATCTTCAAATATAATGCTAAAGAGAAATATAAAAAGATAAACAGGGAAAAAACTCTTGCAATTCAATATGGGCAAACTGTTTACATCACTATATGGGAGGATGATATTTGTTAATCTTGACAAGTGTATATTTTTATGACATTTAAAAGGGATATACATAGATCGATGGTGTAGGTGTAAATTAACTGATGTGATGATAAAAAACTAATTAAGGGTGTGAAGGGAGAAAAGGAAAGGAGGAGGCAGAATAGGGTAAATTACACCACACGAAGTGGCACAAAAATATATTGTAGTAGAGGGAAAGAAGGGAGGGCGATGGGCATTGTTTTAGCTATACTCTCACTGGATTTGGCTCAATGAGGGAATAATATACTCAGTTAAGTATGGAAATCTAACTTGCCCTACAGGCCACAGTAGGGGAAAGGGGAAAGAAAAGAGAGGGAGTGGTTTGAAGGGAAGGAAGAAGCAGTAAGGGAAGGAAAGAAAAGGGAAGGGTGCCAATATAAGGGAGAGAATATTGAGAGGGGTAGTAGTCAAAAAAAAGCTTTTCAGGAGAGGAAGGGAGAAATGAGAACTAAAACATAAGCATACTTGGGGGGCGAGGTGGAACAAATAGGATGGATAGAAAGACACAGATAGTAATCATGACTGTTAATGGGAATAGGATGAACTCTCCTATAAAACAGAGGCAGAAAAGAGAATGGATTAAAAAGTATAACCCTACAATATGTTGTTCACAAGAAAAATATTTGAAACAGGGGGATACACACAGGGCAAAGGTAAAAGGCTGAAGTAAAATATATTATGCTTTAACTGAAGTAAAAAAAAAAAAGCAGGGGTAGCAATCCAAATATCAGAGAAAGCAAAAGCAAAAATAGATCTAATCAAAATAGATAAGGAAGGAAACTAGATCCTACTAAAAGGCACCATAGACAATGAAATAATATCATTTCTAAACATATATACACCAAGTGATATAGCATCCATATTCTTAGAGAAGTTAAGGGAGTTATAGGAAGAAATAGACAGCAAAATTATGTTATCAGGGGACCTCAACATCTTCCCCTTTGAATTTTATAAATCAAACCTCAAAATAAACAAGAAAGAAATTAAGGACTTGAATAAAATTCTGGAAAATGTAGATATGATAGACCTCTGAAGAAAATTGAAAGGGGATAGACAAGAATATACCTTTTCTCAGCAATACATAGCACATACACAAAAATTGACCATGTACTAGGGCATAAAATCCAGTGCAGAAAGGCAGAAATAGTTAATGCATCCTTTTCAGATCATGATAGAATAAAAGTTATGTGTAATAAAGGGCCAAGAAAAGATAGACCAAAAATTAATTGGAAAATAAATGTTAATCCTAATCAATGAGTGGGTCAAGCAACAAATTATAGAAACAATCAATAACTTCATTCAAGACAATGACAATAATGAGGCAACCTACCAAAACTTATGGGATGCAGCAAAAGCAGTTGTTAGGGGAAGTTTTTATGTCAATGTACACCTACATGAATAAAATAGAGAAAGAGGACATCAATGAATTGGGCATGCAATTGAAAAAGCTACAAAAAAGGACTAATTGAAAATCCCCAATTAAATATGAAAGTAGAAATACTGAAAACCAAAAGAGAGATTAATAAAATTGAAATTAAGAAAGCTGTTGAGCTAATAAATAAAACTAAGAGCTGATTTTATGAAAAAAAAAACAATGAAATTGATAAACCTCTGGTCAATTTGATTTTAAAAAAAGAAAGAAGAAACGGAATTACCAGTGTCAAAATGAAAAGAGTGAATTCACCTCCAATGAAAAAGAAATTCAAATAATAATTAGAAATTATTTTTCTCAACATATGCCCATAAATTTGACAATCTTAGTGAAATGGATGCATATTTATAAAAATAAAAACTGCCCAGATTAACAGAAAAGGAAGTGAAATACTTAAATAACCTCATCTCAGAAAAAAGAAATTGAACAAACCATCAATGAACTCCCTAGGAAAAATATCTGGGGCCAGGTGGATTTACAAGTGAATTCTATCAAGCATTTAAAGAACAGTTAATTCCAATAATACATAGAGTATTTTGGAAAATTGATGAACAAGGAGTTCTAACAAATACTTTTTATGATACAAATATGGTGATGATACCTAAACCAGGAAGAACCAATACAGAGAAAGGAGATTATAGGCCAATGTCCTTAATGTGTATAAATGCAAAAATTTTAAATAACACATTAGTAAAAAGATTATAGCAATTTATCATGAGAATAATACATTTTGATCAGGTAGGAATTAGACCAGGAATGCAGGAGTGGTTCAATATTAAGAAAACTGTCAGCATTATGGATCATATCAGCAACAAAACTAACAGAAAGCATATAATTATCTCAATAGAAGCAGAAAATATGAACACAATTACAAAATGCTTTTTGAACAAATAAAGTCAAATCTAAATAATTGGGAAAAAAAATCAGTTGCTTGTGTTTATGTTGAGCTAATATAATAAAAGTCACAATTCTACCTAAATTAATTTACTGATTCTGTGCCTTACCAATCAAATTACCAGAAGTTATTTTATAGAGCTAGGAAAGATAATATCAAAATTCATCTTGAAAAACAAAAGTTCCAGATTATCAAGGAAACTAATGTAAAGAAATTCTGGGAAAGATGACCGAGCCATACCAGATCTTAAATTGTACAATTGAACAGCAGTCATCAAAACCACTTAGGTGGGTAAGAAATAGAGGGGTAGATCAAAGAAATAGGTTAAATACACAAGACACAGAAGTCAAAGACCATAACAGTCTACTGTTTGACAAACCCAAGGACCCAACTTCTGGGACGAGAATTCAGTTTGACAAAAACTGCTGGGAAAACTGGAAAATTGTGTGGCAGAAACTGGGCATAGACCAATGTCTGACAATGTATACCAGAATAGAATCTAAATGGGTACTCTGTCTAGGTGTAAAGACTGATACTATAAACAAATTAGGAGAGCAAGGAATAATTTATTTTTCAGATTTGTAGAGAATGGAGGAATTTATGACCAAAGAAGAGATAGAAAACATTATGAAATGCAAAATGGATAACTTAGGTTACATTAAATTGAAAAGTTTCTGCACAAACAAAGCTAATATACCCAAGACTAGGAGGGAAGCAGAAAACTGGGAAAGAATTTTTTCCATTAGTGTCTCTGATAAAGGTCCCATTTCTTAAATATAGAGAGAACTGAGTCAAATTTACAAGAATACAAGTCATTTCCCAAGTGATAAATCATCTGAACAGGCAGGTATTAAAGGAAAAAATTAAAGCTATCTATAGTCATCTATAGTCATATAAAAAAATGCTTAAATCACTATTGATTAGAGAGATGCAAATCAAAACAGTCTGGCATACCACATCACACCTGTCAGATTGGCTAACATGATAAAACAGGAAAATGATAAATGTAGGAGAAAATGTGGGAGAGTTGGAATACTAGGTCATTGCTGGTGAAGCTGTGAGCTGATCTAACCATTCTGGAGAACAATTTAGAACTATGCTCAAAGGCTTATAAAAGTGTGCATAACCTGTAACTCAGCAATACCACTTCTATGGCTGTATCACAATGATATCATAAAAATGGGAAAATGACCCACATGTACAAAAATATTTATAACAGTTCTTTTTGTGGTGACCAAGAATTGGAAATCAAGGGGATGCCCATCAATTGAGCAGTGACTGAACAAGTTGTGGTATATAAATGTGACGGAATACTGTTGTGCTATAAACAGTATATAGAACAGGCAGACTTCAGAAAAACCTGGAAAAACTGATGCTGAGTGAAGTGAGCAGAAACCCAGAGAACATTATATATAGTAATATGCAAAGTATGTAAGGACTGTTTTTAATTTCATGAAAGATGATGTCTAGGCTCTTTTTTTGATCATGGCTTGTAGGTAGTCCCATAATTTTTAAATTGTCTCTCCTGGATCTATTTTCCAGGTCCGTTGTTTTTCCAATGAGATATTTCATATTGTTTTCTATTTTTTTTATTCTTTTGATTTTGTTTTGTAATTTCTTGTTTTCTCATAAAGTCATTAGCTTCCATCCAGTCCATTCTAAGTTTTACAGAACTATTTTCTTCAATGAGCTTTCAAATCTCCTCTTCCATTTGGCTAATTCTGCTTTTTAAAGCATTCTTCTCCTCACTGGCTTTTTGGGCCTCTTTTGTCATTTGTGTTAGTCTCTTTTTAAAGGTGTGATTTTCTTCAGTACTTTTTGAGTCTCCTTTAGCAAGCTGTTGACTTGCTTTCCTGATTTTCTTGCATCACTCTCATTTCTCTTCCCAATTTTTCTTCTACTTCTCTTACTTGATTTTCAAAATTCTTTTTGAGCTCTTCCATGGCCTGAGAGCATTGTGTATTTACTTTGGATGTTTTGGAGGCAGAAGCCTTGACTTTTATGTCTTCCTCTGATGGTATGCATTGTTCTTTCTCATCTGAAAGGATGGATGAAAATACCTGTTCATCAAGAAAGTAACCTTCCATAGTCTTATTCTTTTTTCCCTTTTGGAGGCATTTTCCCAGCCAGTTACTTGACTTTTGAGTTCTTTACAAGAGGAAGGTATGCTCTGGGTACCTGTATGTTCTCAGTTCCTCCAAGGTGGTACAATCAAGGGAAAGGAGTTTACTCCTTTCCTTACCTGCACTCTGGTCTGGAAGCAACTACAAGCACTCTTTTCTGCTCAATATCTGCCAGTAGAATTCCCTCTCCACAACCTCCTCCAGGTCCATCATGCCAACCAGTGATCCTCCTCATCCTAGGGCCACCATTCACGGCTGAAATCCAGATCAGCAGCTCAACTCCCCCAGGGTCTTTAGGCCAGGGCTCCAACAATGAAAGCTGTCACTGCCTGGGCTGAGGCTAGACCACTGTGTTCCCTTTTCATGCAGGTGAAAGAGCTTTCTCCCTGACCTTTGAAGCTGGCTTTGACATTTCTGGGTTGAAGAATCTGGGAATCTTAGCTGCTACTGGTGGCTCCTTGAAGTCCACTCAGGTCCTATCTGGGCTGCATGGGTAAGACTGGGCTACACTCTGCTCCATGCCTGGTGTGAAAGACCTTTCCTGTCAGCCTTCCAGGCTGCCTTGGGCTGAAAAATCTCTTTCACTCTGTTGTTTTGTGGCTTCTGCTGCTCTAGAATTTGTTTAGTCATTTTTTACAGCTATTTTATGAGCTGTTGGAGGAGAGCTTCTAGAGGTGCATTCTTGTTCTCCACCATCTTGGCTCTGCCCCACCCCTCCCCCCAAGGACTGTTTTTGATTGCCTTGGATCTTCAGAGGAATGCAAGGACCTAAAATATTTCCAAAGTCCTCATGATGAAAAATGCCATCCACATCCAAAGAATTATGGAGTCAGAACACAGAATGAATCAGACTATTTTCACTTTTGTTATGTTTTGTTTTGCTTTTCTAATTGCTTCTTCCATTCATCTCAATTCTTTTATTCAACATGACTAATGTGAAAATATATTTAATAGGAATGTATGTGTAGAGCCTATATAATATTGCATGGTCTTGGGGAGGGAGGGGGGAAAATTTGTAACTTAAGGGAGTGATTTTTGAAAACTTAAAACAAATAAATCAATAATTTGGGGCCTGGGAATTATCACCAGGATTGAATCTAAATTCTTCTGTTTATCTTTTAAAACCTTTCATAATCTATCCCCTTTCTGCCTTTTAAGTCTTCTTCTTCCTTACTCCTTTCCAAGTACTCTTCTATCAATGATTCTTCCTTCTTGTTACGTCTGAGACACTTCATGTCTTTATTCTGTTCATTTTCATCAACTGCCCCTCATGCTTGTAATGTTCTACCTCCTTGAATCTACCTCCTGGCTTCCTTTAAGTTTCATCAAAAATATTACCATCTGCAAGAAGTCTTTCGCAGTTTTTCTTAATGGTGTTTCATATCCTCTGAGTTTACTTCCTATTTACCATTTACACATCTTGTAGGTATATTCATGTGCATGTATCATTTCCCCTTTGAGAATGTAAGCTCCTTAAGGGCAAGGACCATTTTTACCTTTATTTCCTCGCTGGTGTTCAGCACAATATCTAGAACAAGGTAAGTACTTACCAATTCTTGTTAACTGATTGATCCATTGACCTTGGTCATTTTTCACTGGATTCTTTCTACTCCATATGTGCTCTAACCAGGTCATCATAAAATGGGACTATCACTTCTTCAATCCTAAATATTATTACTCTCTTAATGACAGACTAAGAACATAACTTTTCTTTTTTCTTTAATTTGACAACTCTCTTTGTTCAGTGATATTGAGCTTACAGTCCATTTAAACTCTAAAATGGTCTCTAGTAATACTTCACCATCTTATACTTATTAAGTTAATTTTCTTTTTCATCAGAAGTGCTTTATGCTCATCTCTATTAAATTTAAATTTATTAGATTGGCCCTATGTTTCAGCCTGTTAAAGTCTTTTTGAAACCTGACTGTCTTCCAGAATATTCGTTTTAGCTTTCTCAAACACCTCTTCTATCATCTGCCACATACTGGAAACATTATACATAAGCACATATATGCATATATATACATATACATGTACACACACACATACACATAAATACAGGCACTTACGTGGGATATTACAGAACTGAAAGTGTGAAGATAGTAAGAAATAAATATTAGAAGGAATAAAACATGTTCGATTTTGGACATCTTGAACTTGAGTAGTCTATTTGTAAATGTAGAAATGGAGCTCGAGAGAGAGAAAAGATCTAGAGAGATAGATAAAAAATAGGCAGAGATACATAGATAGATTCCTATCTATATCCCTATTCAATCTTACTGTATTTGCTGTATTTTATATATAAAGTAACATATAATACTTGTTTAACATATACACATATAGGTTTAATTACTTCTATGCAGATGTCAATGAATATACCTTGTATGCAGATGTACATGAATAGGTATGGCTATGTTCATGCATGCATTGCACATGTGTATGCATAAGTACATGCGTCTATGTGCATATGTATATACATTTACATGTAGGGTGTATGGGTATTCAAGGAGAATTAGAACCTCTGGTATGAGGGCTTATGAAGCTCTTTTCAGGGCTTCTCATGTACTTTTGGTGCCCACCTGGCTTTCAACTCTCACCTGAGGCTCCAAGAAGCCGTTGCATGCACAGTGGTTACAACCCAGTAAACTGTCTCGACAGAGGAGTTAAACCATACTGAGGGTAACAGATATGTCACAAACCTCTCAGTGAGTTAGTGGGGTGTCTACCACGAGCATGTGAAGAATTCTAAAGACAGAATGGAAAGATAAGAATAATCTGTTCCAGTGGCCATGAAGGTGATTGATGCAGGCTCTGGGGAGCACTTAGAGCTTGGTCAGACATTGAAAATGACAAGGTCATGCATTACATCTTGGGCCACTGGGATCTAAATCTTGATTTTTTTCTTGCCATTGGATTTTAAAGACTCTGAAAGAAAGAGGGAGGCTGAGTAACTCTGTGATTTTTATATAATTCTGTGTAATTCTGCCTCAATTAAATCAAATTCATTCAAGAATTAAGACATCACTCTGGGATGTCATTGGTCTTTGAAAATTAAGAACAAATAAGAATAGCATGTAAATATGCATATACATATATGCCTGTGGAATCTGCCTACAAGTAACTGAACCTATGGGAGCTGATAAGATTACAAAGAAAGGGATCAATTCATGGGACACAGGGGGGAAGTCTATATAACTGCACAACAAAATCTTGTGAAGCCCTCTCTTTATGATTGAAGTATTCACTGCCTTTAGTGGGCCAGTGTGATTAGGTTATTTTTGCAATGTTCACTGTCTACTAGTTCAAGGCATATATCAGCTTTAGATAACTTGTGTTTCTTTTTTTCCCGATATAAATTCTATTTAGTATGTGATGTCCATGTGCCCTTCCTATCTGAATGTCCATTCAACTCTAGAATACTTTTTAAAACTGTCAATTTCATTCCCCTAGCTAGATATTGAAAAAAACATGCCTGCTTCCTGTCATTGTAATTCTTCTTTTTAAAAAAAAGTGTCAAGGGATTGGAATGGTTGAGATTGATGGTTACCTTTGGCATCCAAATTTACTATTCACAAGCCCCTGTCGTTCTCCCAGGCACATTATTACTGGTCCATCAGGGAGCAACATTTGTACATCTAGAAATTTATTTAGATTTCCTTCATCTTAAATAACAAACAACCAATTTTATATCAAGTTCGTGGAGCACAGGATTTCCTTGACAATTTTTTTTCATGAGATATGTTTTCATTTCTACCCTTAAAGCTTTACTTGTCTCAAATCAGTTAAGGTGAGATTGTAATGACACAGAAAACATTACTCAGTGGGTAACAGGTGATCAAGCTGGACAACCACAGGGAAATCCACTTAAGTTGTTAATACCAACATTGTACTGTTTCAAACATTTATCTTTTGACTAATGACCACACAGATAATGTTTCTCATTTAAAAATTCCTCATCCAAATCCCTTATAAATTATTATAAAGGTATTCCTCCATGATTATTAAACCTCTCTGATGGTGGGAAATAGCATAAGGATATGTGTACTTATCTATTTTCTCTTTCCTATTACTGGACTAAAGATGTGGAAATTGCTCTTTCCTTCTTCACTCTCCTAGATGCCTTCCTTATCAATAGAAAAGAACTAAAGAACTGTCCTCATCATATACGAAAAGGAGCATACCTCCCTCTGTTCTGCATAGATCTTCATCTAAAGCCATGGTTGGAAGGGAATGATGATAATGAGATGATGATGATGGTGTTGTGGAGGATCACATTCATCACATTCATGATGTTTAAGATAATTTTTAATCTTATTTAATATTTTATTTTTCCCAATAACATTGTGGAAACAATTTTAACATTCTTTTTTTCTCAAATTTTGAGTTCCAAATTCTTTCACTCCTTCCCCTCCCCTCCCCTATTGAGAAGGCAATCAATTTGACATAGGTAACATATGTATAGACATGCAAAACACATTTCCATGTAAGTCATTCAGTGAAAGAAAATAGACAAAAACAAACAAGCTAGAAAAATAAAGAAGTAAAGAAAAACGTGTTCTGTCTCTGGAGATGGATGGCATAATGGAAACATCATAAGTCCTAGAGAATTTTCTTGGATCATTTTATTGCAGAGAATAGTTTTTCATAGTAGATCATCATATAATATTAACTGTTACTTGGTACAATGTTCTAGTTCTGCTCATTTCCCTTTTATCAGTTCATGAAAGTAATTACATGTTTTATTGTGTTTTCCATGACAGCATCCTGCTCACAATTTCTTAAAGCACAATAGTATTCCAGCACCATCATATACAACTTGTTCAGTCATTCCTCAATTGATGGGTATCTCTTCAATATCCGAATCTTTGCCACCCCTGAAAGAGATGCCATAAATATTGTGTGGGTGTATACTTTTCATTTCTTTTCTTGGCAGAGAAGCAGACTTACTATAGGAATTGCTTGGTCCAAGGGTATGTATGGTTTTATAATAGCCCTTTGGGCATAGTTCCAGATTGCTCTCCAGAATGGTTGACTGAATATACAACTTCACCAATAGCACATTGGTGTTTTAATTTTCCCATATTCTCTCCAACGTTTATCATTTTACTTTTCTATCATATTAGGCAATTTAACAGGTGTGAGAGAGTAGCTCAGAGTTGTTTTAATTTACATTTCTCTCATCAATAGTGATTTATCTATTATTTTTTCATATGACAAAGAGAGCTTTGATTACTTTGTATAAAAACTCCCTGTTCATAACTTTGACCACTTATCAATTGAGGAATGGCTCTTATTCCTATAAATGCCATTCGGTTTTCTTTATGTTTGAGAAATGAAGTCTTTATCAGAGAAACTCACTGCAATATTTTCACATTAATGATTATCATCTATGTATTTCCCTCCATCCTATTTCCCCCTGTTTACCCTAATCTCCTTTAATCCTGTCCATTCTCAGATGGACTTCTGACTTTTACCTCCATCAAATTGCCTCCCTTATATTAGCTCCCTTTCCCCTTCTCTTATTTCCTTCCCTTCCTACTTTCCTATATGGTAAGATGGATTTCTACAACTGAGTATATATATTGTTCCCTCTTTGATCCAATGCCAATGAGAGCAAGATTTATGTGCTCCTCTCCTTGCTTTCCCCATTTTACCCTCTACTGCAAAAATCTCATTCAGCCATCTTTTATTTCAGATAATTTATCTCCCTCTACCTCTCCCTTTCTGCTTCTCTCAATTCATTCTTCTTTCTCATCTCTTAATTTTATTTTTTTCTTTAAATAATCACATTTTAATAAACCATCACATTAAACTCATACCTCTGCTTTCCATCTCTGTATACTCCTTCTAATTGCCCTAATTATAAGAAAGTTTTTAGGCATTATAAATATCATTTTCCCAATATAGGAACAGAAACAGTTTACCCTTATTGTATCCCCTATGATTTCTCTTTTCTGTTTATCTTGATATGCTTTTTTTGTGTCTTGTGTTTGAAAGTCAGATTTTCTACTCAGCACTTGTCTTTTCATCAGGAATGTTTGAAAGTCTTCTATTTCATTGACTATCCACTTTTCCCCTTGAAGGATTATACTCAGTTTTGTTGAGTAGAGGATTATTGCTTGTAATCCTAACTTTTTTGACCTCTGGAATATCATATTCCTTTAAGGTAGAAGCTGCTGACTCTTCATTATCCTGACTATAGTGCCAAGATATTTGAATTGTTTCTTTTTGGCTGCTTGTTGCTGCTTTTGTCCTTTCTTCTCAAAGAGGACCATGACATCAAAATGATGACATGGCTTGCAGTTTATTTTGATTTGAGTGAAGGAGGGCTGTGCAAGGTCACCAGCCTCACTTTCTTCTCCTGAGCCATATGGGTCCATGGCTTGATATTCATCAGGGTGAATTGAGATGGCCCAGGGTGCAATGTGAAACCCTGTTCCTTTCAGGTTAAGGTCTTATCACATTCTCACTTTGAGTAAGATACACCCACACAGCTTCATACATAGATACACAGCTTCTTTAAGTTACTCAAGCGACGACCCCTTTAATAAAAAAAAAAATCACGAACTTTGGCAGCCAATGATCTCCCATTTGAAAGGCCTTTCCTATTTGATTAGGGGTACAGACAAGGGATTAAGATGACAGGAACAGAATGGAAAAGATAAATCCACTGAGAGTTTAGAAACTTCATATATAGACACTAGATTTTAGAAAATTTCACCACCATGGCTAGTACAGGGAAATTGACTAGCTAAGTTTTATCTCTTACAACTTCTTGATTAACCTAAGGTAAAAAGACAGCAAGTTGTCATCCAGTCTCTACCTGAAGACCTTTAACAAGTTGTTGTCATTCAATTGTTTCAGTTATGTCTAATTCTTTGTGATGCCAGTTGGGATTTCCTTAGCAAAGAGAGTGGAGTGGTTTCCCATTTCATTCTCCAGTTCATTTTACAGTGAGAAAACTGAGACCAAGAGGGTGAAGTGACTTGCCCAGGATCGCAAAGCTATTCAGTGTCTGAGGCCACATTTGAAATCAGGAAGAGGAGTCTTCCTGACTCAAAGCCTAGCACTCTAAGCACTGCACAACTTATCAGTCCCTGCTAACAAGTAGAACCCACAATTGATTGCCCATTCCATTTTGGACATCTCCAATTATAAGAGTTCCTAGACATCAACCCAACTGATCTCTTGGCAGCTTCCACGCACTGCTTCTGGTTTTGCCCTCTGAAGCCAAACAGGGAAAAATCAGATAATTTAATATCTGAAAGGAAACTTTGTTCTAATCTAGTCAATGTGTACATGAAAGGTATTCTTATGAGATGAATTGTTTTGTGGATTATCAAATACTTCATTTTGTTGAGTATAATGCAATAGCCCTGATTATTGCATACAAATGTGAAGATTTATCTATTATCATTAAATACCCGGTAACAGATTTCAAAGACCATCCCCCTCCCCATCTCAAGGCTCTCTCATTCATATTAACAAGATAAATTCTTGATAAAATTTTGTCTGCAATTTGAGCTGTGGTCCTGTTGCCATGGTCAATTATTACATTCATATTAATCATAGCCAAAGGGCATGGAGCCAGGCACAAATATTTGGCCAGCCAACAACCAATCCTTTGAACTATGGACACTGGAGTCTCTGTAAGTAATACAGCCTGCTTGCCAATGCAAGGGACCTCATGAACAATATAAATCAGTTTAGGAATACTGAAATGGCAAGCCATTCTGAAGTGAAAACTACAACATTCTGATAAAATACAGTACTCAGAGGAGGAGATTTCATCTTCTGAAGTACATTACACTTTTATGGGGTGTTAGCACACCATACAGACATTTATGAGTAGGTAATGAGCATCTGGACTGCTTGAGATGATGGCTTCCACCTATCTACGTTACAACTGACATATGTAATAAGCTTTGCAGTTTTAAAATCTTCAGTGGAGAATTAAGAAAAAAACAAATAAAATAGAAACATCATGAGACGTTGACAAAAACATATGAATTTGAGTCGGAGAAACTGAAGTCATAGGGTTCAAAACAAAGTCCTCCTGCTTACCATCTGTATGACCTTTGTTAAGTTACTTCACTTCTCCACACTTTAGTTTCCTCATCTATAACATAGGAGGATTGGACTGATTGAATTCTAGTCCTCTATTTATGAGTCTATGACTCTTCCTTCTAAGAGAATCCTTATCACAGATAGGACCAGCATAATTGTGAAGTCAAGCAAAGTTTTCCCTCAGTTCCTTCTCATCCCCTTTTTTCAGAGCTAACATCTGACGATGCTTTCCATAAAACCTCAGAGATGTTAGACTGTCCCTTGCCACTATCACTTGGAAGCTGTGTTCAGTGAATGGCCAGTGCTTAGCACAGTGCCTAACATATCAATAAATATTTATTGACAAGATTTTTTTAGTTTATCCATTCCACTGAAGTAAGGCATTTAATCAGAGGATTATTCTACACTTTGGAGAACATACAAAGTGTAGGTAAAATATGGTTATTTCCATAATGGAGTTAACAGTCTCATGTGGAAACATTACCAATCACTCAATCAATCAAATATTTATTACTTACATTTATTACAAGTATCTATAATGTGTTAAATATTTTGCTAGATCCTGAGAGTCTAAAGACAAAAATGAAATAAAACAATAGCAATTACCTCTATTAAAATTAATCAAAACAATGACTGTTTAAAAAATTATTATTATGTTAAAAATTATTGTTATATAATAACAATAACAAATGTTTGCAATTCCAATATTAGAAAGTTATCTATAGAAATGAGAGGTTAGATTACTTGTCCAGTCACACAGCTGATCAGAGACCAGACTTAAGCTTATATCTTCTGCATTTGAGGTTTCCTGTCTATGCGTACACTTTCTTTACTGATCTGGCATATTGATGCCTATTAATTTCCTTGCCCCTCTAATTACACTGCTCTTCTATACGGAACTCATATATTTAACTAAATAATATCATTTTAAATACAGTTCCTGTTTTGAATAGACCTTCAAAAGCACCAGCTTAAAACTTCTGCTTAAGTCAATATCAATATCAACTTTAAGCTTTCAGGCTATAAGAAGCATCAAATCAGTCTCATTCATATTCCAGATTATTATTATCATTGCTAGATAGGATTTTGTTGTTTTGTTTGTTTTTTTTATATTGTTGAGACCAATCCTAAGTGTAAGAGACTATTTGACATTTTAAGACAGAGAAAATCATCCTCAATAAACCGTAAAAACCCAAGGATAATTATGACTTTGACATTCTCAATTAAACACAATGCTAAAATTAAGAGAACGTATTAGAGTTTTCTGCATAGCTTCTGCTGTATCTATTATAGCTTCACTCTAGATGGGATTTCAATAAGGATTTATTTCAATAATAGCAAAACAATTCATCAACTTCTTTTAGAGAGGAAAAAAATAAAGCCAGTTATTTGGTATCATATAGACACAACCAACTGGTTGTTAGAGAGAGTTTCTCAGTTTTGATTGTCTTCACAGCAATCATGCAGACCTAATCTAAATTGGGAAGGGGAAAGGAGCAAATGAGAGGAATGTGGATCTAAGTCAGTAATGCTGCATTACGATGGAGTGAAATCTTTGTGAGAAAAATAAATTACAGTAATTCTCCAGGGAGAACTGACAGGTCTTTCTGATGATTACTACAACCATGGAGTAATTTTAACAGATGATATCTGTTTCTGACTTGGTGAAAAACAGCAACCTACAATACCGCATGCTAGGGAGCTTATTTCCAATTTATCAAAAAACAACACTGAAAGCAGGAATGGAGAGAAACATGGAATGAGAGCATTACAGATGGCCAGTCTTGATGATTCAAGCTCTCAGACCCAAACATATGCTAGGACAAGATAAAGCTGCTTGGGTTGAGCCTGGATTATCCAGATAATTGTTTCTCTGCAGACCTGGCATGAATGGCCTTTCAATTTAGGGCTTATTAGTGGATCCAAATGGAGGATTCTATGTTGATTTGATTTTTTTAATTGTTTTGAAGATCTACCTTTCACCTTCAACTTCTGTGTCATAGATCAGTGAAATGAGAAACCACATACTTCACATAGGAGGCTGAAGAAAGTGACTTCAAAAATATAGTGGAAAAAGTTATCATGGATCTTTATAAACAAAGATATCAGAGAAACCTGCTTCAATATGAGGCAGCTAGGCAGTGCAGTGGAACTATGAGGGACCTGGAGTAAAGAAGATCAGAACTCAAATCCAACTCAGATACTTAATTAGCTGTGTGACCTTGGGCAAGTCACTTAACTACTCCCTGTCTCAGTTTTCTTAGCTGTGAAACAGGAATAATAATGATAATATAGACACTTCCAAAATGAAAATCAAATGACATATTTGAAAAGTAATTTTCAAAGTTAAGGTTATCAAAATATTAATTATCATCATCAATCATTTCAGTGTGATGAGAAGAAACATAGTACAGGCTGAAGTTCATGGAATTTGGAGTTAATCAGTCTTGGATCTAAGCAAGTCGTATCTAAGAGACCTCAAGTAAATTATTTTACTTCTCTGGTCTTTAGTTTTCTCAGATTTAAAATGAAAGATTTGAACTGGAGCTTGTCAGTCTTGTGACCATGACTATGTATGCATTTATGTAACTGTCCATTCATTATTTGCTTGGTTATTTATTTTTAGATAAGTGTATTTCAATATAATTGTTTTATTTTGTAATCCTATATGTTTTATTTTAACCATTTAAAAAATTGATTCTGAGAAAGGCTCTGTTGATTTTACTAGAATGCCAGAGGATTTCTTGACACAAGCCAAGTTCAGAACCACAAAATTCTATAATCTCTAAGTCTAATGGCTCTTCTCAGAAAAGTTGCTGAGGTCAGGGATTATTTAGTTTTCATCTCTGTACCCCCAAATCTTCTAGGGCAGAGTGACATACAAACATGTGCTCAGCAAACATTGAATTTAATCAGTTTAAGAACACACAAATGGCATGAGTCAGCTCAGCTTCTGTTCAAGAACTGGGCTTTCTAAGAGAAAATAAGAAACTCTTGTTATAATGCAGAAAGTTCATGGGGCTTTTTTTTAGTATCTAAAAGCAGAGGCATCCTGTAGCTCATTCTAATTATAGCAGAGAATATAGCTTTAAAAGTGTAACTTTTCTTTTTTCTTTTGCCTAGTTGGGCAATGGATGAGATTTAAGTAGGAGACCAGCCATAATATTACACTGAATATGGTGAATTACAGACCCAAGGAGGCACAAAACTCAACCCATCTACTTCTGAATATTTAGGCAAGAGTCTCAAGAACATTATTTTCCTCTCTCCAACCTTGCAAATCTATTATTTATTTACTTTCAGGATTGCTTTATGATCTGTCTTTGCCATTGCTCTCTATTTGTGCAATAAATGCTGAAGCCTTTCAAGAATTAACACACTCAAAACCTTGCTGCAAGGGGACACTGTCAAGTGCCCTTTTATATCTATTAATTTTTTTTCTACTGTCTTTTTTCTACTTCTCTTAGAGCTTAGAAAAACATATTTCCCCCATTTTCCTTATTTTAATTACTTAAATATATTTTGGGGCCCTCTATGTAGTATAGAGTACTTATGTCTCACATCTACACAAAATTGTTTAACATAGATATTGTTAAGAGAATCGTAAGATCACAGATTGAAAGCTGTAATATCATCAGATTCAAACTTCTCATTTTAGAGGAAAGGAAACTGAGTCCCAAACAGGTATTACTCCAGGATCTCAAAGTTAGTAGGTATCTGAGCCAAGACTCAAACACAGATCTTTCTGGGTCCAAGTTGAGCACTCTAATCACTGTATCTGGCTGCCTCTCCATTATGGTTATGGACTGAAGAAGATAGTTTGTTCTAAGTTTCATTTGCCCTAGGACAAGTAAAGTCTTTCTTTTGGCTTATAGTACTGGTTAATAATAAAACTAGTGTCCCAGGTGCTTGGAGTTACTTATTAGGTGTCAGGAAAAGGAAGAAGATGAAAAAGAGAAGAAAGGGGAGAAATAAGTAGGAGAGAAAGATAGGAATGAGAGGATAAAGAAGAAAGAGAAGTGGGAGAAGGAGAACAGGAAAGAGAAGGATGAAGAAAAGAAAGAAGAGGAACAGAAGGAAGATTGCGCAACTGACTTTATAATCCAAGATTTCAAAAATTTAGCACCTACCATACTACCACTATTGTTATATGGAACTACTCTTTAAAATGATTTTTCTTTTTGTTGGTGATCATAAACTCCTATTTCACATTCACAATGATGGCTAAACTACATAAGATGCAATCTCCCTTAATAGCAGTTGATCAACTGTGGGTCAACCATTCCACCCAGATAGATTTTTCTTTTCTTTTCTCCCATATAAATAAGCAGAGTACTTGGTCATTTGCATAAGATAATATGAGGGACTGAGGAAGATTCCATAAAAGGGATATCTTCACCATACAATTGACAAATAACATGAATTTTTCTAACCTTTGTGTTAAATAATATAATCTCATCTCCTGTTATCATCTATAAATCAAATATCTCATGAGAAGGGTCACATATCAATTGAGGCAATGTGGATGTAATGAAGAAACTACTGGATTTGGAGTCCAATGATGTAAGTATGAGTCCTGAATTTGCAACGCACTTCCTGTGTGAAGGCTAAATCAATTTTTTTTCTCTTGGCCTTGGTTTCTCCATCTGCAAAATGAGGGAAGTTGGCGTAAAAGACATCCCAATTCTAAAATCTAAAAATAACATTGTATTAAATTGATATAAGTTCTCAGATATCTCGAGATTTATTCCTAATCTTGACATAAATCTTCTAAGCTCTTAACTTAAAAGGTAGATAATTCACCTTGATTACCTTTATGTAACCCTGTCTCTAACTATTTGCCCACTGCATAAAATGTATTTAGACTGAGAGTGGAGAAGATTTTCTTCAGCTGTTTATTCCTAGATGGGCAACTGTTGAGAAAGTTGTATAGACCATAATGCTATGTTTCTGCCTGTATAATTGGAGAGTATTTCTGAAATATCTTAGCAACAAAAGAGATGATTAGATCTTAAAATGCTAAACAGATATAGAAGAGTTGGACAGAGAATGACTAATATATTTAACTGACACAATCAATTTGGAAGAGATGACTAAGAAATCAAAGAAAATTGAAATATTTTCGTTAAATAGTTACAACATAGTTGGTCAAAGATGCAAAGAAACTATGATTTGGCTTTCCCTTGTACATATTCACAACTATTCAGTCTGTTACCCAGGTCACATTAGTAAAGGGTGCCCTACCTTCCATTCTTTCTCTGTCATATTTATATATTCTCTTTTCAACCCTGTTTATTCTCTTAAGTTTTGTTTTGCCTGCAGATAATCATGCTCATTTTTCAATTTTTGTAATACCTCAGTTCATACCACTACTATGTATGTGTGTGTGTGTGTGTGTGTATATATATATATATATATTCAGTCTAACATTCTCAAAGAGTTTCTATCACAGCATATCCTGTGACATTTTACAGATGGGGATATGAAATTCAGGCTCATATAGATTGTGAGTTGCCCTCCAGCACTGGCATGACAACTGGATTTGAATATTGTTCTCCTGACTCTGCATCTTCTAATTTTTATTAGCAATGCATAGACTTGCTTGGTAGAAGCTAGGCTCTCCTCCCACACCCCCAATCCATTTTCAGTGATCTGTTCCTTTGACTCCTTCATGCTATCATTTGGGTAACACTTTTTTTTTAAAATCAACTCCGACTGATTTTCAAATCACAAATCCCTCTATAATCCTGCTGAACAGGAACACAGTCTGTACTTGAATATCACCAATGATGGCAAACTCATTATTTTAAGAAGGAGTCCATTATATTTGTAGATGCCACTAATCATGAAGATGTTATCTTAAAATTTGAATCCATGTAACTTTTATTCATTCAATCTGCTGATTGGCCTATTTAAAGTCTTTAAAATGCTTCCCTTTGTGGAAAAATCATATAATTTGAACTTAACAATGCCACTTTAGAATAAAAGGAAATATGATCTTCTTTAGTTAGAGTAAGAAATTAAAGAAAATCATAAAAAAGCAGGCTGATCCATTACTAGGGAGATCCTTCAATCACTGAAATTCTCACTTGCAAAAGATGATAACAACTCATTAATTCAATATTGGTGAATTGGAAATAGCATTTCAGTTTTAGAAATTGCTAATCCCCAGTCAGTCAAGATTCCCCCACTAAAATTGTGTGTAGTTGATTAATTCAAAGAAAATATGACAAGGCAGCAACATAGTAACTTGAGTGGAGAAGGTGGCTTGGGTGATTACAGGAGGAGGGAAATCAATCAATTAATCTAATTCCCAGAAAAACTAACAGAGGTTATATTTTGGGGGGAGAAAGTGACCCTTTCTTATCTTTCCAGAATTATATGATCACAGAATTGGAAGGAGTTTTGTAGATCATTTAGTATAAACTCCACACAAAAAGATACCCAATGTAACATACTTGGGCTAGGCCTTGAGAGGGAAACCTCTTTTCTTGAGGGACAGATCTCTTTACTTCAGGATAGTCCTAATAGTTAAAAATATTTCTTTTATATGGAATAAAAATAAGGCTTCATGCAATGTTACTAATGGGAAAAGTAGCATAAATATAATTTCCCTTCTACTTGATGACCTTTCAGATATTTTAAGATGTCTATCCTTTTCTCACTGAGTCCTCTCCTCTTCATTTTAAATCTCTGTAGCCTACAATTGAACCCAACACAAAATGAACACAAAGTCTTTCCTCATCCTCATTTGCTTGCTCTGAACACTCACCTGCTCATTAACACCTTTCTTATAGTGGTATTGAAAACAAAAGCACAATTTCCTATATGTCATCTGAACATGAGAATGTGCAGAGGGGCCATAACCCCCCTTTTCCTGGAAGTCCTGCTTCTCTTAAAACAACCCAATATCATATTATCATCTGAAGCTCCCATCATACTGCTGCCTCAAATTAAGAAGTAAATCCATTAAAACCCTACAATTAAAAAAATGTAGAAATACTAATAGTAGTAGTTAATGGTTTTCTAACAATGACCAATATAACCAACTGGGAAGTTATTTTTAATTTAAATATAAGACTTTATATTTATCCCTATTTAATTTCATTTTAATAATTTCAATATAATATTCTACTCACAATCACTTTGGGTGGTGACCCAATATTTTATCTACCTCTTCAAACTTTGTATCATCTACAGAACTAGGAAAACAATGGCAATAACTATAAAATAATAAGAAAACAATAAAAAAACTCAACATCTATATGATCCCCAATTATGACGACTTAACTTGGTTTTACCATTATTAAGACAATACAAGGAAACTTTTGGTCATGTAATAAGCAAGATGGGGGATGATATATTTTCTGTGATACCCTCAACCTCTCAAACCTCTCCAAAAAGGAAATTATGAACAAAATATAAAGTAACTTCAGATGTCTCCATGGCCTAGGACTTGTGAGATCAAAAAAAAAAAGATTTAAGAAAAAAAGCATCTTCCTTCATTATAGAGGTAAAATAACAAAAACAGTAAACAAACAAGCAAACAAACTAGCAAAAGCTATGACTGTAGAATGCTGTAATGTCTCTAAGTTAATGCATTTGTTATTTTTCCTTTCTCCTTCCCTCCTTTCCTTCCTTTTCCCTTTCTTATTCCTTCCTTTATTTCTCTTTTTCAGTTGGTTCTGTATCATCCATTTAACTAACTACATATATTTTATTATCTAGCTTAGAGTGCAAAATAAAAATATCAGTTATCAATAAAAATAAGTTTTTAGGAAAAAATTCATGTGAAGCAGGTATATTCCCAAAACTTTTGCATCAGAAATGGAATTTCTTAAATTTAATTCCAATAATTTCCCTAGAAATAGTTTCTTTAAACAATTAAGAATTTTAAGGTATTTTTGCTTTTGTTTTTTTTTTTTAAATCTATACTGAAGAAAGGGAAAGACAATACTATGTAACCTTCTATAACTCCATTAAACTTTCTTAAACAATCCTGCAATGAGACAAAAGACTTAAGAATTCATCAAAAATTGTAATAGGAAAATATATTAATTGAGAAATAATCTACCCCATCTCCACATAGAGTTTCAAGAACCTGCCTTTGTGTGCCTCTGCTGATTAACGTATGTTAATAAAATATAGAGGCAAAAATGGCTTAAGACATTTGCAGATTTCACAAAAATGAAAAATGAAAGCTAGTAGAAGCAGAATTTGAAAAAAACCATGACAGGTAAGAACAATGAGCTTAGCCAAAAGAGCTAGCATTGAAAATTATAAAGCTTATGTTCTATATTGGGGTTCAAAAAATCAGTTTCACAAATACAAGACGGAGGCATGAGTGAACCATAATTTTAGTGCAACAGATGTGGGTGGGGCATTGTCTGAACTGCAATTTCAGGAAGAGTCATTAGTATGATGTGCCAGCCAAAAAAAAAGCTACAAATATTTTAGCCTATAGGTGTTTCTGTTTTTTTTGTTAGCATAGAGTATAAGATGAGAGGTGATGTTTCAACAGGAATTTTATCCAGGCATTTTACAACTGAAATATTTTTGTTTATTCAAGGTACATCATAAAACTGCATAATTTCTGTAGAAGAAGGGTTCAAATCTTTTATTAGACCCTTAATGCGTGTTACTAAAAGTCATTTAGCCTCTCTATGCCTCAGTTTCCTTATCTGTAAAATGAGGGATTGGACCTGATGGTTTCTCATGTTTGTTTTTTTTTTTCAGTTTTACCTCTATGATACTATGATTCAATGGAGATGACCACCCTAGAGAAAGTCCTGAAGAATGTAGCATATAAGTATCAGTGAAAGAAATTAGGGTTATATCATTTGGAGGAGAGAGGAGGCATGCTTGATGAGAAATCTAATTGCAGGCTTCTGAAACTTTTAAACATTGCTCTAAATTCTACCATTAAAGACCAGTCAGAACAAAACTACACTCTCTTCCTGATGTATTTCAAATGTATGAAGGCATCAAGTATGATATAGCAGTTATGCCATACCTGGCTAGATACTCATTGAATTCTAATCTCTCATGAAAAACTCAGGAAGGGGAAAAAAGAAACTCTTGTCTCCTCAGGAGACATGAAATATCCAACCTCACAAAAATTCAAATCAAGAAAGTTACATTTGTCAAAGATCTGATAATTTTTATCCCTTAAAAATGGAAAAAATGCTAGCGCTTTTTTCCCCTCTTAAACACATTTAGAATCCCTTGGGGGTAATTCAGGCCTAACCAGTTACTTGGAAATATGAAATAAACAGCAATAATAAAGCAGACAAGGCTGGTAATGTGTTATTCTTCAGCCATTTGCTATAACTTATTAATGAGAAAAAATGTAAAAGGTTAATTTTCTAATTACATACTCCTCTGAGGTAAATTATGCACATCATCACATTCATTGACACACTATAATGGGTACTTTATGGAAAAGTGATTTTCTCTGCAGCTATGTACTATCAACATAGTTTATTTTTAGGATGTAAGTAGGCAAAATGAAAATTCAGAGAATAACCTGCATGCACCAAAGATGTGTTTATGAGATGCTTTTGATAGCAAAGAAAAGCATAGTTAGTGAGATAATGTGAGTATTTTCTCTTTCTTCTTCCCTTCTACTGGTTTACTGAAATATCTATACAGTGCATTCATCTAAGTGGAAGGATTACAAGGGAGCTGATGACTCACTGGAAATCCCAAGGAATTTGCCTTGTTGGGGTTTTCAGAATCTTAGACTTGGGGGCAACTAATTGAACCCATGACTTAACAAGAATTCCCTCTCCAACAGCACCAGAAAAAATTGAAAGAATAAATTGATGAATTAATGAATGTTCAACTGGCTTCTGCTTGATAACCTCTGATGATGGGAAATCCTCTGTCTCCTCAAACCAACTCATTCCACTGTTGAATGTGGATAGGAAGATTCAAATAAAATATACCTCTCTGTAGCTTCTTCGCATTGATCTGTGTTCTGCCTTTTTAGACAAAGTTAGGACAAGTCAATTTCCTCTTCTAAGTGAGAATCCTTCCAATACATTATAGCATTATTCATCCCCAGTCCTCCAAGTTAAAATTCCTACTTCTTTCAAAGAGTCCTTCTATGACAAAGACTTTACCAGCCTGATAATCCTTCTTTAGGATCATCAAAGCTTATACCATCTCTCTTTAGAAGGGTCACACAGAACTGAACAAAATCCTGGAAGTGTCCAGTTTCCCATTTTGGAAATAGTTGAATCAACACTCCTTGATTTAAGTTCCCTCAGCTCTATCACCTTCTGAAATGCTTGCTTCAGTGCGAACAGCAAGTGCTACCCACAGTCTCTTGTAGGGCCAGTTGTATTAGGGAATTGTTTTCAGAATATGGCTTGAACTAGATGACCAATGATGTCCTTTGAATACTAACACTCTGTGCTTCTGCAGTTCTATGTATGCAAATCTTCCTAACTATAAACCCAGAACTCTGTTTACTAAGCAACACTTCATAGTCACACAAAATTCTCAGAAAACACATGCCTTTTCTAATTCTTTTGCAAAAAGCGTTATAGATGCCTCCCTATGCTAAGAGCCAAGAATGATAGAACATACTCTATAGGAGTAAATGCCACTTGATATGGTCGATACTTTATTCTTCTGTAATCCAATTGAAATTTTAGTTTATTTTAAATTTTAAAAAAATCCTTCCGTCTCTTAAAATGTGAGTTGCATCTCTTAAAAATGTGGCCTTCTCTCCTCATAAAGCATGTCACGTCCTGAAAAATAGACGAGGAAAAAAGACACGGAGAGACACATAGGCACCAATTTCAAGCTGGTAATGAATGATTTATGAGCAAAGAGGACACAAGGACAAAAATGATTTCTTTAAGGAGAAGAAGTTAGCAACTCAATATGGAAAAAAAGCTAAGAAGTTGAATGCTGGTCCAGAGTTAACACAGAAGACAAGATTGATGCAAAAATGAAGGGAAGGAAAAGCCCTCCCTGCCAAATTTTGCATCTTATTATACAACAACCCCACTGGCTCATTAAGATTGGCCTAGGGAGCATGGCATGCACCCCCAGGCAGTACTCAAAATTTTGAATAAATAGAAGATATATAAACAGATGGCTAGATGAAGGATAGATAGATGGGTGGATAAGGTGATAGATACATAAATATGTAGATATATAAATAAATATATAAATAGCCAAACAAAAAGATAAATAGATAGCTCAAATGAACTTTGCAAACCTTGAAGTTCTATATAAAGGTTATCATATTTTTATCATTCTCATCGGTAGTAGTATAAAAACGTGAGGTAAACCTCAGTGGCTCCCTATCAACTCTAGGATCTTGCACAAAATACTCTCAAAGTTCTTCATAATCTAGGCTGCTTCTGCCTTTCATTTCTCCTCTTACCTTACTCCCCCGACGTTTTTGTCGATCCAGGGACACTAGCCTCCTGCCTGTTGTGTGAGCAAGATACTGGCGCAAGTTCTCTGTCTGTACCCCGTGACTCAAAGGCTCCTCCTCCTCAAGTCTGATTATTGATTTCCCTGGATCTCTTTGCCTCAATTAAAATCCCATCTTTTACAGGAAATTTCTCAATCCCTCTTCATTTCACTGTCTTTTCTCTGTCATTTTTCCTATTTATACTGTACATATTTTTGCTTTGCAAAAATTTGTTTGCATGTTGCCTCTCATGTAATCTTTCTGCCATCATTCCACCCTCAGATTTGTATCTACCTCCAAGACAAAGCAGGAAGACTCCCCCAACCCAGATTCATAGGCCAGTATTCCGATATTATGAATAATATTTCCTCCCTTCAAGGCATCATTTGAAGTTCATTTAACCTCTTCTCTCTCATTCAAAAATCAATAAATCACAATAGGTCCATAAGGAAGGGCCTAGCAAGGGTCACAAAGCAGGCTGTTCCTACTTTGCTGTAAATTATTACTCTTTTTGAACTATCTGATTTGTCCACTGATGAACACCCTAAAGGAAGCAATAGTATTTGAGTTCACAGAGAAAAAGAGGGCTACAATGAAAGATGTGATATAAAAGCAAAATATGAAAATACAATTAAATAGTGTATGCATATGCAAATATATGTGTCTATATATGCAATATGTATGTATGTCTATGTGTATGTGTAGCTCATGTGTGCATATGCATTTACATATATATGTACCAGCTAGGTGTCATGGTGAATAAAACATCACCTGCAGAGTCAGAAAGATTCATCTTCATGAGTTCAAATCTGGCTGCGTATATTTCCTAGCTGTATGGTCCTGGTCAATTCATTTCACCATGTTTGCCTCAGTTTCCTTATTAGTAAAAATGAGCTAGAGAAGTAAATGGCAAACCACTGCAATATCTTTGCCAAAAACACCAAGAACAACTAATGGGGTCACAAAGAGTCAGACACAATTTAAACGATCAAGCAACAAGATACACATATACACACATTATATATGTATATGAACATGCCTGTCTGTCTCTGTGTATATGGACACATATGACTATGTGCATAGCTATACACATACATATATGTGTATATATATTTATACATACATATACAAATATATGAGATGAGACAATTGGAAAATGTGGCTTCATAGAACACAACACTACTTGAAAGATTACATGGTAAAAATACCATAGGATCATCACCTCATCAGTGAGGGCTAAGAAGCAACATCTGAATCAATCTAGACCAAGCCTTTCAGTTTAAAGACGAGAGAATGAGACTTAAGGAGTATAAGTGGAATGACAATATTGCACATATCACTTGATTCATGCGACAATAGAGATAATTCTTAACACCTCTGGTTTCTTAAAGGTGAACCTCCGTATACTGATCCCAAACATAGCTGTCTATCTGCCCATCTTACTACTTCCCAGTCTCCTTCATGAAGTATCCTCCTTGTTTTATAATTCTAGCTGAGGAAGAGTAATGAAATCAAACTAATTTTTTAAAAAGATATGTTAATTGCCCTACAAAACCAGTCAGCATTTCTATGACTTGCCTCGTCCAAATCATATCCTGGCTACCTCTGTACAATAAAATAATGTACCTTTGTGCCGACTGTTCTGATTATAATGTAAACTTCTTGAGGGCGAGGATTCACTTGCTTCCTTGTATTTGTACACTCACTGCTTAGCATGATGTTTGATACATACTAAGTACTTAATAAATGTTTTTTCTAAGTAAACATTCATTCCATAATCCTAACTCCCTCCCATCCCCATCCACAATTATACATACACAATGAGAAAGAAAATGGTGAGGTATGAACATGAAAATATTTGAAATACCATGAAAGATGTCAAGTGCAAACCACAATTTTATAAAGCATACCATCTAGACAATTTTATTCTCCAGTCATTCCTGGTGGCCTCAAGAGATGAAATATCAGAATTGATTTTAATGAGATAACTATTATAAATAATTTAGCCAAAATATCCATGCAGGAAAACCTAAGTGGATTAAAAATATCAATTACCTGTTGTAAGAATAGGGTTAAAACCACAAACATTTGGCACTGGTGCTTTAACTATCCGAGAACACTTTTTGTTTGAATCACTCAAAACTGACTATGAACAGGGTTTGTAATGTACCTTTAGGTAATCACAACCACTGAGTGAAAGACTGGTTCACTCCGCAAACATTTTGTGTGCCTAGAAAAAGTTATCTCAGAGCAAAGGGAGAAAGTGTAAGCTAGTTTGGAGAGGCTGGAACTATCACATTTCCTATACACCTTTGAGGATGAAAGGAAGGACAGAGCTATGACAGAGGAGGCAGATATTGAGAAGAATAATTGGTTAGTCACTGGGCACCTTGGACTGGAGGATGAAATCTACTGTGCATTCCAAGCAAAAGACGGTTTCGTGCCCAACTTCTCCTCCCAAAACCTGTCTAGCCAGGGACACCAGAAGATAATCTATTGTTTCTTCCACAAGTGAGTATGATAAACTGAATTTCACCTAAATCACAGAGGCCACAGTTCAAGAATATATATGTAAAATGCCAGGTGAAAAAGAGAGCTCAACTTCAAACAAAGATGTTAGGAAGTTTCTTAACTGGGGATTTGGAGAGATTTTGTTTGAACTTGGGACTTTTAATCATTAATAAACTCCATAAATCTGAGCATAGTGTACCAACCTACATTCTCCTTACAGTGATCCCAATCTTCTCCCTGGGAGGACAACAAATAAACACACTATTGTTGCGGTTATTGTTCTCATGAACACAGGAAATATCAGCAAACATAACAATTTCAACATAAAATAAAATAAAACAAAACAAAAGATCAGACTATAACCGTGGAGTTTTATTGCACAAAGGCTCATATGGTGTATATTTCATTTCACAAAGAGTAGGATCATTATTTTGCTTCCATGCCCTATTATGACTCTCTTTCTGCTTTTTTCTCTGCAGTTTAAATTTTTACTGATGATTTTTCTTCTTTTTTGTATTTTTCTTTGCAATTCTATTTTTTATTCATCTA
This sequence comes from Bettongia penicillata ogilbyi, assembly GCA_023548195.1. Taxonomy (NCBI): domain Eukaryota; kingdom Metazoa; phylum Chordata; class Mammalia; order Diprotodontia; family Potoroidae; genus Bettongia; species Bettongia penicillata. Next base: position 5,293,931 of record JAJHZJ010000432.1, on the reverse strand, counting down.
TTCTCACCCAACTCTCTCTCCACCAAATAATTTAAAAGTATTCTTTGTAATGATGTTAAAATCATTTTTTAACTTCAATTTTCTTTTAATGATGCTATATAACTGTGTACCATCTATTACCATAATTTCCAGTGCATAAAGAGAGAAGTAAGGTGCACTAAATAGGTTACAGTTTATTATCATTAAAGACAAGTTCAAGAAAAGGCATAAAGCAGCAAAGAACAGAAGGAAGTCAAGAATGAAACACAGACGGGACAGCATTGAAAGTTACGGGATGAATTTATTATATACTGAAAAGGAAATGTAAGTTGGCAAGTATTAAAGATAAGGAGTTTCAATGCAAAGAAAAAAGTCATGTAATTTGTTTTCCTTGAGACATACAGTAGAAGAACGAGGTCTTTCCATTATGTAGCTGTATTTAGATCTAAACAGCCAAACGCTGTAATTTTGCCATGCAAAGTTTGGAGGAAGTTCTTCAGTAAATTTATTGGAGTTTTAACAGAATAATTATAGGACAGCAAGGACAAAACACTCAAAGGGGTTATAAGAATCTTTAACACCAACAGAATCACTAACAATGAAAAGATCACAGAAATACAATAATTATCTACAAAAAGTCCTCCCTTCATAGTATATCATGCTTGATCTTAGGTTCTCAAACACTATGGAATGCCAGGTAAGTTGATTAGCAGATAGTAGGTTTAGAGGCAGAAAGATATGATTTTGAATCCTTCAGGCATTTACTACCTTTGGAACCCGGGAAAAATCACAAGTTCATAGATCAGTTTTCCTATCTGGAAAATTGGGATAATTATAATATCTATATCACAGAGCAATTATGAGATCAAAATGAAATTTTATACATTAAACTCTTTGCCAAACTTGAAGTCCTACATAAAGGTTAGTTCCTCTTCCTCTTCCTCAACCTCAGTCCCAGCGCTAACCAAGCATGGTCCTTCTGCTGTGTCATAGCCCTAGCCAATCACATCTCCCCTCCCTGTCCAAGATGCCTTCATCTTTGGCACCCAAACCTTTTTCCTGTGTTAAGAATTAGGAGAATTAGGGCTGCCCTGCCCAGGCAGAAACCAAAGAAGGTCCAAGCTGAGGGCACAAGTTGAGGAGAAGAAGACAGGGGTTCAGAGAGGAAACAGAGTGAAAAGAAGACAGAAAGGACAGAGAGTGTGTACCAGCAGCAGGTAACACAAACCAACTCCCCTCACACCTGTTTCCTCATGAGTAGAGAAGGTTTTCTTGGTGGGACATACACCTGGGGCTGTGCCAAGGGCATGGAGGGTGGGGGAAGCTGCAAAATCAGGATAAAGTCTGGGACTTTTAAAATAAAGCCACATTCACCTAAGCCTTTGATGAATCAAAGGACATTTCTGTCCACTAAGATGCTCAGTTCCTGGGATGGAGGCATGGAAACCTATTTGTCAGGAACAAGAGACACTGAATATAGCTCTGCCCTTTACTTGGGAATCCATAAGCAGTCTTGCATTTCCTTTTGAAACCTGAACCAGCTGTCCTGGACGGTTCCTTTGGAGTGGTGTATGGCTCCCTCTCCCGGTTGTTTCTCCTCTTTCTTCTCCTCCTGCTCTTCTTCCATTTCTTCTTCTTCTTTTCCTTCTTCTTCTCATTCTCCTCCTCCTCTTCCTTCTTCTTGTTGTTCTTGTTCTTCTCTTTCTCTTCCTCCTGCTCCTCTTCCTTCTTCTTCTTCCTCCTCTTCTTCTTCTTCCTCTTTTTCATCATCGTCATCATCATCATCACAAAATGTAAATTTTTCTATGCCCTGGCAAATGGGATTGGTTTCATTTGAAATCTCAATCAACAGAGAACACGACTAGCCATGGATAAGATGATCACTACAGAATATAGAATGATAAATCTTTTGTCCAAAGCAGTTTTAGAAGAGCAGCTAATAAGTGACAGAAGAGTTATTGCCTTTAATAGCATAGGTAAAATGCAACTATCTCTTCCTCTTTCTCTGTCTATTTCTGTTTGCCTCTGTTTCTGTCTTTCCTGTCTAATTCTTGGTCTATATCTATCTTATTGTGTGTATCTCAGTCTCTCTGAATCTCTCTGTATCTGTTTCCATCTCTCTCTCTCTCTCTCTCTCTCTCTCTCTCTCTCTCTCTCTCTCTCTCTCTCTCTCTCTCTCTCCTTTTCATATACAGGCATATATACACACATACACAAAACGATGGATCCTTGAAGTAGGGAAACTTTCAAGAGTGATTTTTATAAAGTCAGTGTCCATTAAAATAGGCATTGCCCATACATGTGACTCTTAATTGTATTGTTCTGTGTTTCTGAAGTTAATATCGACTGATGAAAGGTGAAATCCTGACTGTACATGAGCCTTATACAAGCTGCCCATGTGTTATCATTTCTCCCAATTTGGATATTAGTGAAAATACTGAATGAGAGGGCAACAGCAATGATGATTGACCTGTGTGTCTTTATTAGACAGCTTCCACTGAGCGAAAGGATGAAAGGCAAGGCACAGTGATGCAGGGACTTCTTATTCTCACTATAGTTCAGGAGAAGTGAGGCAACACATTGTGTGTGAAATCTATATAACAACTCACATTATAACTGGATTGGTGCAGCTTTCAGAATGATATATTATCAAATGAGATAATGTACGTGAAAGCAATTTGAAAAACCATAAAGTGCTATACAAATGTAAGGTATTCTTACAGTAGGAAATAGAGAGATAATATAATGACAGAAAACTCATGCTAATTTCATAGTTCCATCAGATCAAAGAATAAGACAAACGTCTATGCACTGAAGGAAAAAAAAATCAGACTAGAACAAGTGAACTAATGGAGAAGAGGTATTGTTATGGAACAAATGGCGGTAATAGCTTTGAGAGGATGGAGCAAAGGGAGGCAGTTGGTAAGGCAAACTAGAAAATGAACTTGGAAATATCAAAATGTCTCAAAAGTCTTTTTAGATCTGAAAACTGCTAATAACCTTAAATTTTCATTTCTCTGACAATGCTATATTATCACTACATTCAGGATCAAAAGAAATCAGTGAAAAGGGACATATCTGAGAAATGAATTTAAAATACTTTCTAAGCTATGAATTGGGTAACCAAATTTTACTTCTCCATTGGTTTCCCTACCACCAGGGTGGAGGCTGGGATGAGGAACACTATTTTCATATTAAAAGTCCCATCACCTGAAACTTTAATAATAACAATAGTGCTCCATTCTTTCCAATCTAATTCTTTTCTTTAAGACCAAGAGTTTATCATGAAATTCTTTGATGTAGAACAAAAAGAGACTGTAGTGGTTAACCAGTTCATCCTTCCCCTTAATTTAACAGATGGGGACAATGAGGGCCAGAGAGATTAAGTGACCAGTGCAAGGTCACATAGGTGGAGAAAAAGACCAAGAGCTCCAGAGAAAAAGACTCAGCTCCTCCCATGCCACTCTATCATCACCCACAGGGTTTAAACTCTCTCTATGGACTTGCTTTTATTATTATCATCATTGTTATTATTTTGATAACTGGTTTTCTTTGAAATCCTATAGATTTTTCCATATTAAAATCTTATTCTGGGAAATCAGTAGACTTCACAAAACTGTCAAAGGGGTCCATGATGCCAAAGGAAAAAAGAAGTTGATTCCATTTACTACACTACGCTGTCACCTAAATTTAAAATTTCATTGACTAAGGCTCCATCATTTCAAATCACTTTAACTCTTGAGCAACTCCTCACTTGGACAGTTTGGGACATTCAAACAATAACAACCCAACAAAAGATCAATGGGACAGTGGCCAGTTAGGTACAAATCTATGTCTTTCTTTCTTTCTTTCTTTCTTTCTTTCTTTCTTTCTTTCTTTCTTTCTTTCTTTCTTTCTTTCTTTCTTTCTTTCTTTCTTTCTTTCTTTCTCTTCCTTCCTTCCTTCCTTCCTTCCTTCCTTCCTTCCTTCCTTCCTTCCTTCCTTCCTTCCTTCCTTCCTTTCTTTCATTCACTCATTCTTCCTTTCTTCTTTTTCTTCCTTCCTTCCCTTCCTCCCTCCTTCCTTCTTTCCTTCCTTCCTTCCTTTCTTTCACTTTATCTATCTTATCATGACCTACCATCTATCTAAAGATATACAACTTCATTTCTCTTTGTATAGATGAATTGACTTATTTTCCCAACAAAGAGAGCTATCCAAAAGAGAGTTGCCCCTTGGAGATGTTCAAATAAATGGGCTCTTGTGATTGATTGTGCAGAGACGATACTTGTTCAGAACAAGATGGGTTTGATGGGCTCTAAAGTCCCTTCTCACTCTAACATTCTGTGATTTGTGAAGGAAACTAATGTAAATAGTCATAAGATAACCAGATCAAATAATCAAGCATTTATTTAATATTTTTATGTACCTAACACTGCTCTAGGCTCTGGAGATAGAAACAAAATTATTTCTGATCTCATGAGTTCACCTTTTGTTGGGAAAATAACATGTACACACATGTGTATGCATTCATATATGTATGTGTATTTACATACATGTATATATGAACTGAAGTCTTCCTGACTGAAGGCTATATAGCTAGGTTACTCCTTGGTTATAACATTGGGCCTGGAGTCAGGAAGACTTATGCTCAAATCTGTTCTCGGGCATTTACAAGCTATGTGACCGTGGACAAGTCACTCAGCTTCTATTTGCCTTAATCTACTGGAGAAGAAAATTGAAAATCATTCTTGCATTTTTGCCAAGAAAATCTTATGGACGGTACTAGTAGCTATGACCCACAGAGTCATGAAGAGTCAGACACAACTGAACCATAACAACAAATACATACACACACAAATTTTTCAGCTCCTGGAGGGCAAGGAAAATCTTTTGCACTTAGAATAGTACCTAGCATGTAGTAAACACTTCATAAAAGTTTCTTGAATTGAATAAGAGATATATAGATAAAGAGATAAAGATAGAGATGGAGGTAAAGATAGATCATAAATACACATAGACATGTGCACACATACAACCATATACATCTATATGCACATAAACATGTATATGCATATATGTATGTAGATGTATGTGTACCTATATAAGATAGAATAGGCTAATTTTGACCTTGTAATCTTCAAATTAATCTGAAGAGATTGCTTACAAAGGTACAGTGTTGGGAGTCCATAGTAGAATTTGCAGACAGCTAAACCCAACCTTGAGGAGTGACAGAGATCTACCCCAGCGGTGAATCAGCCCCACAACCCAGACACTGGAACCTGAAAACAAGGGCTTGACCTTCTCAATCTACTGTACAACATTCAAAAGAAAACTTGATGTGTTGAGTGCTTTGTCACAATTACTTTAAAATAGAGTCTACTCTTTTCAGTGACTGCAGTGGCATGAAAGAGAATATGTTCTTTGGGTGTTAGAAATGGTTATATGTTGTGTTTTGCTATATTTTCTAATATTCAATTGTGAAAAATCCTCCACATTAATTAGTTAAAGGAAAATGAGTTGTTAATTGCTGGAGAATATCAATACTATAAGCAAGATGTTAACTATAACTGATTTATATCAAAGAAAATATGCAAAAAATGGAGTCTTGAGCCAATGACATGAAAGAAACTGCAATCACTCAGGGATACCCTTAGAGACCTGACAGAAAATGCAGCTGACCCTGCTCTTCTGGGGACCAAATTCATCATAAAGGAAATTTTAGATGCAGATTTTCAGAGTTTACAAAGACAAATATGTATACACAAGTTACAAATATACATATATATCTATCAAACAATGTGCATACAGTTAAGTCTAGCTCTATATGCAATGTATATATTGGTGTGTGTCTCCATTTAGGCGTATATTACATGTGTGAATACAAAGAGATAATTATATACATGCATGCATAGATATATATTTGTAATGCTTACATATTTACCTATCTCCCTTGGTAGAAAGTAATTACCTAAAGCGAAAGAACTGTCATATTATGCACAGTGTCTGGGACATAACATTAATAGGCCTTTAATAAATGTATTTCAATTGATTTATTTAATTAGATATTAAATATTATTTGTTTCCACAATGAAACCTCCTACTTTGGAAACTCTTCTTCATTACCGAATTATTCATCTCTGCTCAGTGATGTTGGGGAGAAAAATAATTTCACCCATTGAAATAGCAAATATGTAAAGTTGAGGGAGCTAAGATTGTCCTATCCAATCACAAAAGAGCTTCCCCACTGCAATTTACAAGTGAAACTGAGGCTTGAGAGATAAAAATATAATTCAATAATTGAAATCTACCTTTAAAGAAAAGCTACTTTTCTCTTTATCAGCCATAGACGTATAGGTACATACAGGTTTATCTGAAAACCATTTCAGTTCCTATAATGAGGTGGCTCAGTAATACACAGACTCCAAACAGAATAAATCTTGATTATAGCCCCTAATTTCAATTCATTTATAGAAAGATTTGAATGGACAAGGGAAAGGAAATAATATCTTTTATCTAATATTGTTGAATTTCAGGATTCGTAGTACATTTTAGTATGGAATTAAAATCCCTAAAGAGTATGATACATAGTTAATGTAAGTGAATAAATATTTCATAATTATGTGCCAGTCAGGTCAGATAAGAAATTAGGAATAACATGTTCTTACTACCAATAGCCTCAAATGCATTGAGCAGTCTTGTCAATTGATGAGCTCAGTGTCCACAAAAGATCAACCAAGATACCGACAGTCCTCAAATGCATGCCATATCAATGCAGCTTCCATGCTGGGCTCCTTCCCCAAACCGCACTGGAAGATGGGGGTCTTCAGAGGGCAAAAACTACTAATCTCTTTCATGGTCATTAGATATCATTTTAAATGTCTTGAGTTTTCTTGTGTAATGACTCATGAACCACCTCCTATTTATACTGTCCCATACCTCCACACACATCAGTATCCTTCCCATTGTTTATCAGCCAGACAGTTTTTAGAAAAGGTATTTATTATGGTTAGGACAAGTATAGCAAGGAGAGTTGTTATAGAAACTCTCTCTTTAAACTAGAGCATACTTTTCCCTTTCATGTACAAGGTTCTTGAAGAAAGTTGGCTAAAATTTGTCATAAAATTGTACTGAGGCACCCATATAGAGAATTTATGTGACAAGGGGGTAATTTAGAGTTTATATTGTTGGAAGTCCTTTTCTTCTTTATAAGGGGACTCATGGCTACTTTAGGTATAACTTTCTGTCTCTGAGAGTCAGTGTAATTGTAGAACCCTGAAGCCACTTTCCTTAATGGATCTAGTTTTTCCTCCATGTATCAGCTTCTGATATCATTACTGCTTGCAGGACACTGTTGCCAGTTTCATTGCTACTGATGTGAATGGAGTTCCCAAATCTTCCGATTTTTTAATGTTCACAAGGTTACAAATTAATCAAGTCCATTTCTGGCTACTCAATCATATTTTTCTCTGGAGACCTTCTGCCTTACTTTACATGTCTCTGTATCCCAGATGGATTTGTTGTCACCTACTAGTCCATCCTCTTTGGTAATATGGATAATGGAGAAGAAAGAAAGAGGAGAGGGGAGAGGGGACAGAAGGATTGAAGGAAGAAGAGGAGAAGAGAGGAGAGGAGAGGGGAGAGGGGAAAGGGAGAGAGAGAGGGAGAGAGAGAGAGAGAGAGGAAGAGAGAGAGAGAGAGAGAGAGAGAGAGAGAGATAGAGAGAGAGAGAGAGATTGAGAGAGAGAGAGAGAGATTGAGAGAGAGAGAGAGATTGAGAGAGAGAGAGAGAGAGAGAGAGAGAGAATGAGAGAGAGAGAGAGAGATTGAGAGAGAGAGAGAGAGACTCCTCCTAGAAAAAACAATTCCCTTTCTGGGACTAGAATTTTCATTTCTCAAATTTGAATCCTGTCCTGGTGAATTAACTGACTGACTCTGAATCAACTGGATACTTTTACATTAATGAAAAAAGTCTTTACTTGATATTCCATATAAAATCCAAAAGTCTTGACTTGATATTGAAATACCCACAAACTATTTCCTATATGACACCATCTGTCTTTATCCAATGACCTAAAGCCCCTATAACACTTTCAAATTGATTTGAACTTATTTATATTTAGTTTCCACTTAATTAATTGATTCATTCAATACCTTCCGAACCTTGTGTGATTAATTGAGATCAGATAGAAACCTCAGTCTTACATAGGTATCAGTTAAACATCCAGTCATGGTAAGCCTGAAGAATACATTCTGTGAGTTAATGAGGATGAAAATGATTGAGAGCTGTCTTCAAGCATTTGAAGGTCTTTCAAATGGAAGGGGAATTAGATTTTCCCATTGGGGAAAAATCTGAGCAAGTGGGAATTCCAAATATGAATGTTTGGCTTCATGTAATAAAATAATTCCAAAACATTGCAGCTGTTGAAAAGTTAGTTAAGCTGACTGAGAAGATACAGTTCTGAGTTTCCACTCCCTAGAGCACTTCCAAAGAAAGGCATTTCACTAGATAAACTTTAAAATCCTTTCTTGCTCTAATGCTATGAACCTATGATTCTCTGCATTGTCAGGTTTGATGTAAAAGAGTAGGATGTATTTGGTATGGGTTAGGATAGAGAACTGTATTAGGGTCTTTTGTAAGGAATTAAAATCTTTAAAAGATAATTCTAAGAAACAAGATACATAATCAGTACAAGTGAATAAGTATTTCATAATTATGTGCCAGTAGGGTAAGATAAAAAATTAGGAGAAATATGTTCTTACTACCATTAGCCTCAGAAATAATAGTGGACTTCTTGACTTATAAAGCTGAAGATCCCTTCAATGTGAAGATTCTTCAAGGAGAGAAAGAAGAAGAGAAAGATGAGGAGGAAAAGGACAAAGAGGAGCAGGAGGAGGAGAACAAGTACAAGAAGAAACAGAAGGAAGATAGTGTGATGGTTTACGTAGAAAATCCTAGAGAAAGAATCCTAGAGAGCCAATTGAAACATTGTTCAAAACAATTAACAACTTTCTCAAACTTACAGGATACACAACAAATGCTCAAAAGTAATCAGTATATCTATCTATTGCCAATAGGAAAAGCAAAAGGAAAGGGTAGAAAGAGAAATTTTATTTAAAATAACTGTGGGCAGTAAAAAAAAAAAAATACTTGAGAGTCTATCTGCCAAGACACAAAGAAACCATATGAATAAAATTACAAAACATTCTTCATGCAAATAATGCTGGATATAAATAATTGAGGAAATATTAATTGCTCATAGGTGGCCTAAGCCAATATAATAAAAATGATAATGCTACATAAATTAATTTTCTCATTCAGTGTCATACCAATCATGCCAGCAAAGAATGACTTTTTGAGAGTTAAAAAAATTCACCTGGAGGAACAAAAGGTTGAGAAATTCAAAAGAAATCAATTTTTAAAAAATTAAGGAAGGGGGCCTAGCAGAAAGAGATCACACATGATATTATAAGCAGTAATTACCAAAACAATCTGATACTGGTTAATAAATAGAGTGACTGATCAGTAGAATAAGTAAGTTACAAAATGTACAGTAGTAAATCACCAAAATAATCTAATCTTTAACAAGCCCATAGATCTAAGCTTTGGAGGCAAGAACTCATTATAAGACAAAAACAGCTGGGAAAATTGGAAAGAAGTTTGGCAGAAACTATGTATAGAATATTTCATGCCATATATCAAGATAAGCTAAAAATGAGTACATGATTTAGACATAAAAATTGATAGCATAAGCAAATTACAGGAGCATGGAAAAATATATATATTAAATTTATGGATGGGGGAAGAGTTAATAACTTCAATCAAAAGATTGAGAAGTTCATGAAAGGTAAGACAGATAATTTTCATTACACAATTTTTAAAAAAAAATACACAAACAATATCAATATGGACAAAATCAGAAGAAAAGCAGGAAACTTTGGGAGGGGGAAGAATTTTTAGCAAGATTCTCTGACAAAAGTCTCATTGATTAAATATGTATGGAAGTGAGATGAATTTACCAAAAAAACAAAAACAAATTCCTCAATGGATAAATGATTAAATGATATGAACACACAATTTTTGGAGGAAGAAATCAAAGTTATCAAAAATCATAAGAAATAAATGCTATAAATGATTGACAATTAGAGAAATCCAAATAAAAATAACTCTGGCATAATAACTCACATCCATCAGACTGGCTAAAATAACAAAAAGGTAAAAATGACAAATGTAAATGGAATATAGAGGAAACAGACACATTAATGCACTGTTAGAGGAGCTGTCAATTTGTCTAACTGTCCTGGAGAACAGTTTGGAACTATTCACAAGGGACTATAAAATTGTACATATCCTTTGACCCAACAATATTACTGCTGTTAGGTCTATGTATATCCATGAAGATAAAAAGGAGGGTGGGAGTGGAAGGATATCTATGTATAAATGTATGAGTGTTCTTTTGTGGCAGAAGAGAATTGAAAACTGATTGGATGCCCCTCAACAGGAGAATAAGTGGACAATTATAGCATGTGAATGAGATAGTATATTCTATAAGAAATGATCAATATGATGGTTTCAGAAAACTTGGAAAACTTATACTAAATGATGCAAAGTGAAATGAGCAAAACCAGGAGAACAATGTACATAAAATTAACAATATTATAATGATAATCAACAGTAAAAGACTTGGTAGCTCAGAACAATAAAAATGATCCACCACACTCCAAAGGACTTATAATGGAAAAAATCCTATCCACCTCTGGATAGAGAACCAATGAACTCAGATTGCAGAATGAAGCATATTTTTCCTTTATTTTTCTTCCTTTTTTTCTTAGAGTATGATTACTGGAGAAATGCATTTTGCACAACTTCATATGTACAATGCATATCATATCCTTGTCTTTTAATAGATGATAGAGAAATAGAGAAAGAGAGGGAATTTGGAACTGAATATAAAAAATAATAATTAGAAAATAATACAACAAAAGAATGAGTCAGAATAACAATGGTCACCAGTCAGGCTAGTATTGCAAACTCTGAGTATGGAAATGATATTCAGTTTTCACTGAGAGCATTTACACTTCAGAAATCTACAAATTCTACAAATCAGGACCTGATATATTATTTTGTTGACTGTATAGACTCAAAAAAAGTGATGGAGAAAATGTTAATGTTGATTAAACTTAAAATCATGAAAAAAAAGAAAGAAAAAGAAATATACTCCTTTCTAGACCCCAGATCCCAGTAGGGCTGTTCCATTTAAGACAAAATGATGAAGGGTTCAGTAGTTTCCATTCACCATGGAGGAAATCCTGGGGTGAATTTATGGGAAATAACAGATAAAAGGCACTAAGGATGAATTTATGGGAAGCAATAGATAAAAGGCACTAAGGATGGGTAGGAATAGATGGATTCTGATCTACACCATTGGAGCAAATAGCCATACCAGTTAGATTTATTGGAGCATTTTGTTATTAGTAATCCATCAGTATCATTATGTAAAAATTTCTCATACCATTATACTAAACCTCATCACATGTTTCAAATCTTTTCATGTTTGCCTTCACATTTCCAAGCTACCAATTACCACTTCCATTGCCATCACCATATACACAAAAGTCTACACTTGCCTCAGAAAATATAGCCTTCTACTTTCTGTACAAGGTTAAAGCCATCTGATCATAAATTACAAATTTCCCCTCCTCAAACCATTTCACATGCTCTCTCCTCCTCACTCTAGAAGATCATAGTAGAAAATGAATCTCCATTCCCTACTAAGATTAATCTCTCCTCCTGTGATGTTTATCCTCTTCCTTCTAGACTCCTCCAGGACCTTGATTCAATGTCTTCTATCCAGCATTTGTTTTTTCCTTATGTCTTTTTAATCTCTCACATGCTTCTAAATATATTCGAAGTTCCCCAATCCTCCCGTTATTTTCCTTTGACCCTTCTAGTTAATTCTACCACCATTCTCCTTTTCTACTTCACTGATAAATTTGAAAAACAAGTTATCTCTATATTATGGTTTCCCTTCTTCAATGCCCACTCTTTCCCCAATCCTTTGCAATAAGTCAAATTGCCAAATACTCTATTAAAATGTCTCTCTTATGACAACCTTAATACCAAATCCTATTTTATAAAAACCTATTTTAAAAAAATCTCCACCCTACTTGACCTCTCTAGATACTTTTGATGTAGTTATGGACTCCAACCTACTGTATATCCTACTTTAGCTTTAGAGACAATGTACTTTTAAATTTCTCTTTCTACATCACTAACTGCCTCTTATATGTGCCCTTTGTTGCTTATTCTTAGAATGCTGCTTATTCCCTTCTGATCATTTTAATGGGTGTTTTCCCCAAAGGCCTTTATATAAAATACTTCTCTTTTCTATATTTTCTAATCTGTCTTAAGAAATATCCATTGGGGGGGTGGATCCCAAGATGGCAGAGTAGAAAGAGTCAGGTATGCTAGCTCCGAACCCACAGTCCATATATTTCCTACAAGAAAAACTCCCCACAAAATCTGGATCACTGCAAGGCACGCAGAAACACAGTGGAAAAGATTTCCGTTCCAGAGAGCCCTGGAGAGCCGTCCCCAGGGTCCCTTGCGCCCTGGAAAGCGGAGCCCACCCCAGTGCTGCCCTGGCTGGGTGGCTGAGAGGAGCAGATCTAAGCAGGCTTCAGGGATGGAACCTCAGGCAGCTGCGAAGGTCCCTCCGCCCACAGACACAGGTTAGTGAGAGAGACGTGGAGGCTGGCCGAGAGGGGAGCAGGGTATCTCTGTGACTCGGGGACCCTCGGGATGCAGAGGTAGCGGCAGAGGCAGCAGTGGTGGCCCCCAGGACTCCCCGAGCAGGCAGGATCTTCATTACTGAAGGTCTCTGCATAAACCACATGAAGGAGCTGAGACTGGGAGGTGGCCCTGCCCCCACCCAAGCACCAGAACTTAAGCTCACATTGAATAGCAGCCGCTCCCGCCATGGATAGCCCTGAGACTAGGAAGCAGCATTTGATTCTCAGACCCCAAGCACTAGCTGGGCGGATCTAGGTGGGGGTGCAGAGGAATCTCAGAAGTCAAGCAACTAGCTGGGAAAATGGCCAGAAAAAGGAAGCAAAATAAGACCATAGAGAGCTATTTTGATGGGGTGCAGATGTTCCCGCCTTTCAATTCTGATGACAAGGAAATATTCTTACCATCAGGGAAAGACATGGAGGGCGGGGCCTCTGTATCCCAGACACCCGAGGTGGATGTCTGGTGGACTCAGGCCATGGAAGAGCTCAAAAGGGATTTTGAAAATCAAGTTAGACAGGTGGAGGAAAAACTGGGAAGAGAAATGAGAGAGATGCAAGAAAAGCATGAAAACGGGTCAATACCTTGCTAAAGGAGACCCAAAAAAATGCTGAAGAAAATAACACCTTGAAAAATAGGTTCACTCAATTGGCAAAAGAGGTTCAAAAAGTCAATGAGGAGAAGAATGCTTTCAAAAGCAGAATTAGCCAAATGGAAAAAGAGGTTCAAAACCTCACTGAAGAGAATAGTTCTCTCAAAATTAGAATGGAAAAGATGGAGTCTAATGACTTTCTGAGGAGCAAGAAATCACAAAACAAAACCAAAAGAATGAAAAAATGGAAGAGAATGTGAAATATCTCATGGGAAAAACAACTGACCTGGAAAATAGATCCAGGAGAGACAATTTAAAAATTATGGGACTACCTGAAAGTCATGATCAAAAAAAGAGCCTAGACATCATCTTCCATGAAATTATCGAGGAAAACTGCCCTGATATTCTACAACCAGAGGGCAAAATAAGTATTGAAAGAATCCAACGATCACCGCCTGAAAGAGATCCAAAAAGAGAAACTCCTGGGAACATTGTGGCCAAATTCCAGAATTCCCAGGTCAAGAAGAAAATATTTCAAGCAGCTAGAAAGAAACAATTCCAGTATTGTGGAAATACAATGAGGATAACTCAAGATCTAGCAGCTTCTACATTAAGGGATCGAAGAGCATGGAAGAGGATATTCCAGAAGTCAAAGGCACTAGGACTCAAACCAAGAATCACCTACCCAGCAAAACTGAGTATCATACTTCAGGGGAAAATATGGTCTTTCAATGAAACAGAGGACTTTCAAGCATTCTTGATGAAAAGACCAGAGCTGAAAAGAAAATTTGACTTTCAAACACAAGAATGAGAAGAAGCATGAAAAAGTAAACAGCAAAGGGAAGTCATAAGTGACTTACCAAAAGTGAACTGTTTACATTCCTACATGGAAAGACAATATTTGTAACTCTTGAAACTTTTCAGTATCTGGGTAGTTGGTGGGATTATGCACACACACATACACACACACATGTATACACGTGCACGCACACACATATACACACATGCACGCACATACAGAGACAGAGAGCACAGAGTGAATTGAATAAGATGGGACCATATCTTAAAAGAAATTAAGGTAAATCGTGAGAGAGAAATGTAGGGGGAGGAAAGAGGGTGAAATGGAATGGGGTAAATTATCTCTCATTCAAGAGGCAAGCTGGAGACTTTTTAATGGAGGGGAAAAGAGGAGAGCTGAGAAAAAAAAACAAGAAGTTTACCCTCATCACATTCAATTACAGGAAGGAATAAAATGCACACTCACTTTGGTATGAAAACCTATCTTACAGTATAGGAAAGTGGGGGAGAAGGAGATAAGCAAGGGGGGCGGGGATGATGGTATGGAGGGCAATGGGAGGAGGGAGCAATTTGAAGTCAACACTTGGGGAGGGACAGGATCAAAAGACAGAATAGAAACAATGGGGGGCAGGATAGGATGGAGGGAAATAACAGTTAGTCTTCCACAACATGACTATCATCCAAGTCATTTGCAAAACTGCACAGATATGGCCTATATTGAATTGCCTGCCTTCCCAAAAGGAATGCGTGGAGAGGGAGGGATGGGGAGAATTTGGAACTCAAAGTTTTAGGAACAACTGTTTAGTATTGTTGTTGCTACTAGGAAGTAAGAAATACAGGTAATGGGGAATAGAAAGCCATCTGGCCCTACAGGACAAAAGAGAAGATGGGGACAAGAGAAGGGAGGGGATGATAGAAGAGAGGGTAGATTGGTGATAGGGAAAATTAGAATGCTTGGGTTATTGGGGTGGGGGGAGGAGAGAAAAGGGGAGAAAGTTTGGAACCCAAAATTTTGTGAAAATGAATGTAAAAAAAATAAAAAAAAAAAAAACCTTTTACAAAACATCACAATAAAAAAAAATATCGATTGGAGGAATGAATGAATGAAAATGAAATGTCATCTGCTCCTAGAACCTCCCAGTCACCTAAGATAACTTCTGCATTCTTAGACCTTGTTACTTCAGAATATGTTTCCAGTCCTTTTCTGTATTCTCAGAAATTGTCATCTAACTTTTGTGGGGTGGGGAAAGGGTAGTGATTTGAACTATTTTATTTGCCTGTGACGTTTTTAATGACTTTTCCCCAAGGTTACCATGAAAATGCTTTTGTAGACCAGATTTTGGATGTTATCTGGTCAGAAATTTCTAATATAGAACTGTCAATTTAAGGATTAAAAAGGAAAAATGAAAGAATATTCATACTTCCTTGCTATTGAAATGAATTTTGACAGCAAATAAGAATTAAGCTCTAGAGCTCCATCAGCACACTGGATGAGGATATTTTTAAAGTCCCATCACTAGATGTTTTCTCTGGCCCCTATACTTTCGACTGTGCCCTCTACTTCAGGTAATGTTTGTCCTTGTGTTTTGTGAAATTGCAATGAAGCCTGAGCTGGGATAAATAACATTTATTCAAAGAACCCAAAGAATGGCCTATTTCACGTCATTATCCTACTCTTCATTTATTTTCTTTCTTCAAAATGCTCAGCCTTGAATTCCCTGGTGATGACTGATTCCAAGATTGCTGGGGCATTTTGTTTCTGGGTATTTCTTCTACCCTGAGTCTTGAGTCATTGAAGTCTACCAGTAACATCTCAAACAATGTCGTGTAAACTCACAACTCCAATTATTTTAGATATATCCTCTAGCCCACCTTCATTTTATGCCATACTATAAGTTCTTGTATTTAACATGAAGGAAATTTTTGTCCAAGGATTTACACCTAGTTTTACAAGCCTAAAAAACATAGGGATTAATATGCTATTTCTCTGTTCATATATTTGAAGGAATTTAATAGGGTTAGAGAAAGAGACTGCAAGCATTATTTAATTGACATAGGGAATGATTAAATGAGAAGCTCCTGATAGAATCAGGCATCTTCTCTGCAATTTACACTCTAAGAGAAGGCTGGGAGGTTAAGTGATTTGCTCGGTCTCACACAGTTAATCTCTACGTATTACCCCACATTGCCTCTCAATAAATCAAAATCAACTTAATAACACATAATTCAAGGCATCTAGGTGATATAGTGGATAGAGCCCCAGGCTGGCAATCAGGAAGACTTGAGTTCAAATCCAACCTCTGACACTTACTAGTGTATGACCCCAGTTAAGCTACTTGACCTCATTTGCCTCAGTTTCCTCATAGGGAAAATGAGTTGGAGAAGAGATTAGAAAACCACTCTAGTATCTTTGCTAAGAAAACCCCAAATGGGCAGGGATTGGACAAATGGTGTTGGAGAGTTGGAGAAGACTGAAATGGCTTGAACTTCAAAAAAATTCAGTAGATTTACGGGCTTTAACATAAGTTCATTGCAGTGCTGGTATTAGAAGCAGAAATATCTTCCGTGTTTAATAAAACCCAAAAAGTACTAAGTGCCTATTATGTGCAAGGCAGGATGCTGGGCTCTGGGTATTAGTTAAAAGGCACATCGACTTTATATTAAGTCTAACTTCAATATTATTTCCTTCATGGAACCTCCCTTGAGACCCGTCTCCTCCCCCGGGTGTAAAAAAAAAAATAAAAACAAGCACTCCTCCCAAAGCTTGCCTTTACAGAACATTTTGAACTTCTATTTGTCTCTCCATTTCCCACTTGTTGTTCGGCTTGGTTTTGACTCTACAGACATCATGACTCCACAGTGAGTACCCTCAGACATCCCCCTCCCCATCTTACAGGTCCCTTTCATGTATTGCTCTCTCCACTCAATTATAAACTTCTTGATGACAAGCGCTGCCTTTCCTTTCTTATTTGTACCCCTAGCATTTAGCACAGTACTTGAAACATAGTAGGCACCTAATAAATGTTCATTGACTATTATATAATACTTACATGTATTTCTGTATTTTACATTAGCTAAACTATAAACTCTATGAGGGCAGTTGACTGTGTCATATTAAAATTTTATTCCTCTATCTCCAATGAACACAATGTAGAAACTGGATGTAATATATATTTTGTAAATTAATGAAACATGTTTCAGGAATATATTGTGATCATAGAAGACTTGGGGATGGGCTACCACAACTGTGTTCAATTATCTGATGACCTGCCATGTAGAAAAAGGATAAAACTTTTTCTGACTCCAGAAGGAAGTTCAGAAAAAATAGGTGAAAATTAAAAAGAGGTAAATTATATGTGATTTGAGGAAAAACTTCCCTAACAACTAGAGATATACTCAGAAAAAAAAAATTTCTCTGCCTTAAGAAACAAGTTCTGCATTACTAGAAATTTTCCGAGAGGGTAGAATAACAAACACTTGTTGTATATACTATAAAAGAGGAGTCAGCAAAATGTGGCTGGTGGGACAAATCTCCCCAACCACCAGGTTCAGTATAACTTGCAAGTTAAAAATACATATTTTTGTAATAATATAAATATAATATAAATTATATTTTAAAATAAAGTTTTATTGGGAATTGCTCCACATTAAAAAAAATATAAAATTAATAATCAGTTGCAGAAAACCAAAGCAATATTGCTAGAATTTGGCCCAGACTCCATCCAGCTCCATGCTAATCTTGACCCACAACCACTGAGGTCAGACATATACTACACAAGGTCAAGTACCAGGCTGTGAAACATTTCACTGAAACCATTTTTGCCTAAGTGAACATTTTTGACCAAATAGACCAGGTAATTGGCATAGTGTTACTCTGGCCTTACAAAGTAGTCCAGTGAGGACATGGAAAAATACCAGGGAGTTATGATGTACACTTGGCACATGGATAATGACCAGAGATTAAATATGTTTTCTTCCATTTGCAATCAAATGAGAAATTGATACAAAGACTGCATTTTATAAAGAGAGATGACATTTTAAGATTTTTTTTAAGAAACCTATGTCTACTTTGTTTCCATTTTTAAAATCTAAGTGGTTTATACATCCCAGCAGATAAGTAAAAGTGGGTTTAAAAAGATAAAACAATTTCTGATTTTCCCAGACTGAGTATTTAAGTTAAACTCTATAATTCATGACATCAAATGGAGAAGGAAATGTCCAGCATTGCCTTAAAAATATAACTCAAATGCTCTTGGCTTCAACCCTGCTAAGTGCCTGAGTACTGACAGTGGAAATGAGGGACAGATGGCTGCCTAACTTTATCGGCACCCCATTGTGAGGAACAGTGACAATTTACAAGGAGATCAAACATAATTTAAAGTCTTTTAACCTCAGAAGTCCAAGATAGCCTGGTGAAAGATTCCATCATTTCTCTTAAGGAGCAAAGAAGTACCTACCCCTTCTTCCAGGCAAATACATACACAGCAGAAGTTTATTTACTGTGGTCTTATATCAATCCATTTTCAATGATACAGACAGAACAGAAACACTACCTTTTCAAACACTTAGCTATTGTCATTAATTGAAGAAGCAAAATCAGGGAACAAAAATGCTTTTGAAGAGGTACATGGAGAACCCTGGCCTTGTCACTATTCAGTTCAACAAACAGTTATTAAGGGTTAGCTGATCCAAGCCCTTTTCCAGGTCCTGAGGGGGAGAGAGAAATTGATAGCTTATCCTCTCTCCTTCATGTAGCTTACAAACACACACACACACACACACACACACACACACACACACGACTTTCATCACAAATAGGCTATGATAATTATATGAAAGAAGTGTAAGCAAAGGCTTATTCAGAGACTTCAGGATGGATCCAAGTTGCCTATTCTGTGAAGTGATAAGAACAGACTAAGTCTCAAGTCTTTCTTAAATCCTAGGAACCTAGGGCCCTAATGTCCTTTTCAGGAGAGATATTTCTAGTTTACGCAAGGTTTCATGGTTGGCCTGTGGTATGTAGCCTGAATTTGATGTCTCTTTTTCTTGATAATATAAACTCAGTGCACAGAAGGCATGAATTCCACATGATACATGTGTTTATGTGTATGTATATACACATATACATATGTAATATGCTTGTTCACACACACTTTCATTTTATAGAATTAATTTATGCTTAGTTTTTATCATTCATGTCCATAAGATTTTGCGTTTTAAATTTTCTCCCCTCCCTCTTCTCCCCTCTCCTCCAAATGGTCTACAATCTGATACAGGTTCTACTTATTACATTCATATTAAACATATTTTGACCTTAGTCATGACGTAAAGAAGAATAAAAATTAATGAGAGGAAAAATAGAAAGAATTTCTCTTCGCCCATATTAAAATAAAAAAGTTTGTTTAACAGGTTTTCAAAACGAATGCTTTCATCTAACATTCATCTACACATATATCCCTTACTATTTGACAGCAACATTTTAGAACAATGAAAATTAAAATTTTGCTATACAAGAACAGCAGAATACTACATTCAAAGGACAGTGTGTTTGTATGCACACACATTTATACACATATACAAATGCATATGCACATACATACAGAATGACTGAATGTATGTTATATATAATATATATGCATAGTTATATATATATATGTATATGTATGTGTATACACACACAGAGACATGTAGAGAGATAGAGATAACAGGAAGAGAAACAGAAACAAAGAAATTCAATATTACAAGGAATTTAGGAACTCTCTGACCCATACAATATAACTCAGTGTTAGAATTAGCAGAAGCATTGCTAATATAGATACTTATATTATCACAACAGGAATAATTATCATTTAGCCAAGTCAAGTAAAGTCATTTGATCTACATGAGGTTCAGTATGTCCAGAAATGGAAGTAGTCATGAGGATATGGTTTTATCAGTTACCAAGAGGATGTTCATGTTTCAGTTGTCTATGCCTTCACATAATATCTTAGTCTAGAAAGATATTCTATTGGATATGGGTACTTTTTGAAATTATTTCCACTTTGTCCTTTTTCTTCCACTGATAGCAAAGGAAAAGGCTCTCTTCAGTCACCGCCTTACACAAAAGCTGATCAGTAGTCGGACAACTTTGGATTCTCTGGGGGAAGAAAGTCACCTGTAAAGCCAGATACATACCCTACTAGAGGCTATGATTTGGCCATAGTGAATTACAAGTGAATGAAATAATGCCATGTAGAATAATTTCTGTACTGCATTTGGGGATTAAAAAAAAACTGATCACAGACTCCCAGAATTCCCTGATGGAATGCAATAGTGAGGAAGAAAAATAGACAGCTTGAAATAGGAGATATTTTCAATTTTTAAAATATTAAGTTATTAAAGCTACAAGGTAAGTTGTGTGAATAAGGATCAACTTGTAGTTGTAAGACAGAACCAAAAGATGACACTTCTAGTCTTTTCATTGTTATTTGATGGATACTGAAGGCATAATGTTCAAGTTTCAAATCCTATGGGGTGCCTTGGAATCAAAAACATCCACTGTGGAAACCCAGAGTGATGTAGAATGTCCAGTCCTTGATAAGATAAGTTGCTTTCTGGTGAGGATTTTATGGAAATTTGCTCAGTTGCTGCACCGTATGGAGCTCCTTACCCATTATTAGAGTCTATCTAAAATATATATAGTGATGAGCAAGCTCCATGAATTATCCTTTTCACTGCATTTTGTAGGCTGGACAAAAGACCTACTTTATATCATCTACTTTTTGGGGCTGAAAAGTTATGTCAATCATTTTGAATAGTTAAAGATCTCATTTAAAAATTTCTGTGATATTCCCAGTATCGAGGAAATAAGTTCTATCATTATCCATGAATATCATTTGGAGTACATAAGCACCTATAAGAAACCAAACTTCCATTTTAAACCCTACATAGGGGTCTCTAGGCAAAAGGCAAGTCATTTGATGAGTGTACATCTCCCTTTTTTATACTTCCATGATATTAATAACCAAAGGATTTTCCAAAAGTGTTATCTCAATTGTTGCATTTTGCAAAGTTCTGTATAATTTTGAGAAGTAGGAAATAATTTCTCATAGAGAGCATTTGATGAAGTATTTTTCTCCTAAATCAAACATTGCTATTGCTGTTGCTTTACAATAAACAAAAGTATGCAATAGTCTTGTATTTTTTGTACTTTTCAGTCAATTCTATGACTATAAAAGTTGGTTATGGTAAAATGTCAAGTTATACTTTTCTTGGCCTTTCCTTTCTTGTATCCATGAAAAAATAATGTTCTTGATGAACACATGCAATATTTTCATTTAAAAATGTAAAGATGAAAAAAGTAAAAATATGGATCAATATTGATATTCTCAAAGTTGTTTATTATTAATGTAGGTAGTTATAAGACTCACCCTTCCTCCAGTCTCAAGAAATGTATATCATTTCTTCTTTGATATACCTAGGAAATTGGTCTTTCAATACTTCCAAAATTGTATTTTTTCTAGGTGAGGTCTCCTCTATATTTATTTGACATCACTTAGTAGCGTTTCTGATATTTGTCTCTTTTTCAAATACTTCCACATCCAAATCTATAATGTTAGAGTACAAAAATGGCAGTTCCAGTCTCTTTAATAGTTTCTTATAAAAATTTCTACCATTTCTTCATATTTCTGTCTGCTTATTACCTTTCTTCAAGTTTTATCCTTTAATATTTTTGAGGTGGCTTTGTTTGGAATATTATCACATCCAGCTTTCTAAAAATGCATTTTGACTCACAATGTAAGTACTTGCTCCCTGTGGCAGATTTTAGGCTTTTTTTTTCTTATGATGTTGCTTTATTTACGAAGTTAAAGATCCTTTTGAAAATGTCTACTTTTATATCTGTTCTTTTTTCCATTTCCAGTTTTTTGTTCTTAATATCTTCCTTAAGAAGGTCATATTGATAATTTTTAAACTACCTTTGATATCTTCAAAAATTTATTTTCTTCTAATTTTGCATTGCTTTTTATTGTGCTCTACCAATCAGTGGTCTGACAATTCACAAAAGTTAGCTGACAAGTAATAGTCAAATAAGTAAATATTCATTTCCTATCTCAAAATATAATCAACTTCTTTTGTACCATTATTTATTATTTACTACATAATCTATTTTCTGTTTCATTTTTCAAATTACTAATGGCATGGAAATGTGTAGTCTATGAGCCTTTGGACTCATTTTTTTCCTGATTTTTTTCCCACTATTCTCCTCTATATGTAACTTTGTATTGAACTTTCTGCTTATTAAAATGCATATTGTCTTGAATTGGATTATTTTATCCAGCTCTGCACAAAATTTCTCTGTCTTTTCATCCTCTGAATGAGATGTTGGTTACAATTGTTTTCCTGGGCACGTTAAATTGAAAATTCTTATTATGAGCACTGCAATGATCAGCTGTTCCAAGGTTATTTTTTGTCTTCATATGAAGGGCAAATTCAATTTTATCAACTTCCCCAATTGCCTCACCAAGAAGAATTTTTCATTTAAATTCAGCCTCCATTTTAGTCTGCTGGTTTCTTTTATGATAAAAACATTAAAATTTATATGACTCAGTTGCTCCAGTAGTATATCCACTTCGTGGTTCCTAAGTAGGAATCTTATTCTTAAAACATCAATAGTTAATTTAATATTTATGTTTTAATACTGAATTAAATATTTGTGTTAACTTCATTTATATTTATTTTAAATTTATGTGTATTAACTTATTTAACAGATTAAGTTAACAAACTTATATTAAAGTTAAATATTAAGTAATTTATTTTAAATATTAAATTAACCTTTATATGAAATATCATATGATCTCAAAATTATCATCATTATCATCCTGAGCAATCTCTCACCTCCTTTGCTGTCACTCTCACTGCCATCACTTCATAAATATAAAGAGACTCCAGAGGACAGAAAATCATTTTGTATTTTTACCTTTTTAAATGATTCCAGTTGCCAAAGAATTAATCACCAAATGCCTAACCTATTGATAAATAATGCGCTTCCCCATACTTCACTAGGCTGGTCATCAGAAAGGATAGACAATTAATCAGACTCTAGCTGAAGCCCTTACAACATGATAGAATCTGTGAGAATTTATGCTTTGCTTTTTTCAAACTCAGGGTCATGGGATCACCATAAGATCACTTAGAGCTGGAAGAGAACTTAAAGTGGATTACAACAATCTCATTTCATAGATGAGGCATAAAAATTTGGAGTAATTTCTAAAGGCCATATAGCTAGTAATATCTGAGGTGGATTTGAATCTTGGACCTCTTAAGAGGTCATGAGTTCAGTGCTAGGTCATGAGTTCAGTGCTTTATCCACTCTGCTTCCTCACCTCTAGTAAAGAATCAGAATAAGACTTTTATGAATGACAAATATCAACATACTTGAAAACAAACACTATTACCTAGATTATGACATAGATTTCGGAGCCATTCCACCTACCCATTCATCTTCCACTTCATAGAATACTCAGGGAACTGGCATGAGTGAAGACACAAAGACAAAAATGGGAAAGTACAGACCCAGAAGGTAATTTAAAATAACCCTGTTTAGTGGAAACTTCAGTACAGGAAAGGGAGAAGTATGAGAAAAAACTGGAGAGTTCAGCTGAATCCTAGGTGTGTGGGTCTTGAATCCCAAAATCAAGAATTTAAATTTTATTTGTTTTGAATTCACTGAAGGATTTGGAGTGGAAAAATGGCATGAGCCAAACAATACTTTTGGAAGATTACCAAGGCAACTGTGTGAAGGGTAGCTATGAGTGGAGAGAGACTAGGAGGAGGGAGATGAGTTAAGATGTGATTTATTCCATTAGTTTAGAAGAGGAAAGAATGGATGTTTGTGAATGAAAAATCACAAAGGGGACTGTCATTGATGGGTTGATGATACAAGGTTACCTTTTGTAAGGAGAAGTAAGGCCTAGTCTTGTTCAGAAAATTCAGGGAAAAGAAAGAGTGATGAATCTGCGTGGTTTGGAGGAAAAGAGCTCAGACAGTTCATGGAAATTGCCCACAGTTGTCTCGTAAAGGTATAGTGTGATGATAATTGCTGAGACTGAGCATTTGTGGGTAAAATTGTGGCCTTGAGATTAGAAGTTTTGAAGAAGTGCCAATTGTGGAGACTATATTGTGCTAGGTCCAAGGGATGGAAATATATGCATACAGACCTACCTCATATAAATAAGAGTATATGATCATTAGAGAAACACAGGGTACTTTGAGATCAGAGATAGATTTCATTTCTTTCTCTCTTTGTATTAGAAATACCCATTTCACTAGCTAAAACATTATTTGGTATAATGATTCCCCAGCAGGAGTTAGTAGTTACCTACCCCCTTTTTCTGTCCAACAATTTATATAACATAAAATGTTTCATTTTGTTTTCTTTCTTCCTGATCCAGTTAGTTATCTGTATATCCCTTCAATGAAAACAACTGTCCCCAAAGCATTAATGTTTACTTAGAGTGGGGGTGAGGAACCTTCAATCTCAAGGCCACTTGTTGCCCTCTAGGTCCTAAAGTGTGGTTCTTGAACTGAATCCAAACTTCACAGAACAAGTCCCCTTAATAAAAAGATTTGTTCTGAAAAATTTGGACTCAGTCAAAAGGCAGCACCCAAGAACCTAGAAGGCCACAGATGGCCTTGAGAATGCAGGTTTCCCACCCCAGACTTAGAGTCTTGGACCTCTTAAGAGGTCATGAGTTCAGTACCTTATCCACTCAGCTTCCTTACCTCTAATAAAGAATCAGAATAAGACTTTTCTGAATGACGAATACCAACATACTTGAAAACAAACACTATTACCTAGGTTTAACATAGATTTCTGAGCCATTCCACCCATCTATCCATCTTCTACTTCATAGGGTACTCAGGGGACTGGCATGAGTGATTTCAGAGGTCATCTATTTCAACCTTTATGTAGATTCTTTGATTCTTGAGACAATGTTTTTTGTTGTTATCGTTTTTCCACTGTACTTTATCTTGGAACAAATTTTCTTTGTTTTCCCACAGTGGCATACAATGTTCCTTGAAGGTAAGAAAGGATTTCTTCCTTCCTTCTTTCCATCCTTCCTTCCTTCTTTCTTCCTTTCTTTCTTTCCTTCTTTCTTTCTCTCCTAGCACAGTACCTGAAACTTATAGACAAACTTTGAGTTTGTCTTTTTTGTTTTCTCATTTAAGTTGTGTCAAATTCTTAAAGACTTCATTTGGGGATGTTTTAGACAGAGATACTAGAATGCTTTACTGTTTCCTTTTCAGGTTCATTTTACAGATGAAGAACTAAGACAATAGGGTTAAGTGACTTGTCCAGGGTCACACAACTAGTAAGTGTCCGAGGCTGGATTTGAACTCAGGAGGAGGAGTCTTTCTGATTCAAAGGCCTATGCTTTATTCTCTATGCAACCTGATCATCCCAAGATTTTGAGTAGCAAAGGTGAAATAAGGGTATCTCCATTTTGAAAAAGAGCAGTATATTGAGTGATATAAAGCATATTAATGCAGGTTCAGATGCCTAAAGTGAGACTTTAATTTACACACAAAATGCAGTTCTCACAGAGCATCAAACTACCCTAACAAACATGATCCAGGGGAGTGCCACAACCTCTCTAGATATGGTCCATGAAAGTATCAGGCTCTGGGTCATGAAGCTGAGCCCTGCTGGATGACCATTCTGGCGTGCTATTGATCTCAGTCAAGAGGTGATTTGAGGCAGGTCTGCAAAGACTATTGTGTTGTCTTTCAAGTGAACTTCCTTCAAAGGGGAGGTAAGAGTTGACACTGAAACTTCCAATTCCCTGTGTTAAGGAAACAAAATAAATCATCATCCCTGCTATTCTGCCTCATTAGAGAATCAAGGAATGAAAGTCTTAGTGCCACAGTGAAGCAATCTCATTGATTCTGGGAAGATGACCTATTTATTAGTCTGTAGTCTCTGTCATCCTGGAAGATTATGGAGAAAGTAGCAAAAATAGTGGTGGGCCTTGACTTTGTGTCATATGAGGAAATAGAGTGATTGGCCTAAAGAAGGAAGGCCTGAGGGGAAAGGATGGCTGCCTTTAAACATTTGAAGAGATGGCCTGGTTTCCAAGGAGCAAATGATTAATAACATTTAAAAAGTTACCTTTCCCAAGGATATTTGCATTTTAGTCAGGGTAAAGTCTCCATTTGACTTAAGCAAGAATGATCAAAGTTGCAATTATAGAACAAAAGAAATATTGTGTGCGTGTGTGTGTGTGTGTGTGTGTGTGTGTGTGTCTGTATTTTGGTAGGATTCCGTGGAAGGGGGAAGCCTACCCAGTCTTATTGGTCACATGGTTTGCTAGAAGTATTTAGAATGGGACGTTCCATTGATGTGCGATATCCAACACATTCAAAGTAGAACTCATTACCTTTCCCCCAAAATGTTCCCCTTCTGAACTTCTCCTGTTGCTGTCAAGGGTACCATACTCATTCCAGTCATCCAGAGTCACACCTCCTTATCCCTCAATTCTTCACTTTCATTCATCTTATATTTAAGGTTAGTTGTCAAATTTTATTGATTTTACCTTCACACCATATTGTACATAATTCCCAATCTTTTAAATCATAGAGAAACCTAAGAATGTACATCTTGTCTATCCATGGAATGCAAGTCTTTTAAGGACAAAAAATGATTTGATTTTGTTTTTACAATTCCAGGACTTATTATAATGCCCGACACAGAGTAGGCACATGAAAAAGGTCTCTCAATTGATTAAGCGACAGAAAAATATTTTATAGCCAGAGGGTTTTGATTAAAGTCTCAACTCTGCCACTTGTAATCCACATGACCCTGGGCAAGTTGCTTACTTTTGCTGGGCCTCAGTTTCCTCATTTACAAAATGGGGCTGGGATAGGGGTTGACAAGATCATCTCTATAGTCCCATCTAGTTATTATTCTATATTCCTCTGTGAGAGTCTTCAAACCCCTAATTCAAGAGCTATCCAATAGGCTATGGACACAACTGTGTTAAAAAAAGAATCTTATTTCACATCTAATAGTCACTCTCATGTACATAGATAGATAATGCTACCCACAGTGTGTGATCTTTGAATAAAATATACAAGAAAATTTTTTGAATCTATAATTTTAAAAATAATACTATCTAGCTAATGTTTAAGGCCTTTCTAGTTCAAAATCCAAAGATCCTATTGAAAGTTGAGATAAACTCTTACAGCCATTCTTAAATCTGTACATCTTTTACATGGTAGGCAGAGAGAGAGAGAGAGAGAGAGAGAGAGAGAGAGAGAGAGAGAGAGAGAGAGAGAGAGAGAGAGAGAGAGAGAGAGAAAACTTTCAGGTTTGTCCACTTAGGGTCCAGTGGATTAAACTGGGATATGAAAAAATGGCTAACCAATCTCACAGAGACCATGATCTACCAATGAAAACTTTTAAATCAACCAATCATGATGTTCAATTTATACTTTAACATTCTAATTGATCTGAATTCATGTGGTTCAACTTCTTTCTGTAGGTATGGGTCTAATGGTTCATTCATTACCTTGTCCTCTAGGCATCTGTTGCCCTTCTTCACCATATTGCCTTGAATTACAGTCTTGTTCCTTTGTTTTCTTTCCTCTTCAGCTGGACAGTTTTCATACTGGATGCATTCTCACACTGTCAATGCACTTGACTGCTCATTCTTTTCCAACAGGGAAAGGGTTATTTGTAATAACTGCTCATTTTTGCTTCAGTTCATCTGAAGTTGAAAGTCCACACGTGTATCAGCATACAAATGTATAAGGACTGAACAAAGAAAAGATTTCAGCAAATCTGGAATTTCATCCCTTATATTAGTTGGAAAATTCAGGCAAGTTAGCTTCCTTGCCAAAGTGAACTTGAAGACTACCTCATTTGTCCTCTTCCTTTTGAGTGTGGAGACCTCACCTAGATGCTTGGATATTCACATTATCCAAGAGAAGCTACAACAATTCAATCAGGTCTTCCATTCATATTCTGCCATTCAACTGGTTTGGTTGATTTTTAAATACAACTAGTTATTTATGTGTCTGTTTCCTTTAGACTACACTAGGGTCTTCCACAATCCTTAGGAACAGCACTCTATTTATTGTCACCAACAGTCTCGATTATATTATGTACTCCATAGTATAATTAAATTTAATATAATATAAAAATTAATACACTTAGAGATAACCAACATATTTCTCTTCTTCTCTCATAACTTTATCTCCTATTTTTCTCCTGTCTAAAGCAGATACTTCAAATTATTTTCAGGTACAATGATTTTCTTCCCCTTTGCCATTCTAGTGTTCCTTCTCTGGATTTAATCTACCTTGAAAATGTCCTTTCCAAAAAGAAATGCAAAAATATGTTATGTTAGCAAAGAACTGGAAAATAATACAAGTCCAATCTTTTGGAAAATGTTTAATACCTTGTGGTGCATGAATATAAATGAATATTGCCATAGGATAAGAAATGATGGATATGAAGAATTCTGAGAAGTATGAGAAGATAAAAGTTAACTGATACAGAGTAAAATGAGCAGCTTAAAAATACACAAGGATAAAAATTAAAATGGGAATAGCAACCTGAAAGAGCAAAATGATTATCTCTTTACCATCCCTCCCCACCAAAGAAGATATTGGCAGCATGTTTGCATCAGGAATACAAACATACTGGACAGATGGGGAAAATATATTCAAGGTTCTACAAAGAGCATCATTCCAAAACTAGACCACTTCTAAGGGAAATATCTTGAGGACCCCAGCAGGAGTTGTTCCTTCTTTGCCACATGTGGTCTCTAAAACCATACCTAGTTTTGCCTGGACATTGTGTATGGTTGGCTAGTGTATCACAAAATTTCCAATTAAGCTACAGTACCAATATATTCCTTTCTAAAAGTTAATTATATGTAGCTGACAAATTGATGTTAATCAGTATGCTTGGTAGGACGTACAAGAGTGTGGTCTCTTTACCTAAATCAAGAGAAAAACAGCACTCCAAAACCTCTAGGGTTACCCCTACACATCTGAGAGGAGATAAAGTTGCTAAGTTTGGGGGACTTGACTTGTTAATGCAGGTGGGAAATGTGATAACAATACTAGACACTGTGCTGCATATAAATGGAAATATATACAACTTTACTAATTGCTATTCCTGGCTTCTGCTCTAGACATTAGTCAATGTTGCCTCTGTTTATTCATTGCCAATAGAGCTAAAGAATAATACACTAAAAGCAACATATAAATTGTTTTTTCTTCTTTTTTTCTACCTGTTTTCAGCATTTTACTTTTGTTCTCTATATACTAACAACATGATAAGAATAAGTGAGCCCCTAGATAATCATTTCAAACATAATTCTTTGCCAGCCTCCCAGTCATCAAACTGTATATTTGTTTGCCAGATCACTGTCATTTGATTCTAATTTTTATGAAGCTAGTAAAAAGAGCAATCACACAATAGACAAAAGACATACTAATAAACAAACCACAAAAAAGTGGAGTTTCACTTTCACAATTCTTTTTAACAGCCCTACTTGTTATATTTGAGTGTTGCTATATGAGAGTTTCCAGTTTATTTTCATTATGTTACCATAGTAAAATGGGTTACAGAATCACTAACAAAATACTGAGAAAAAAGCAGAAAAGTTTACCTGGGCACAAAAGAAGATTACCTTAAAATGTATAATTCCAAATACATACACATGTATATATGTATGTGTATGTATGAATACATATGCATAAATTCTTTGTGTGTAAAATTATGTGTGTATATACATATGTATGGGTATATGGTATATATACATACATACATACACACTGATGCATTCACTTAAGCTGTCTTTCTCAATTTCTTCATCTTTAAAATGAGAAAATAATAATATCTGTCTTTGTTGTAAGGATTAAATGAAATAGTGTTTATTAAGCACCTAGGACAGTGACTGATGCATAAGAAATACTTAATAAATGCTTGTCTTCCTTCCTTCCTAAGCAAGTAAAACCCTCAAACTGAGTGAGGGAGAAAATGTTGTAGGGCATTGAAATCATAGATCTAGCTAAAAAAAATTTCCCAGTGAAAGATTTTTAGGAATTAAATCCAATAACTTTTTAAAATTCTTATGCAGAAAATTTTCAGTGATGATAAAAACAGGGATAGAGCTGTTCCTATGATTTCAATGATTTAGAAAACTTTCTCTACCAGTACAGATTGGCACTTTTTTGCCACATATACTCTTCGGGTTACCAGAGGGCACTGTTAGGATAAGAAGTTTGTCTAGGATCATATAGCCAATGTATGACAGAAGCAAGATTTGAACCCTGGACTTCCTGGCTTCTAGGTTGCCTTTCTATATAATTACTTTCTATTCATTATGGTAACTAAAATGGCAAAATGCTTTAAGATTTAAAAAGTACATTATATTACATTACATATATTTTCTTGTTTATATTCAACAATGTCCATCAGGAAACTAAGGCATAGAGAAATCATATATTTTCCATAGTCTTACAGCTAGAAAAGTTGTGAGACAAAATTTGAATCTTGGTTTTCCCAAATCCAAGCCTAATACCCTCCTCATTGTGCAATGCTGCCTTTATTAAAATTGCAGTTTCATATCTGACTAGAGAAGACTCTAACTATAGCAAACATTTCAATGGATGGGAAACTCTTCCAGCAGAAGTGACTCTACCTCTGACAATTCTTTGGAGAATCTATACAAGTTCCTGGCTTGTCATATTTATAAATAAACATGAAATTATTTTTACAATATTTCAGCCCTGGGTGACATTTATTCCTACTTGAGATCTTGAATGAGCTCAAGAAACAGCTTTAGAGTGGAACTGTGCCCATATAAATATAAGCTCTGAGACAAACAAGCAGATTTTCTTTCTATATCACAGGGTTGTATATTTTGCCATTGCCAAGCAGAGAGATTTTATATATGTCGGCCAAATTTCTTTTTTTTTCTAATCGTGACCTTATGTGCTTTTGACATTCTCTTTCTATTTGATGAAGAGAGCTACTCGTCTGCTTTGCAAGAAAAAGCTGTGTGAGTAATAGCTTGACACATGTTCTTAAGATCTACCGTATTATGCAAGGATAATCAAGTCTCCCTGGATTTTCGTCTCTTTTTGATTTAAAGGAGAGTCTCCCACCACAGAGAACACTAAAATCCAGCATATGCCATTCATATTGTTTGTGTTTCATATGTTTCTTGAATTATGTTTCCATTTTTCACATTATTACCAAGCCATTGCAAGCTAAGACATCCACATTGTATCTTTCATAAAATAAAATCAATGAGAAGTCCTCAGAAAACTAGTGGACATGAATCTCTGGCTCCTTAATGCCAAAAAGGAGAAAATTGTGTCAACTCATAAGAAAATATTTAAGTCCAATTGTTTGTAATTTAAAGACTAATTCCCGAGAGCTGAAAAAAATATAGCTTTCATGTGTCAAATGATAGGGATGGAATCTTGATCTACCTGTTAGGTGCAAAGGATTCTTATGATTCAACACATATAGCATGCTTTTGTTTTGGTTGTTTATTTAATGATATACAAAGCTACAGAGAAGTTAGTCATCTCAAGAGGAACTTAAGCAGTAATATTGTTCTACTTATCATTGGAACCTCCCAGTTCCTGGAAAGACCAACAATGGAAGGTTGCTACACACAAGAAGTTACTATTGTTGGACTGAGAAAATTGTCTCTTCAGGGTCCTAGGAAGTTACTGTTAAATAGGGAATATAGTAGAGATATAATGCAAAAGGGAAATTGACTTAAAGTCTAAGTTGGTTTAGATCATGTCTTTGCCCAAGTTCAAGTTTGAACCCAAGTTCAACTACTAGGCATGTTCCCAGACTTGGGCTATATGTAAACAGTGGGGGAAGCTATAATGAGTCCCAGACTGGGTCTATTTCCCCAATATTTGTGCTAAGGAAAAAAAGCCCAGATGTTGGTGCTTCCCTCACTGGTAAGTATGTATGTATGGTCAGACAGTAATCTGTCAACCTGTGATGTATATCAGACAGTGGGAACCTGTCTGCTTTTGATTTCTCTGTATTTTCTCTGAAGTTCAGGGTGCTGACTTTTCACTCTGAACTAAGTGAATGATGCTTGTGCTTCATTAAAGTGATTGTTGACCCCTCAAAAGTTGCCTTTCCTTTTAGAAAAGCAGATCAAAGAACCTGTGATATCAGACCCCTCTGTGCTTGTCAGGGTCCTTACTGTTACAAGTGCCCCTGGACTGTAGAGGACGACTATGTAGGCGATTGGTCAGTTTTCCTTTATTCTACATTACTGACCTGTTTCCTTCTTATACTACTCCCTTATCAAATCTTTTGATCTCATTTCACAACCATGATGGTTCACATGAAGGGTTCAGGAAAGACTAGGACCTCTGATATGAGGGTTTTCTGAGCCCTTTTCGATCCTACTCATCTACCTTTGGTGTTTATCTGGCACTGAACTCTCACCTGTGGCTCCAGGAAGCTATAGCTTGCATGTGGCCATACTCTGCTAAGACTGTCTTGCCAGAAAGGCTAAGGGTAACAACCAGGCATCATATCTGTCGGTGAGTTAGGGGGATGTCTACCTCAAGTATTTGAAGACTTCCTCCAACGGAATGGGTAGATGAAAACAATTTTTCCCAGTGGTCATGAAGGCAGCTTGTGTGGGTATTGTAGAGTACTTAAAACTCGATCAGACATCAAAGATGACAACGTCGTTCACTGTATTCCAGGCCATCACAGCTGTCTTGATTTTTGTCATGCCACTGGACTTCAATGACTTTGGAAGACAATGAGGTTGATGACTGTGTAACTCTGCCTCGCTTAAATCCAATTCGGGCACAAGTCATCACCTCATGACATCATTGATCCACTTCAAAAATAAAGCATCAGCAACAATTGTCTTTGATCTTATCTCACTATTGCAATGGTAGAGGTCACAAAATGTTTTCTCTCTGATTGGTAATTCTTTCTCTTTGCACCTGGGAATGATGAAGGGTCTTGGTAGCTTCTTTCTAATCATTGAGTGTAAAGAAGTCATAGAAATCTCCTGAACATCAATTCCCCATAACTTTCCCAAGGAGTGGTTATTCAGCCTCAGATTGAGCACATCTAAGGTAGCTTCTATCTGCCTCAATTTCTTCAATTGTAAAATTAGAATAATAATAGTGCTTGCAGGGTTGTTGTGAGGATCAAATGAGATAATGTTTGCAGATTGCTTACAACAATGGTTGGCACAAGGTAGGTGTTTAATAAGTGCTTCCCTTCCTCCCAACATATTCTGAAACAATCTATTCCATTTCTGAACATCTCTAATTGTTGGAAAGCTACCCCTTATGTTGACCAAAAACCTATCAACTTCAAATGACTATAATTGGCTCTGGTTCTGCAGTCAATAGCAACCTGCCTTTGTTTATCTACATATTTAATTTGACAAGTGTCAATTTAACAAACGTGTGTATGGAATAAGGAGAGACATGAGTGTCACCCTTATCTTTGACACTTAGTACTTGCCTACAGTGTGCAGACTATTATTCTTGGCCAGGCCTGCACAACCTACAGCTTGAAGACCAAAGGATTTCCTATACATGCAAAGGATGTTTCCCTCTACACTTTTTGAGTGCCTCCTGAAACCCTTTGGCATGCCACCATAACTAGCCTGCAGGCCTCAGGCTGTGCAGCCTGTTCTGTGTACTAGCTAATTTCCTCGGCTTAGAGACAAATAAGACTCAGCCAAATTGGAGTTTACAATCTCGTCTATCTATATTCTTCCATTGCTGGTATATCATGGAAGTCCAGATATAGAAGATTTACAAAGTACAAATTGAATGTTACTATAACTGGGACAAATATGAAAGAAAGTAGTGGAGATTTAGCAATTAAATCCTCATATTAGTGCAGAGCCAACCTACGTAATTCAGACCAAATTACAAATCAATGTTATTCTATAGGCAGGAAAGTTCTCAATTTCCTTCATTAAATATTATGAAGAATGAGGTGAAGAAAAAGAGTCATTTTCTTTTCTTATCTACTTGAAGATTCTCTGGGAACAATTTACACACTAGATATTTTTATATTCGTTAACAAAAAGATAGAAGATATTTCAGTTTTAAATATCATAGCCTAAGAAATTCAGAGTATTTTCCCCATTTGAAAAAATCAATAAATAAATACTTATTTAGCACTTATTATATGCTAAGAACTAGTGATGTTTAAAAAGCAGAGTGCTTGCCCTCAAGGAGCTTACATGGATGAGAATTATAGAGAAGCAGACTTACCTTACACAGATCTCAGGAGGCATTCCTAGTCCCCTAGTCACTGGCATTCAAGATGAGGCTTGAAAGGATCTAAGGATTGTAAAGGGCTGATGTGAGGAGATAGCCAGTGCAGAAGTAGAGACATAAAGGTAGTATTGAGGGTGTGAAGGTGGCACTGAACACAAAAGGAGAAAGGGATAACAGAGGAGGAAATGGAGAGATAGTGTCATGGAAGCAATGAAGATAAGCTTGGGCGGCTTCAAGAGATGGTTGAGGACACGACTTAGCGATCCAGGGTTCATGGGGTCACAAAGAGTTGTTCATGATTGAAAAGCATCAACAACATTGCATGATGGAGAATAAGGGTTGAGAAATCTGGCAAAGTGGTAAAGGATAGGGCTGTGAAGGACTTCACACACTAAATAAAAGACCTTATATTTGACCCTGGAGGTAATTGGAGCCACCAGAATCTCTCCTTATGTCTTCTCCTCTGACACTACAGCCAGACAGATATAGTCCCCGATCACTTCCTGAAACAGTCTATTCACTACACAAGGGATACTTTTGATCTTTCCAAAGTGCAGGCCTAACTATAGGAGCCCCTTTCATATGCATTGAAGTACCATGGCTCCCTTTTGTCACCAGAATCAATTATAAGATCCTCTGGCATTCAAAGCCCTTTATAACATGATCCTGCCCTTTCCAATCTCCTTACACTTTATACCCTATCATTTACTTTCCAATACAATGAGACTGGTCTTGCCACTCCTCAAACATGATACTCCATCTCTCAACACTGGCCTTTTCACTGGCTGTCCCCTATACCTGGAATTCTCTCCCTCCTCCTCTGGATCTGGACTTGCCTAATTTCCATCTACCAGAAGGTTTTCTCATCCCTCTTAATGCTAGCATATTTCTTCGGTTGACAATTTTCTATTGGTCCTCCTGATATCTTGTTTGTACACAGTTGTTTGACTGTTCTCTCCCTTGCTGACTTGAGCTTTGTGAGAGGAAGGTTTGTCTTGCCTTCCTTTGTATCCTCAGCGTTCATCATAGTGCCCATATGGAGTAGGTGCTTAACAAGACCTTAGTGACTTCAGTATACTGTATGAAAATCATGTTACCTGCTATGTAATGCTTGTATTAGAGTGGGGAGAGACTTGAGGTGGGGAGACCTATTACAAATATATTTCAATAGTCCATGTGAGAGTTGATAAAAGTTGATAAAAGGCTTGAAATAGGGTGGGAGCCAAGGGGACATACAGACGTGAAGAAGCCAAGATTAGCTACAGACTGAATATGTTGGGGACAACATCAGAGACTGAATCATGCCCCCTGGGACACAAAGTTTACAGGGTTTTATGGGGAAGGATACTATTTTCTGTTTGGGTCATGGGAAGTTTGAGGTACTTATGGGATATTCAATTTCAAATATCCTATAAGCAGTTAGATATGAAAATCGAACTAACAAGACAGACTAGCACTGGATGTCTAGAACTGTGAATCACTTGTGGAGAGATAATAACTTGACTCATAAGGGTCAATGGAATTACCAAAGGAGATAATAAAGAACAAAGGCTCTTCACCTTTAATCAGTTTGGTGCTGACTCCCTTTGGTAAAGCCTGTGAGAAACTCCCTCCCCAAACCTGTCATGCACACTCACAGAGACATACACACATGTATGCATACATATATACATACAAACATACATACATATGTATACTGTATATAGATGTGTATATATCCATGTATATATGTGCATTGAGAAAAGTTCACTAAGTTTGGGAATGAAGAGAGCAATGAAACATATACACACATAAGAATATATGTTATATTCATGTATATACACACACCAAAAATGTATGTATGTATGTATGTATGCATGTATGTGTGTGTATTTCTCTAAGTCATTTATCTATCTTCTATTTCTCTATCTGATTAATACAAATTCACAGAGGCCTTAGGTTAAGAATCCCGACTCTGGAGAGAAAAAGAAGTGAATGCAAGACAGATCCTTGAGGGATATCTACATTTATCTACACTTAAGGGGTATAGCTGTAATGAATATCAAACAAAGGAGACTGAGAAGGAGCAGCTCAGGAATAGATGAACTAAGAGATGATAGTGTCACAAAAACACATGGAGGAAAGAAGACCAAAAGAGTCTCAAAAGTGTTTCGAGTGGGAGAAGGAAACTGACACTCTCATGTGCTTCAGAGAAATCAAGAAAAATAAGTATCGAGAAAAGTCCATTAAATTCGAAAATTAAGCAATCAATGAAAAAGCTTTACAAGACACACACATATATGTGCATACACATATACACATATATGTATTTCTGCGTGTATACAAAATAATAATGTTCATAAGATAATTGGCGATATACAATGATTTTTGTTATATTTACATGTTTTAAATGTTTTAATATGCAATATGATCTTTTGCTGTAACCACATAAAGTCACATGTCAAATTGGATATTAAACATACCTTTGAAGAACAATCTATTTTTCCAAGTCTAGCCTTGATTTATACTTATAGATTTTCAATGAAGCTTAAATTATATGAGTTCCTAAGGTTCCTTGAAGCATTCTCCTATTATGGATAAATGTCTCAAATATATATCTAATGTGGCCTGGAGAAAGATCACACTGAAGAATTTTGTCTCCATTTGAGAATTTCTATAATTCTAGAACTATTCTTCATTGTAGCATATCAAAATATTTATCAGC
The DNA here is from genome assembly GCA_023548195.1 of Bettongia penicillata ogilbyi. Classification (NCBI taxonomy): domain Eukaryota; kingdom Metazoa; phylum Chordata; class Mammalia; order Diprotodontia; family Potoroidae; genus Bettongia; species Bettongia penicillata. Next base: position 5,256,794 of record JAJHZJ010000432.1, on the reverse strand, counting down.
AATTTTCATTACCTCAGTGGAAAGAAAAGATACCAAGTCCCACCAGACTTTTTTTTTTTAATTCCCCCATCTTTTTTTTTTTTGTTGACATGGATATTTCAGAAACCAACGAAGGTGACAAAACCTTTTACCTTCCACCAGACTTCTGATCAGAGTTTTGGTATGACTGTTAATGAAAAAGAGAGTTTTCATAAGTAAAAGTTTCCTTTTTCCAATATTCTTGTCCATGAAAAACAACTTTTGTATGTAAAAAAATTCTTTATTTTTCCCATTGTGTGTAAAGATAATTCTTAACATTGGCTTTTGTTTTTAATTTTGAGTTCCAAAATTTTTTCCTGCGTCCCTCCCTCCTGTAACCCATCCTTGAGAAGGCGAGCAGTCTGATACAAATCATACATATGCATATTTCCCTATTAACCACATTGCAACAGAAATCACAGACCAAAAACAAGAAAAATAAAGTTTTAAAAAATATATACTGTGTATTTAGACTCCAATAGTTCTTTCTCTGGACTTATTTTCATCATACATCCTTTGGAATTGTCTTGGTTCATTGTATTACTGAAAAAAAGCTGTCATTCACGATTGATTATTATACAAGACAAGCAATATTTCTTTCTAACAATATTTATCAGCTTCCTCTCTTCTGTCACCTATCATGGGAAGGGAAAGGAAAGGAAGTGGAGGGAAAGGGAGGAAAAACCTTATAAGAAATAAACATAACCAGCAAATTATATTCCCATATTGGCCTTGTTCAAGTGCTTGCTCATCACTTCTCTGTCCGGAAGTGGATGTCATTCTTCGTCACTTGTCCTCCAGAAACATTGATCTTTGCATTGATGAGAATTTTTAAATCTTTCAAAATGGTTCTTTTTTACAATGTTGGTGTTGTAGTATATAGAGTTTTTGTAGTATATAGGTTCTGCTCACTTCAATCTCTATCAGTCTTTATATTGTTCCCAGATTTCTTTGAAGCAATCTCTCTTCATTCCTAATAGTATAATAACTTTCTATTGTATTCGTAAGCTATAATTTGTCGAATCATTCCCAATTGATGTTCACCCCCCTTCCCCCTCCCCCCCACACACATAATTTCCAGTTTGTTTCCATCACAAGGAGTGTCGCAATAAATATCATCATACATATGGGACCTTTTCCTCTTTCTGCGATCTCCTTGGGGTGTAAGCCTAGTAGAAGTATTGTTTGGTTGAAACTTCCAATTCTAGAAAACATCTTTCAGATCAACTACATTGAATTGCATGCACAATGATCTGTGTCAAAAGGTTTCCTTTGCCTTTTCTAGAAACATTGTTCTGGCATTTCAGTTTACAACAGATTCCCATTTGCAAGCAGCAACTCTTGGAATATTTAGAAAGTGGCTGATAGATAGGATGCTAAGCCCTACTCAATAAACAGAGACAGCATTGCTCAAGAGAGAGAGAATGAGATATTTAATGAGAACTTGCCAGAGAAGAGATTTCCAGGGGAATATGTAACTCAGTACAAATATGCGAATCCATAAAAAATGACTTCTAAAAATTGAAGCTATCTTGTCTTAACAACAACTCTAAAGATAGAGAAACAAATATTACTGAAAATAGGGTAAAATTAGAATATAAGTCCTATGCTCTGTTGGCCATGCTTTGACTTGAGGTCCTAGACCCTTCTCTTTTTACCCCACAGAGAAAAAGTTTGGGAATAGAAGAGCGGAATGTCTTATCTCACTGCCCATCTGTCTATCAGAAGAAAAATAGCTCACAATACTACAGACTCTTATATTTAGAGCTGAAAAGGATCATTAAGGCCAGTCAGTCTAACCTTCATATTTTACATATTAGAAATGGAGGCTCCCTGAGAAGTTAGGTAATTTATCCATTGCCACACAAGTAGCGTATTGAGCTCCTATGTGTTTTCTCTGTCTCAGTCAAGTTGCATGAACTGTGCTCTCTTCTTCCTAAAGTTTCTTAATTAGAAGTTTTCAGTCTGGGATCCACAGGCCCTCAAGGGGTCCATAGATAGCTTTGGGAGATGGGGAGGTCTGTGAGCCTGGGTTGAGAAAAAATATGTTTATTATAAGTAACTTTTGGTTTTCTTTGTAATCTTACATAATTAATTGTATATATTTAAATAAATTCTGAGGAGTCCATAGAACTTATCAGACTGCAATATAATACACACACACTCTCTCTCTCACACATACACATACACACACACATACAGCTAAGAAACTGTGTTCTACAACCTATTTCTCAGCTCATCAAGAGGATGAAAGAAAATCACAACTTTTGCGTTTCAAGCTCTGGTTCAGATGATGGATATAACTGGTATGTCTATGTGTCCTTTAGACTTGCAAAGCCATTTAGATGTGTCATCTCATTGATCCTGCATAATTACCCTTTGGTATATAATGGATGCTTCTTGAGGACAGGGATAAATTTATCCAGTTGTCAGTTTCAATTAATCAATTGCTCAACCAATCAATAAGCATTTATTTAAGTGCATACTTACAAGTTGCTATGCTTACACTGTGCTAAATGTTGGGTATACAGAGAAAGACAAAAACTGCTGAGGCTAAAGAGCTCATATTTTAATGAAGAAAATACCAGGTATATAAATAGACAAATACAAGATGAGAGAGAGAGTACATATCTACATACCTGGGAAGGCTATATAATGGAAATGATGCTTACCTTACAGGGTCATTGTGACGTTAAAATGAAATGTGTGTAATTTATTTGTAATCCCAGAGTGACAACTCAGTAGTGCAACTAGAAATTAGGCATTGGAGGAGTTGAACCTGGGCAGCTAGGGAACACAGTGGAAATAGCACCAGACCTGGAATCAGGAAGACTCATCTTTCTGATTTCAAATCTATCCTCAGAAACTTACTAACTCTGTGACACCAGGCAAATCACTTAAGTCAGTTTGCCTCAATTCCTTACATGTAAAATAAGCTGAAGAAGGAAATTACAAAGGACTCCAATAACTTTGCCAAAAGACCCAAGATGGGGTCACAAAAAATTCAACACAACTAAACAATCACAAAGGATTTGAACTAAAATGTTCTGCTTCAGATGCAATGATTTTTCCATGCATGAGGCAGTCTCCTCTAAATAATGGAAATCCTAAACAAAAATGAATTCCTTTGTAATATTCTTGCCTCCACATGTGGAGTATTTATAAAAAAACAAGGTGCTATTTAAACACGATCAAAATTATCATCACTTTACCAGCATGTCCTTCAAAGGTCATGCTTTGTTTTGTTTTAAATTTCTTGAGCAAAAGATTATTAAGCATCAACTTATGTCCATAAAAATGTAAGAGGTAAAACAAAACCAATTGTCATCTGGAGATCATATATTTTTTGTTTATTATCACACATGGCTCATCTTTTTAAAGGCTTTAACAACCTTGCCTCTAGGAAAAAAATCTTGGATTTCAGTCCATTATTTTAAAAAAAAGATCATTTGTGCTTCTATTCTCCTTTGTAGCTGCAGAGGTCTCTTTTTATCTTAAACTTTTACTCAACATGCTCAGGCAAGCCTTCCACTGCAGAACATAAATTTCCAGATATTTATGGAAAACAATCTTCATGGAAGGTTGATTCTGGTCATATATCAGTTAAATTGTTATCCTTGTATTTTAGTGATTGTCCCATCTAACAAGAATGGCCAAGTGAGGTTCTGTTTCTGAAGATGTCAGGCATTCCAAGGAGTTAATGCTATTTTGAATGACTGTACTCACAGAGCCCATCAGACTTTAATTCAGTGTTCAAAACTCCTTCCAACTTCTCTCCTTCATTATATTCCATTATTTCTATTCTCATCCAAGATTAACACAGTATTGAATGCATAAGCTCAAATAAATATTCAAATTCTATTTTCTTTCTTAATAAGTTGCTTGGATTTGTTTTATTCCCAGTGAGTATCTTGTTTATTCAAGCAAGTTATGCTAACGAGTCATTCAAAATTTCTCCCATACTGCAGATTCTGCACATTCAATAAATGAATGAATATGTACATACATCTGCGTGTGTGTGTATGTGTGTGTAGGTGTGTGTTTGTGTGTGTGCGTATTTCTACTCACAGCTCGGATCCTGACTTCCAAAATTCAAAACTGTGTTTCAACTATTGTCTCAGTGTACGACTTGCCTGAGTTTAACCCCACTTTCAGCTTTCTTCCCCTGGAATGTCCCCCTCTCAGGCCAGTCTCCTCCCAGGGGTGTATTCCTTCTGGGACCTCCATTTACGGAAGGCCCCAGCTTCCCTAGCCTTCATTTCCCTCTGGCTCTAATCCTGACTTCTTGATGTTGCGCCAAACACTTTCATCGCCTTGCCCACACAAACATACTTTATAGCTCAGTTAATGGGGGTTTTTTGTTATTTGTTTTTGTTTTTATTTTCTCTTTTCTTTTGCTTTGCTTTTTCTTATTAGAATGTCAGGGAGTGTTCTTCTATTGGCTTATATTGGTATCTCCAGAACTTAGCACAGGGACTGGCACATAGTAAATGTTTAATTCCTCCCCTCCACCTCTTCCCCTTTCTCCTTTCCTTCCTTCCTCTTTATCTCCCTCCTTTCCTTCTTGCTCCTTTGTTACTTCCTCCTAGCCTTTCTCTTTTTTGTTTCTTTCTCTCCTTCCTTCCTCTTTATGACTCTAAGGAGGCTCAAAAGTCTTTGAACGAAGAATTCAAATGAGCATTAATTGGGCACCTAATATGGACAAGATACTTTAGTAGGCTGTAGAGACAAGGAGACAAAATAAACAGCAATCCCTCTGGGAGCTTACAGACTATGTCTGATTATTCTTCTTGGTAGGGAAAAAATCAGCTTTGAAATTTCAGTAACCCACTTGCCTAAGCAGACCTTGCTTTACATAAGAGCAAGCTGTTCACCCAGGCTACCTACACTATCCCCTTCACATACTAATCCCTACAGTCTATTTTTTTCTGTGTTAAGTCATCAAATCATTACTTCTGCAAAAAAAAAAAAAAAGCATGCCAATGTATACATCTAAGGCAACAAATTCCACCACCACCACGACCACTGAGGAAACTAAAACACTCCTGGCTACCATTCTTCTATACATAAACTCGTTCTATACATAGTCTCTCAAATTAAAATGTAAGCCCTCTTAAAGAAAATGGTATCTCATTTTATTGTATTTGTATCTGGTATGCAGCAAGAACTAAACACGTATCTTTTTTTCTTCATTCATTCATAGAACATAATTATTGACATTATGGTAGAACCATTCTCTACATGTAGTTCAGATTTTTTCCTCGGGTACAGCTTACTGCCCATCAAGCTGCAAACTTTGACTTTATAAAAACCTCTACTAACTTGAACTAGCCTTATATTCAAACCAAATGAATCCAACTTTAATCTATTAAGTGCCTACTCTATGCAAGGCCATAAATATTGAGCCAGAACCAAAGACAAAAATTAAAAATTCCTGTCTTTCAGGTATATACATTCCATGGAATGAGGATTATGTATTTGGAGGGGAGCATTTAAGAAAACCACCACACACACAATGACAATAAAAACCATTGAAGGGGAAGGACAATTTTTAACTGGTAAAAACAAGAAAGGCTTTAGTGATGTGGCACCAGAAGAAATCTATGATCCCAAGAGAAGCAGAGATCTCGCAGGATTGCATTCTTCCCATAGGGAATACCATCTGCAAACACAGGAAGGTTGAAAATGGAGTCTAATTTACCTTGAATGTGAAATATGTGATGGTGAAAAGCTGGGTTGGAAAGGAAAGGAAAAAAAGAGAAAAATTTTGAAGTCTCTTAAATGTCAGGTTAAATATTTTATACTATTGGCAATAAGTAAACACTGAAATTTCTGTTGGTTCTTGTTTTGCTTTGTTTCTACATGTCGAGTGCGACATGATTAGATTCATGTATTAGGATGACTGTTTGGCAGCTATGTGAAAGACACATTGGAAAGACTAGAAATAGTGAGATAGATTTGGAGGGCATTAAATAGTACAGGTGGGAGATGATCTGTGCCTGAATGTGGTTAATGGGCAGTGGCAGGAGAGGAGTGAGTAGATTCAGGATATATATTACTGAGGTAGGATTAGCAATAGACAGGTAAATGGTAGAGTGGAGAGTGTTCTGGGTCTGGAATCAGGAACACTAATCTTTCTGAAATCAAATCCAGCCTCAGATATTTGCTAGCTGTAGGATTCTTGATAAGTCACTTAACCCTATTTGTCTCTCTTTTCCTTTTCTTCTTTTTAAAATGAACTGAAGAAGAAAATGACAAACTACCACAATATCTCCCTTTTCCAAGAAACCCACAAAGGAGCCACAAAGAGTTGGATACAATTGAAATGACTGACCACAGAATCAGCAAGCAATGAGTGGCTATGTGGGTGGAGAGAAAAAGAAGAAAAAGGGAAGGGAAGCCCTGAGATTTCAGACTGGGGTGACTTGGATGATAGTGATATCTTCAACTGAAACAAAAAGTTTAAAGAAGGAATTGATTGAAGGTTAGAGGAATATAGAGAACCATCCTATCGATTTTAAGATGCATATGGAATACTTGGAAGGATATATCTAGAAAGCAGTTGATGTGTAATAACACATTAGATAATATTAGAACATATTAGAGTTCAGAAGGGGAGACTGGGGCAGGATATAGATGTTTTTAATTCATCTGAAGGTATTCTACTTAAATCTAGAGAAACTAATGAGATTTCCAAGAGAACATATGTTGAAGGGAGAAAACAGGACATGATAAGGGTCTCTGGGATCATCTCATCTGGAAGAATGGAGGGTTGGAAATGGGGACAAAAGATGGAGGAAGATCCAGCAAATGAGTCAGGAAGCAAGAATATTAAAAGTCAAGGAAACAGAGGGTGTCTGGTAAGAGGGGTTGGGCAGTAGTACTTGGTTTCTAGAGAGGTGAAGAAAGGTCAGAACAACAATGACGTCAACAAAAGACCACCAAATTTATCAATTAAAGGATATTTGGTAAATTTGGAGAGAATAATATTATTGCATTGGTGGAGTCTAAAGTTATATGGCAAGAAATTAAGGAAGCAGGTGGGGAGTGAAACGAAATGGTGAGTAGAGTCTAGGAGTTTAATAGTGAAAGGAAAGAAGAGGTAAAAGGTAGAGCTAAATAAATTTTATTTTTTTAGATCTTTTTTCAAATCATCATGGATTGCATTGTTTCTTTTTTTAATGTAATTTTTCTTTGTCTTCAACATTCCCTTCCACAAGATTTTGAGTTTTAAATTTTCTCACCCTCTCTCCTCTACCCTCCCCAAAACAGTGGGCAATCTTGTATAGAGTCTACTTATACATTCATATTAAATATATTTTTGCATTAGTCATACTATCAAGAAGAATTGGAACTGTTGGGAGGAACCATGAGAAAGAAGAAACAAAACAAAAGAGAAAATGAGATCAAATAGTATACTTCCATCCACATTCAGACCTCAAATTTCTTTCCCTGGATGGGGATAGCATTTTGTACCATTAGTCTGTTGGAGCTGTCTCAAAACTTGATTGCTTTATTTCTTTTGAAAACCTTGTTTATTCTTTAAACACTTATCCATTTAGGAATAGGTTTTAACATTATATAGCTCTAAATATTTGTGTCATACAAACACACACATATAAGTATATGTATATGTATACATGTGTGTATTATGTGTATATATGTACAAATGTACCTATATGTATATGTGTTTATATGTGTATATGTATATATTTTCCCACTCTGCAATTTTCCCTCTTATTCTTGATGTTTTTATTTTATTCGGGCAAAGTATTTAATTTTGACATACGGAAAACCCTTTCTTTCTTTTACAATAGTTTCTACCCTGAGGCTCTGAGGCTAAATGTTTTCCCACTTTCCACTCTTGCAAAAGCTATAAACTTCCATTTCCCTTTTTCTTATGGTGTGATTTTATATTCAGACCATTAATCCATTTCAAATTTATTGTGATTTATGATATAAGATAGACTTGCTGTGTTAGAAGATAGTCCTTAAAAGAAACAATAGAGCATCCCTATCTTTTACCACAAACTACCACAAACTACAAATGAGTAAATGATCTGAATAGATTTTTAAATGATAAGCATAAAAATGTAAGGGAGAAGTAGTTATATTCTTCACAGTTGTTAAGTAAAAAGAAATAAAGAACACCCATTGCACAGTATTGAATGAAAAACCAAGTACTATTGCCCAGCCCTTCTTACCAGACACCCTCTGTTTCCTTGACTTTTAATGTTCTTGCTTCCTGACTCATTTGCTAGATCTTCCTTCATCTTTTGTCCCCATTTCCAACCCTCCATTCTTCCAGATGAGATGATACTCATCTATTTCTATATATCTATCTAACCAACTTTCTGTTTAGATTTCTATCTGTCCATCTTCATACCTGTCTGACTATCTATCTTTCCTTTTATCTATCATTCAATCAATCAATCCTTCTAATCTTAAACTGAAACTTTGCATGAACATTGAGCTGGTCTCAAAAGTGAATAGGATGTTGAATGCTCTATGGAAAATTATACTATATCTTTACATAGTATACACACACATATACACTCCAACTTTCTCTTCAAAGACTCATATTTTTAATATGGACAGTAAGAGGGCAGAGTGGAAAGAGTGCCAGCTCTGTATCAAGACCTGAGCTTGAAACCTGATTTAATTCACTGACTAGTTTTGTGACTCTGGGCAACTAACTTAATTTTTTTCTGACTCAGTTTCCTCAACCTTAAAATGGGGATATTAATAATATCTACCTTCCAGTGTTATTATGAGTACCAAATGAAATATTTATAAAGTACTTAGCATAGTGCCTGGCACACAGTAAGTTTGATATGAATATTACCTGTTAATTGCTTTTCATCTATTATTTACATGTAATTTAATAATAACAATGTCAATATTATTAGAGTACCACAGGTTCAGAGGAATTGAAGTTGAGCATCACTTAAAAAGAATGGAAAAGTACATGATTATTACATAGTTATCATAACAGACTATAACATGTTTCCAACAAGAGTTTTAAAATATATTCATATATATACTATATATAAATTTTATTGATACATTTCTTTTTTTAATACATAATTTCTTCCAGAAGTCTGAATCTTCACCTTCTCATAGTGCTATCCCATATGGCAAATAGTATTTTAGAAAAAAAAAAACAAAAAATAAAATTAGGAGGGGAAAAAAATCATTAAAACTAAGTGATGTATTGAAAAGTGAAAATATATGCAATTGCCAGCCTGTGGACCTCTTATATCTGCCAATGGGGACAGTGAGGGCGTCATTTCATAGTTCTTCTTTTTAACTTATTAAACAACAAATTTTGAAGAACTTGTTAAAAATATCATTTTATATATATATGAGTGGGAGTAAATAAGATATATCAGTTATGATTAATCAAACAACCAATTTTGGAGAGCTTGTTAAAAAAAAACTGTTATTAAATAAATGTATGAGTGAGGGGAAATAGATATGTCAGTTGTTATAAGAGCCAGAGAGCCAAGAACAGTCAATGGAAATCTTATATGCTCCATTGTTTTCTATACGATGCAGGGGAAAAAATAAAGGATGAGGAAAGATAGAAGCAATTGCATAATTTCCTTGTCGATAACTTATTAGAAAATATGCAGATGAGTTGCACAGGACTGGTCAGCATTAATGGACGTCACTTCTATGATTAGAGTGAGTACTCCCTTGCCACATCAATGCAATAAAGAGGCATTGGAATAGTAAATAATATGTTGGTATAAACTAATTGTCTGTCAAGCTGGTAATTATTTTTTTCTCAGCAGCTGCTGGTAAATAAAAAGGTGATTTAAAAAAAAACCAAAATACTTTAATTATTGGATTTATTTACAACTGCACTTCTCTGTTTATAAGTCAATTTTGAGACATTTATCTAATCTAGTCCACTAATCTATTCTTCTGGGGTTATTTGGTTTTATTTTTTTAATTATTCTGACATTTAATGATTTTGATAATTAATACTGTACAATATTATTTTAGATCTAGTAATCGCATGACTCCATCTTGTCTTCTATCTCTTGTTTTTTATTGATGTTCTTAACATTTTTGTTCATGTATATGAATTTAGTCTTCTAAAGAAATCTTCTTTAAAAGTTTGAATGCTGTGGTATTAAATTTGCTATGGTGTTAAATGTGTAGACTAATTTCTGTAGTGTTATCAATTTATCTTATTAGTATGACTCAGCCATGAACACTAAATATACATTCAATTTGTTGGGTCTTCCTTTATTTATTCAATTGTTTCTTTGCATTTGTAAACACTTTATGTTGTCCTTGGTAGCCTAATTCCCAAATATGTGATTTCACTTGTTATTTCATTAGGACTTTATAATCTCAGACAATGTGTTCTGATACCCTTTTGCTAGGTATCTGTTCTCTTTATTGCTACATTGATTAACAAAAGTGAGTATTTCAGAGGTCATTAGGTTGGACATACATCAGGAGCCCCTTTATTATATTCCATATAATGGAAAGCATGCCTACTCTAGAACAAAGGATCTATATACAATCTTGTCCCTGAGGGTCACTATCTTTGATCCTGAGCAAGTCACTTAACTTCACTGGTCTTGTAAAATGTGGCATTGCACTAGAAGTCCTTCTAGAGCTAAAATTAACATGCTATGAGATGAAAGCAGCTCTCTTTATTATAAATTCATAAGACTCATGAAAAATGGTAGTACAGAGAGTGTATAAATTCATAGAAAACACACAAGAACGTCAGTAAAAACAAAGAAACAAAACAGTTATGTGAAAAAGCACCATAGTGTCAAACAACTGTACACAAATATACAAAATATACAGAGTATGAATTTTAAAAAGTGAATTAGATTTCTTAACACAATCAAAGATATGACTGAAAAAACATAGCTTTAGGCAAATGACAGGGCAAAATGATATCTGACCTGAGCAAGTTGTGTGTGTGTGTGTGGTGTAGATGTGTATACACAAATGCGTTGCATGAATGCAGCCTCCAGCTTTAAGGAAAAAGACTGAGAATGGAAGTACAGAGAGCTTCCTGCCTTTTTCCTTCCTTCTCTTTTAGCTGGTCTGACTCTGTATTATCTTCTTCCCTTTTAGAATCTTTGTAGCTTGTTTCTCATCTGTGCTTAGTGTTAGAAATAAAAGTCATTCCTCCTGCAGTCTCAGTTCCATGCCATGCCAGGGAGATAACAGCCTCTATTTTGAAGATTCCCCAATTGAAAGGTTGGGTCCATTTTGATAGGCAAAGGCCTGGCTCTGTTAGCCTAAGCTCAGCCCAGACAGATGACATATCTCTGTCCCTTTTTCTAAGAACTGTTCTGATGGAATCTTGGATATGGAATATCTTATTACCACACCTTCCAAGCAACTAGAACGCACCAAGCATTGAAATGATAATGACAATATTGCCAGGAATAGACAAACACCCAACAGTGGAGACTGAATATGAAATTCACAACCTTTTAGGCCTAGTGACTCAGATTCATTTTATTCAATAACTCCTTGCAGCAGTATCCATGTAAAAAATAACCAAGGATATATTAAACACATATTTCAAACAATGAAGAAGTCATGCTCAGTCTCCCTGGTCCTTTTATATTTAAAAAATGACTACATTCCCATGAATTGGCCTTCATATCTTATGACCATGTCTGCGTCAATGCAATAATCTCCCTTCTGGAGCACACTCTCACTAATATGGAAAAGTCCTGGTTTCTTTGTGGTAACCTTGATTCCTGTAAGCTTTGCAATAGCAACATCGTGAAAGAGAGAATTTATTCAGCTCTACGTTATAATAAAGAGTTATGCCTATTGTGTTATCCAGTCTACTTATTACCAAACAGCCTTTGAGCACAGAATAAGTCCAATGGCCAGACAAAAGTCGGAATGACTGGCAATGGCACAGGAGGCAATGACCTTTGTGTCTTTGATGCATGACCAAGTGCTAAGTACTGCTTCAGCCACCTTCATGGCTGTTAGAACAAATTGTTCTCATCCACTTTTTCAGCCAGGGGAATTCTCCACATGCTTGGGCGAAGGTGTGCCTCTAACTCTTCGATGGGTTTAAAGCCTATAGGCTGCCTTCTTCCTGGCTTAGCTCATCTACAAGAGATTGCTTTACCCAGATGTGACCACTGCATATGCTACAGCTTCTCACAGCCACAGGTGAGAGTTGGGTGACAGGTGGACACCAAGGTGGGTGAACAGTCTTGCAAAGGGCTCAGCAAGCCTTCCCACCGAAGGTGTGAGTCCTCCCAGTAACCCCATAGACCCTTCTTTGTACACTTTTGTCTGCTTGCTTCTTGTTTTAGATTGTGAGTTCCTTGAGGTCGGGGATTGTCTTTTGCCTTTTGCTTTTATATTCTCAGCACCTAGCCCAATGCCAGACTCTGTGTAAGAGCTTAATAAATGTTCGCAGACTGACTGACCAAGATGTATTGATGGAACTATAATTAAAAGATCAATAGCCTAATGAAGATGAAGATTCAAAGCTGTGGTTAACAACGTCTTGACCCACACTGAAATCTAGACCTCATCTTCCTTTGGCTTGTTTCACTTTTCCTATCACTACGTGACAGAAAAAAAAAAGTTTTCTGTGATTCTATTAAAAGCCATTTTTTCAGAGTAATGTAAATGACATTTGCAAAGCCCTTTAAAGTGTAGAAAACACTCCATAGACATTGTCCGTTTTGGTCATTCAGCAGTATTATAAGGCAATAACTTTTGGCATTGTTATCTCCACTTTGTAGATGTTAAACTGAGGCCCAAAGAAAAGTGTCTTCCCTATATTGAATAGACAGCAAGCAAGTATTAGAGGTGAAGGTCTTGCTGATGCCAAGACAAGTACTCTAACCACTTTACCATCCTGCCTTTCTTCTTTTGCCCACTAGTTAAGGTGCAAGTTGCATTAAGAGCCAGAATAATACAGATGGGGCAGGATAGTCGTTCCACATCAGATTGGCCTCTCAAGTTTTGGTGCAGAGGAGGTAAAATCTTGGTGAAGGAGTTCATTTTTTCAATCTCTTTGCCTTATGAGTCTCCCAGTCACATTCATTCAGCACGACTTATTGCTTTGACATTAATAGGACTGAGAGATCTGCCATGTACAATAAGCAGATCTCTGACAATTTTAAAATGAATTTAATGCCTTTGGAAGTTTCATAATTTCTCACTATTGTTGAACCATCCCTGGTGTCAAGTACATGTCTATTCTTTCTTTGTGCAGTACAAAGAGATTGGAGCATTCAGCATGGGATAGAAAGCTGCCTGGCTAATCCTGATGCCACCTTGTTTTCATTCATAGGGGATAAGTGAAGACTGAGATAGCTGCAGGAGTTCAAGATGTGCAAACATTTGTGCTTCTGAGGCACATGGGCCAAATTTCTAACAGGCCCCTTCTTAGTCACCATAAGGCAGGTCTTTTAGTAATAAAAGTCAACCTTCCTTGGGAACTGGGCATGGTGAGAAAAGAAGCCCCAAATTCTAATTTCAGCTCTATCACTACTTTCTCTGGGTTTTTCTTCCTTCCTTGGTAAAATGGGGGGGGGGGGGTTGTCTTGTTCTGGAGTCACCTGCATGCCCCTCCTCCTCTCACCTGTCTACCTTCTTCCATCCTGGTGACTATAGATATAATGCAGGAACTAATTCTTGTGGACACAAAGCCTGAGTGTTGTTTCTGTGGGCATTGCAGCCCTTCTGTGCCAGGCACCAGAATTACAGAAGATTTAGGAAAAATAAAAAGTTCTTGACACCAAAGTTCTTGGCCTTGTCAGATGATTCAACTGTTGAAGTTGATATGTTTTTGTTAAGGAATATGACATGAAAGATGATCCATTGTTCTCTGTTTTGTCCCTGACATTCATGCAGTGCTGGAGTTTTCCATCTACTTAAGCTGAAATCTCTTAGACGTACTGTTTCACCAATTAGAATGTGAACTTTTTGAGATCAGAAGCTGTCTTCCTTTTCTATAGGTATAATCAGTTCTTAACTCAGTTCCTGACACAGAGAAACAAATGCTTTTTTCATTCATTCATACACAGGTTATTTGATTCACAGAGTAATTATGGGAAGCAATGAGATAATGTAAATAAATATGCCTTGAAAAGTATAAAATGCTATAAGTTATAAAGTCATATGATGGAAGTATGCAATGTGGTGAAAGAAAGATCATCAAATTTTGAAGCTAAAACTCATGACTCCAGTTCTAGCACAGCCTCTCATGGTTAGGCATGGTTAACCAGCAAAAAAACATTTATTAAGTACTTACTATGTGCCCTACACTATGCTAGGTTATGCAGATACAAAGACACAATGTCCCTGACCAAGGACATGATACTGATGTAAAATAAAATACACAAATTAAATACAAGGTAATTCTTTTGGGGGTGAAGGGTATTAATAGCTTGCTTGGGGATCAGGATCAAGGAATATATCGGGCAAATAATCTCATCAACTTTAATTTTTTAATATTTACTTATTTATTTTCAAATTTATTTATATTATGTTTTCAACAGTCACTTCCACAAGTTTTAAATTTTCTCCCCCTACCTTCACCCTTTCTCCCCAAGATGGCAAGCAATTGTACATGGTCTCTACACATACATTGCTATTAAATATATTTACATACCAGTCATGTTGCATAGAAGAATTATAATGAATGGGAGAAACCATGAAAAAAAGAAAAACATAATGAAACATAACAAAAAGAAAATATTCTGATCCATTCTAGAATCTGACTCCATAGTTCTTTTCTCTGGGTGTGGATGGCATTTTGCGTCATGAGTGCTTTGGAAATGGTTTAGATCCTTGCATTATTGAGAAGGCCTAAGTCTATCAAAATCAGTCTTCACAAATTGTGGCTATTCCTGTGTATAGTGTTCTGGTTCTGCTCACTTCACTCAACATCAGTTCATATACATATTTCCAGGTTTTCCTGAAGTCTACTTGCTCATCATTTCTTCTAGCACAATAGTATTCCATTATATTCATATACCACAGCTTGTTTGGCCATTCCCCAATTGATGGGCATCCCCTTGATTTCCATTTCTTGACCACCACAAAAAAGAGCTGCTAAAAATATTTTTGTACATGTGGGTCCTTTTCCCATCTTTATGATCTCTTTGGGATACTACTCTAGAAGCGGCATTGCTGGATCAAAGGGTATGCACATTTTTGTAGCCCTTTGGGCGTAGATCCAAATCACTCTCCAGAATGGTTGGATCAGCTCACAGGTTCACCAACTTTTAAATAAATTCTTGGAAAAAGCAGCTCGCATTGTGCAGAAACAGCCAAATTACATATATGTGACACAAAAACACTCATTAATACAACAAGTTTATTTAGTCATTTTACTACAGGGGTTACTGAGTCAAGCAGTCATTGAAAGGGTTAAAATAGTTATTGGTTTAAATTTACTCAGCCAAGACACTTACCTGTGATTGATAAAGCCAAAGTCTGGGTCAATAAATGCACATCACTATGAATAGAACACGAGGGAGCAGAAAGAGCATTAGTTCTGAGTCAGAGAACCTCGCCTTGAATAATGACTCTGCCAATTTTTATCAGTGTTCCTTGAGCAAATCACTTTACCTCTGGACTTCAGTTTCTGTATTTGTAAAAGGATATCAGACCAGATGACATCTAGGGTTCCTTCCAGACTTGAATTTATGATTAACATTCTCTCTTGGCTTCAGTTTCCCCATTTGTAAAATGAAGGTGTTGGACTAGATTACCTCTGCGGTCCCTTTGAATTTGATTCCTCTGACCCCATAATTCCCTAGAACAATGGGCATGCTGGTAAATATTTAACAACCTGCTCTCAAAAAAAGTACCTATTTAACAATTTTAAGTTTAATGTGCATTAACATAAATGCTCATATGGAAAATTTAATCATCAGCTCTTATTAGCCAGTACAAATCAGTTCTAGGTAGCACAACACTGTCCAAACCCACAGTCAATGACTAATAGTATGCATAGTTGGTCATGGATGTCAGTCTTTTAGTCATGAAAATGACATTAAAGATCATGCATTATTTTGTCACTACAAGCAAGCACCGCTAGACGTTCAAATCTGACTTCAGCTGAAATCTTTCAGATGTGTTGTCTCAAAAAACACAGAAGTCCTGCTTTAAGCTGTTGTTTGATAGTTCCATCGTGTCTGACCCTTTGTGACCACATTTTGGATTTTCTTGGCAAAGATACTAGAGTGGTTTACCATTTCCTTTTCCAGCTCATTTCAAAGATGAGGAATCTGAGGCAAGCAGAACTAAGTGACGTGCCCAAGGTCACACAGTTCATAAATTTCTGAGACTGGATTTGAAAGATGTCTTCCCAACTTTTGACCCGGTGCTCTATCCCTGTGCTTCCTGGCTGTCCCCACTGAATTTCCCAGCTTGTATTCTCAATATCTAGCACAGTGACTAACACATAGTAGGTGCTTTGTGCACATTAGTAGATTGACTGGTTTTATTGCTTTTTTAATGGGCATAAGCCTTTGTACATATATACCTATTAAGTATACGAATACTATACACATACAATAAAAATGTACTTATATAATATATAATAAAATACATGAATATAATAAAATTTATATGCATACATAAATATATACCTACACATATACGTGTATGTATATATATACATATATATGTGTATATATATATATATAAATATATATATATTTATATATATATATACCCCTTTTCACAGAATCTCAAAAGACAGGGAAAAAAAACAAATCTCTTTCCATAAGATTCCATGAAATGGGGTCAAGTATATTAGGATTCTCCATTATTGCCCAGAAAGCATCATTCCTCCATTAATCTACAAAAAATAATTACATCACTTGGACCACCTGGTTCTTAGGTAGGATAATGCACAAATTCCTACATGCAGTACTCCTACATTACAAGTGCTCTTGTAAATCTAGCTCCAGCCCATCTTTCCAGACATTTCCTCCATCTTTCTCCTTCAGATATTCTACAGTTTAGCCAGATTGGTCCATGTAAATTTTTCTGAGCTTGATGTCTCATCCACCTGCCTCCATATATGTTGCTCTCCTTGCCTGGGATGCTTTCTCTCTTCATGCCAGTCTCTTGGAATCTTGAGCTTCCTTCAGGGTTAGGAACAGTCTATCTCTTTTTCATGCCAGTAGCTTTTACTTCTTGTTGCTGGTGGCCTTGCTCTATGCAAATTACCTATATTCCTTATCTATTTACATGTTATTTCTTTTCCTGCAGAAAATGGTTCCTTGATGGGAGGGGCTATTTCATTTTCATTTTTGTGCACATACTTACTTGACAAAATGTCTGGCATGATAAATGCTTATTGAACTAAATCAGATGCATGACTCCCCTTTCCCTCTCCAGTAGGTCAGACTCTTCTGGCCTGTATTTCCTTTTGGAATTAACATAGTTCTTTTAATGATCTCAAGGTCATCTCTGTTGGAATGGCCCATACTTTCCCCTTCAACATGGTTCTGGCATTGTCGTATGGAGATGAGTCACAGCACACTGCAGTCTTTCAAGAATTAGTGTCAAGGATCACCAAAGATATATTGGAAAGGTTCATCCTGGGCATGAATAGGTTATAACACATTATAGACAAAAAATTATATGACTTCACTTCCAAAGAATATCATCAAAGAAATGTATGAATTACAGAGATTATGAATCAGTCACAACAGTAAGACTGAGGGATAACTGATGGACAGACATTCTTTGAGTTCTACCAGTACTCATGAGATGTTAAGAAAATTCAAGGAAGGACCCTAATATTCTAGGAGGAATTTCTGTGGTGAATTTACAGGAAAAGAAGGAAGGACAAGAACAGCACCGGATGGACAGATATAGATCAGTGGTGATATTAACTTCTGAAGGGATACGCAAGTTTTTGAAATGATATAGTAATTAGAGAATTGGAGTACAAATTAGAAATGGGCAAAATCAACATAAAATACACATTTAATTTATGTTAACAGCTCATGTCTATAGGTTTAGAATTTAAATTATCATTCCCAATTCTACATCTTTGCTATTAATTAAAAGTAGATTGAAGGTAAATACTTGGGGAAAGTTCAAACATTTGCCAAAAGTTAGGAGAAGACATTCCTAGCTCTGATGCTTGATTCAATCCCAATTGAATTGAAAGTAACAACTATTTAATAAGCATAGAAAAATAACGACAAAACTATATTTTGCCCGCAAGGACATTGCAGTATTATGGGGTAAGCATGAAAACAGGTAAATAAATGCAAACTTTTGTAAGATAAATATAACACAGTTAAAGAAACAGAGTGTCAGCAACCATGAGGATGAGGAAAAGCAGGAATAGTATTTGAGTTGAGCTACGAAGAGAGCTAGGTATTCCAGACGGTAGATTGGATGAAGGTGAGTATACTTATTTGTAACAGCCTGTAGAAAAGCTAGAGAAAAAAAAATCAATTTTATGCATTGGTTTGTTTTTTTGTTTTTTTGGTGTTGTTGTCATTGTTTTTTTCAGTTGTGTCCACTCTCTGTGACTCCATTTGGGGTATTCTTTTTTTTATTTAATTTTTTTTTTATTTTTAGTTTTCAGCATTCATTTCCACAAAATTTTGAGTTCCAAATGTTCATCCCATCTCTGCCCTCCTCCCTACCCTATGACATCTTGCATTCTGATTACCCCTTCCTTACATATGCCCTCCCTTCTATCACACCCCTCCCTTCCCTTATCCCCATCTTCTTGTAGGGCAAGATAGATTATACCCCATTACCTGTATTTCTCATTTCCCACTTGTATGCAAAAACAATTCTCAACATTCATTCCTAAAACTTTGAGTTCCCACTTCTCTCCCTATTTCCATCTCCACTCATCCCCACTGAGAAGGTAAGCAATTCAATATAGGCTATATAGGTGTAGTTTTGCAAAAGGCTTCCATAATAGTCATGTTGTGTAATACTAACTATATTTCCCTCCATTCAATCCTGTCCCCCAATTATTTTACTCCCTCTTTTAACCTTGTCCCTCCCCATAGGGGTTTACTTCTAAGTACTCCTTCCTCCCATTTGCCCTCCTTTCTGTCATCCTCCCACCCCACTTGTTGCCTTCTCCCCTACTCTTCTGTAGTGTAAGATAGATTTTCATACCAAATTGAGTGAGCATGTTATTCCCTCCTTAAGCAAAATGTGAAGAGAGTAAGCTTCACTTTTTCCCTCTCACCTCCCCCTTTTCCCCTCCAATGAAAAAGATTTTTCTTGCATGTTCTATGAGAGAAAATTTGCCCCATTCTATTTCTCCCTTTCTTGTTCCATTATATTCTTCTCTCACCCCTTAATTTTATTTTTTTTTAAATATCATTCCTTCTTATTCAACTCACCCTGTGCTGTCTATATGTGTGTGTGTATGTGTGCAATTCCTCCAGCTACCCAAATACTGAGAAAAGTCTCAAGAGTTAAAAATATTATCTTTCCATGTAGCAATGTAAAAAGTTTAACTTTAGAAAGTCTTTTATGATTTCTCTTTCCTGTTTGCATTTTCATGCTTCTCTTGATTCTTGTGTTTGAAAGTCAAATTTTCTATTTAGTTCTGGTCTTTTCATCAAGAATGCTTGATCACTGAATGACAATTTTTTCCCTTCCTTTCCCCTGAGTATTATACTCAGTTTTTCTGGGTAGGTGATTCTTGGTTTTAATCCTAGTTCTTTTGACTTCTGGAATATGATATTCCAAGCTCTTTAATCCCTTAATGTTAGATCATGTATTATCCTGATTGTATTTTCACAATACTTGAATTGTTTCTTTCTAGCTGCTTGCAATATTTTCTTCTTGACCTGGGAACTCAATTTAACTACAATATTCCTAGGAGTTTCTCTTTTTGGATCTCATTCAGGAGGGAATTGGTGGATTCTTTCAATATTTATTTTGCCCTCTGGTTCTAGAATATCAGGGCAGTTTTCCTTGATAATTTCATGAAAGATGATGTCAAGGCTCTTTTTGTGATCATGGCTTTCAGGTTGTCCCATAATTTTTAAATTGTCTCTCCTGGATCTATTTTCCATGTCAGTTATTTTTTCCAATGAGATATTCACATTATCTTCCATTTTTTCATTCTTTTGGTTTTGCTTTGTAGTTCCTTGGTTTCTCAAAAAGTCATTAGCCTCCATCTGCTCCATTCTAATTTAAAAAAAAAAAAACATTTTCTTCAGTGAGCTTTTGAACCTCCTTTTCCATTTGGCTAATTCGGCTTCTTAAAGCATTCTTCTCCTCATTGGCTTTTTGGATGTCTTGCCAATTGAGTTAGCCTTTTTTTAAAGGTGTTACTTACCTCAGCATCTTTTTGAGTCTCCTTTAGCAAACTGTTGACTTGCTTTTCATGATTTTCTTGCATCTCTCTCATTTTTCTTCCCAATTTTTCCTCCACTCCTCTTACTTTATTTTCAAAATCTTTTTTGAGCTCTTGCATGGCCTGAGACTTTTGGATATTTATTTTGGAGGTTTTAGATGCAGAAGTCTTGACTTTCTCTGTTTTATGCTTTGTTCTTCCTCATCTGAAAGGATGGAAGAAAACACCTGTTCACTCAGAAAGTAACATTCTATAGTCTTATTTTTTCCTTTTTTTGGGTGGTTTCCCAGCCAGTTACTTGACTTTTGTGTCCATTGTCAAGAGGAGGGTATACTGACCTGTAAGTTCTCAGTTTCTCCAAGGTGGCACAATCAAAGGAAAGAAGTTTATTCCTCTCCTGGTCTGCACACTGGTCTGGGAACAACCAAAACTTTTCTGCCCAGAATCTGGGAGTAAAATTCCCTGTCCACAACTGTCTCCAACTCCACTGCCAGAGCTCCTACTCACCCCAGGGCCAGGCTCATGGATGAGATTCAGATCAGCTGCTCAATTCCTCCTGGAGGTTTAGGGAGAGGGGGAAATAAAGAAAGGAAGTGAACCTATAATCTCATTAGTCTAAGAACTCTCTATATGAAGATATTTCCTTTACCTTCCCTAAGTCTTAAAGCTACCTGCAGAACCAGGAAGTTAAATCACACAATCTGTATGTATGAGAGATGGGACCTGAACTTAAGTCTTCCTGGCTCTGCGGGCTGACTCTCTCACAACAGTGGCTATGTCTTCCCATGTTACAGAGGAAAGGAATACTAATCATTCTACAAAAAAAAAAAAAAAAAAAAGTTGGAGTCAAACTGCAAAGAGCTTCAAGTATCAGACCAAGAATTCTGTATTTTATCCTACAGTCAATAAGGTATCAACAGAGTTTTTTGAGCAAGAGAACATGGTCAGACTGGCATTGTCCCTCTCCCCCAAGACAGCCCCAGTGTCTGATGTGGTCCTAACATAATTCCTGAAATCTCCCTCAGATCACTGGAAGAAAAACTAGTCTTCCAGAAGCAATTAAGTCAACTGCAATCCAATCCAACATGCATTTATTAATCAATGACTATGCATAAGTCACTTCATTAGTCAATGAGAATGCAGAGATAAAATTTTAAAATAAAATCTCTGATTTCTAGGACTTTACATTCTAAGTTGTAGTATATTCATTGTACCACTGCTCCTTTCCTGGTTTCATAACATCTGACCTTCTTGCTGTTCTGCACAAAGAATAGTACATCTCCCACCACTGTGCTTTGCACTGGCTATCTTTATCACTGGGCAGCTAAGTGGTCCAGTGGATACAATACCAGCCCAATAGTCAGGAGAACTTGAGTTCAAATTCAGCTTCAGACATTTACTATCAGTGTAACCCTGGACAAGTCACTTAACCCTATTTACCTCTGCCTTCTCGTCTGCAAAATGGGCTGGAGAAGAAAATGGCAAAAAACCCAAATGGGGTCCAAAGAGTCAGAGATGACTGAAATAACTGAACAACAACAAAATTGTTATCTCTACTTCTCAAAATATCTTGTCTCCATCAAAACTTTGTTTAAGGACTATCTTCCACAATAGTCAGCTAGGTGGCACAATGGGTAGTGTGGTGGTTCTGGAATCAGAAAAGTAGCTCTTCCTGAGTTCAGATCTGGTCTCAGACACTTACTAGCTATGTGACCCAGAAAAAGAAAATGATAAACTGCTTCAGTATCTTCGCCAAGAAAACCCCATATAGAGTCACAATTAGTCAGGCATGACTAAATGGCTAAACGACATCTACATTAGCCCTTTCCTCATTCTACCAGCTACAAGTGCCCTTGAATTCTGTTTGTGTGTGTGTGTGTGTGTGTGTGTGTGTGTGTGTGTATTTGTGGATGTGTTGGATATACTGATTCAGGAACATGCTGAATGTCCTCAGTAGAATTTAACTTTCTTGAAGGCAGTATCTGTTTCATTCTTTGTCTTTGTATCTTTAATGTCCTGCACAGGACCTGGCATAGAACAGCAACTAAAAAGTACTTGTCAATTAATTGACTGATAGATTGAACCAACGTGTCTGAACTCAGTTGCTCTTTGACCCTAGTGCTTAATTAATACCACCAGTTTTTGATATAATTATTCTGATAGCCTCAGCTTTTAACGCTGGTCAGCTGATCCTCATCTAACCCCCAAACTGACAAAATTCCATTGGGAAATTTCATATTTATTCTGTCCAAAAATAAAGTCCGGGAAACAGCACATAGCATGGTTTCTGAAAAAAAAAATGTTATTAGTGACACTCATTTCTGTTAGCCGTGTACAATTTTCTCTACTCATGAATGATCAGAACTGAAATGTTTTACATTATTTCCAAAGGACCATTACTCTAAAATGACTGAGTTTCCTAAGTAGTACTGCCATGTAGATTTTGTAGAGTAATGTTGAAAATTATTATGCAAAATGATCATTCCCATGGATTTTGTATGCAACATTTCTATATAGATTTCAAGGGAAAGAGATTTCTATGTCAGGGTCATGGACTTAGAGCTTGGAAGCTGGATGAAGAAACTACCTCAACCAAGGCAGGTCAGCACCTTCTTCATAATTCTTAGAAAATTATTCAAAGCACTTGGAGATTAAATGCCCTGCCCAAAATCACACAATATATGTCAGAGGCTGGATCTGAACACACTTTTTTTTACTCTAAAACTAAATCTCCATGAAGCCACGGTGCAAGGCACTTAATATTCAATCATTTCTCAGACTTCAATGACTCTTCGTGACTTCATTTGGAGTTTCTTTGGCAAAGATACCGGATTGTTTTGCCATTTCCTTCTTCAGCTCATTGTATAGATGAGGAAACTGAGGCAAACAGGATTAAGTAACTTGCCGAGGGGCACACAGCTAGTAAGTGTCTGAGGCTGAATTTGAACCTACGAAGATGAGTCTTCCTGACTTCAAACCTGAAAACTATCCACTGTGGCACTTACCACCCCATAACATGCATCACCTCATTTGAGCCTAATGACAATTTCAGGTGGATACTATAGGTACAAGTATCTTTGTTCTACAGACAAGGAAACAGAAGTAACAGAGGCTTAAAGGAGACTCCCTTTCCCTCCCTCTCCCTCTCCCTCTCCCCGTCCTCCTCCCCCCCCCCTCTTTCTCTGTCTCCATTCTACATATGAGGAAAGAGGAGTAGAGAAAACCATCGATATGTACTGGAAAAGACCTCAGAAAACATCTTGTCTAATGCTGTCATGTTACACAGGAAGAATTTAACATTCTGGGGAAAGTAAATTTCTTGCCCCAGTCACAGAGGGACTAAATGGGAAATAGGAGTTGAAATGAGATCTTTGTACCTCTTCTTCTCCATGCTCCCTCTTCAGCTCCATCTGAAAACATTGCTTTTCTTAAGATTGGCTCACTTCAATGGCCTCTTAAATGTATCAACCACCATCTCACATCATCATCTGTGTTGGAGGCATCTCAAACTAGATGCTGAAAAACAGAACTCATTAGTTTTCTCACCAAATCTTCACCTATTCTAAATTTTCCTACTATTGTCAAGGCAACACCATCTTAAAAGTTACTAAGCCTTATGACCTCATGATTATCTCCTACTGCCCCACACATATCCAAGCTATTGCTCAAACTCATCAATTCATTCTACCCTCTTTATGTCTCTGCTTTGACTCCACTTTCCTCACACAGCTACCTCCTTGGTTCAGTCCTTTATGGGATGGAGGACAGGAGGGCCTAGTGTGCTATGGTCCATGGGGTCATGGAGAGTTGGATATGACTGAACCACTGAGTAACAAAAATACAAATCAAATAAAATCATCATCATTGACTCCTCTTGTGAATTTTAGCCAAATAGTTCTTTCTAGGCCTTCATTTCCTCCACTGTGAAACAACAGATGTGAATTAAGTTCCCTTCCAACTTGGAGATTTTCTGTTCTAAGATATCTTTCATTCTGAGATGATGTTCTATATTTTAACAAAGAGGCAGGGTCAAGCAAAACTGTAGTTGATCTGCATGTTGAACAAGTTTGACAATGCATGCCTCCGTCAGTACCTCTGTTTATCCCATCTAAGAGAGGGTAGGTCCATGTTTCATAGTCAATCTTCTGAAGTCATGATTGATCATCGCACTGATCACATTTGTCAAGCCTGTCATGGTTATTTTCCTTTATGTTGTTATGGCTAGTGTTTAATAGTTCCTATTTGCTCAAGTGTCTCAACTGCTTCTAGTATTCCCCAAGCAATTGGAAGGTGCTTTCCTTCTAATTCTTTAGTCTTTCAAAGAGTTGTTATTATTCATTTTGTCACTTATGCCAACTATCCTATTAATTTTTAACTCTTTGAGGTATTTCCCCTGGGGAAAAGGGTTGTGTACAATTTAGTGAATTTTCTATTATCATTATGATTTCTTCCCAGAAATATCTGGACCATATCACAGCTGCATCAACAGAGTATAAGTGTTGCTTTGTCCATATTATGTTTACAAACATAGTCTTTCTTCTTTCAATACACACTGTAAATATGCCTTTATTATAGACAGTTTAATGAAGACAAATTCAAACCCCCCTCCAAAAAGAAAAAAAAGGAAGCAGAGACTGGTGCCTTTCACTCTCTGAAATAATCAAATGGCTAAATTTTCATTTTTCAGCCATGTAAAACTCAATGAGTGAAATGTGCCTGTCAAAGACCAACCTGGGATGTTAGAACAATTCTTAAGAGATATGCTTGACATTGTGAGAGCTCATTGATATTCGAGTCAGTTAATAAAATAATAGTTATGCTAATTTCCTTACCAAAAAATGGCATAGCTAATTAGCATCCCAAGTCATTCCATATTAAATATAAAAATGTATGTACACCTTTAGTAAAAAAAACTCTGCAGAACGGAAAGATCATTAGCTGATGACTCCAACATATGGTTGAAGTTGGAACAATATGCTACATTTCCCATCTTGACTGGAACATGAAGACCAGAGAATCAGCCAATGCATAATTGTTTTTAGTTTTTATTTTTAAAGAAATGCTAAATGAATTAAGATCCAGTGAAAGGCATTTGATAGATAAACTTAGAGAAGGAAGTTTCCTGTGCTCACCAATGCAACTTGACAACAGTTTCCATCTCTCTCTCTCTCTCTCTCTCTCTCTCTCTCTCTCTCTCTCTCTCTCTCTCTCTCTCATACACACACACACACACACATGCACACAAATAGAGAGACAGAGACAGAGAGAATTTTATCTGATCAAGGTCTTATTTTCTGATAAGGAAACTAGGGTCCAGAAAGATGAGATTTGCCCAAGGTGAAAAATAGTATGTATGGAAAGCAAGAAATGTACCCCTATCTTCTACCTTCATAGTTAATGTTCAATGTGATCAGAGACTGAGAGTTAGAAGGAACTTTCCTAATCATCTGATCTAATCCTTTCATTTTGGGGAAAAAAATGAGGAGATTTAGTGACTTGCCCCAGGTAAAGCAGATAATAACTATCAAAGGCAGAATTGGAACCCATGTTCTCTGACTCCAGAGTAGTTTGTGCCCAATAAGAGCAGAGATTTAAACCTGTAAGGAACCTTTAAAGGCCATTGAGCACAAAAGTCTCATTTTATGAATAAGAAAATTAAAGTTCAATGAGATTAGATTGTGTGTGCAAGGGTGCATAGGTATCATAAAATTTAGAGCTGGAAAGGACTTTAGAGGGCATCTCCTTCAACAACTTCATTTCACAGATAAGGAAATCAAATCAACATGAGGTCCAGTAACTTTCCATCTCTAATGAAGTTGATTGTTAAAATGGACATAAGTAAAAAGCATTGCATGAAGTTACTTTAGGACAAGAAAACAAAATACCAACTTAAAGTCTGGAAATGGGATGAGGTTCACATAGTTATCTCCTTTTCAATGACTTCCATAACAAGGCTATTCAAATAATGGTGGGAATGTAGCCTTCACTTTATTTAAAGGTAGCAGATGAAATGAAGTCTTTACTAAATTAATACATCACTAAATCATTTAAATTAAAACATATTTCCCACTTACCAAACACTGGATTCTTTCTCCTCTCCCCTCTCTCCCTCTCCCTGCCCCCCCTCTCTCATTCATAATATAACCTTTGTCCCTTGGGTTCTCTCTGCCTTTCAGAGCATGACAGTTTCATAAGCACTTCTCACATAGTATTTTTTTTTCTTTCCTTCTTTTCCAGAGATCAATAACCTTTCATTGGAATTGAAACCACATGGACTCTTAGATACTAAGATATGCCAGACTACATAAATCTAATGATCCCTTCTGGAGTCAGAAAGACTCCATTTCTGTCTTTATCTTCCAGTCATAAATAGTAAGAAATGGTAAGTAAGCTCTGGAGATACAACAGGAATGAGGGATGAAGGTCTGGGAATAATGATGGAAGAAGAGTGAGATAAGATTCTTAGTGAGTAACAAAGTAAAATTGTGAACTAGAGCATGGTTTAGAAGTAAATGCCAAACACTCTGGGGTGAGAATTCACAAATTTTTTCATTGTCTATTGTTCGAAGGATCTCAACTAACCAATGCTTAAGATTTAATTCCTCTTTGCAATTATCTGACTATAGCAATTTGAACACAGATCTTTCTTTTTCCTTAACCCTCCATGCACTATGCTCACTCCTGCCTCCCTGCTGTTTCTCAGGCTGTTCCCCTCTGCTAGATATGAAATATGGAGTTTCCATTCTTTAAAGCCTCCTCATTTTGGAAGCTTTACCAATAATAATTGACATTATATAAAATCATAATAATGCTTGTGGGCTATATTTTTAAAATCTTTGATAGTAGAGAAAAATGCAGCCTAAAAGTCTTTCTTTCAGATGGTATCTCCCAAATCATGTTATTTTTATAAGATTCCTTGATAATTGAATAACATGGAAAAGGAAAAGTTCAACAACCTTGTAATTATGAATGTCAAACAATGTATATTATTGGAAGATATATATATATATATATATATATATATATACATATACATATATATATATATATTATACATATATATATATATATATATATATATATATATTAGCTAAAGTTAGTTTCAATAATTAAGGATACCTTGCTTTAGGTATAGATAGAAGAGAATCTATAGGTAGTTGGTGAGGCCCTCCAGAGTCTCCTGTTTTCAGATGACATTTTTTGAGATGCATCAAAATTTCGAATAGTGAGAGGGCAGAGCCAAGATGATGGAGTAGAAAGATGCACCTACTGTAGCACTTCCCCTACAGCCCACAAAATACCTGTAAAAAATGACTCTCAACAAATCTGATAGCATTAGAAGCCACAGAACATTAGAGTGAAAGAGATTTCTATCCAAAGGTAACCTGGAAGGCCAACAGGAAAGGTCTATCCCATGGGACACTAAGCAGAGCTGAGACCAATCTTGGCTACGTGGCACAGGGAGGAACAGGACTAGAATAGGCCTCCAGGGCAGAATCCTCAGCAGAGAGGGTCCCAGATCCCTCAACCCACAAGCAACAATGAAAGCTTCAATGGTAAATGTGGGAGGGCTTTCCCAGCAAGGCAAAAGGGGAACAGGCTCCCCCAGCACTGGCCCTAGGCAGTGGCAGCAGCAGCAGCAGTGGGAGGGCAGCTACAGTGGCCAGGAAAGCAGCCTGGGTCCATTATCTGAGCAGCTCAGCTGAAAGTCTCTGGGGGAATTGAGCAGGGGATCTGAATCTCTGCCCTGAGCACAGTCCTAGGGGGAGGAGGAGCACTAGGACCCTCCTCTTGACAAAGAATTCAGACGTCAAGTAACTGGCCGGGAAAATTCCCAAAAAAGGTGAAAAATAAGACTATAGAAGGTTACTTTCTTGGTGAACAAGTATCTCCTTCCATCCTCTTGAAAGAGGAAGAACAATTCAGAGGAAGTCAAGACTTCTGCCTCCAGTACCTCCAAAATAAATATAAAATGCACTCAAGCCATAGAAAACCTTGAAAAGTGAGTGAGCAGCTTGCTGAAGGAAAACCAAAGAAATTCTGAGGAAAATAATATCTTTAAAAGTAGGCTAACTCAATTGGAAAAAGAGGTTCAAAAACCAATGAGGAGAAGAAGGCTTTAAAAAGCATAATCAGCCAAATGGAAAAGGAAGTTCAAAAGCTCACTGAACAAAAAAGTTCTTTAAAAATAAGGGTGGAGATCAGGGAAGCTAATGACTATATGATAAAGCAAGAAGTAACAAAACAAAACCAAAAGAATGAAAAAAAAATAGAAGATAATGTGAAACGTCTCATTTGAAAAACACCTGACTTGGAAAATATTATGGAAAATAGATCCAGGAGAGACAATTTAAAAATTATGGAATTACCTGAAAGCCAGGATCAGAAAAAGAGGCTAGGCATTATCGTTCATGAAATTATCAAGGAAAACTTCCCTCATATTCTAGAACCAGAGAGTAAAATAAAAATTGAAAGAATCCACAGATTACCTCCTGAAAGAGACCCGAAAAGAGAAAGTCCTCAAGTTTCCAGGTCAAGGACAAAATATTGCAAGCAGCTAGAAAGAAAAAAAATCAAGTACTGTGGAAATACAATCAAAATAACACAGGATCTGGCAACTTCTACATTAAGGGATTGAAGGGCTTAGAATAGGATATTTCAGCAGTCAAAGGAACTAGGATTAAAACTAAGAATCACCTACCCAGAAAAACTGAATATTATACTTCAAGGGAAAAAATAGTCATTCAATGATATAGAGGACTTTCAAGCATTCTTGAAGAGACCAGAACTCAATAGAAAATTTGACTTCCAAGCACAAGAATCAAGAGAAGCATGAAAAGGTAAACAGGAAAGAGATATCATAAAGGACTTTCCAAAGCTGAACTGTTTACATTCCTACATCAAAAGATAATATTTGCAACTCTTGAGATTTTTCTCAGTACTTGGGCAGGTGGAGGGATTATACACACACACACACACACACACACACACACACACTCACTCCATATATATATATATATATATATATATATATATATATATATATATATAGAGAGAGAGAGAGAGAGAGAGAGAGAGAGAGAGAGAGACAGACAGACAGAGAGACAGACAGACAGAGAGACAGAGAGAGAGTACAAGCTGAGTTGAAACAGAAGTGATAATATTCATGAAAAATTAAATTAAGGGGTGAGAGAGGAAAATATTGGGAGGAGAAAGGGAGAAATGGAATGGGACAGACTATCACTCATGGAAGAGATAAGAAAAATATTGTTCAATGGAGGAGAAAAGGGAAGAGGTAAGAGGGGAAAAGTGAAGCTTACTCTCTTCACATATGGTTTAAGGAGGGAATAACATGCTCACTCAATTTGGTATGAAAATCTCTCTTACACTACAGGAAAGTATGGGAGAAGGGGACAAGTGGGATGAGGGAGATGATAGAAGGGAGGTCAAATGGGAGAAGGGAGTAACTAGAAGTAAACACTTTTGGGAAGGGACAAAGTCAAATGAGAGAATAGAAAAAAATGGGGGACCGGATAGGATGGAAGCAATATATTTCGTCTTACACAACATGACTATTATGGAAGTCTCTTGCAAAATGAGACGTATATACCTGTATTGAATTGTTTCTCTTTGCAGTGGGGATGGATGGGGAGGCAGGGAGGGAGAGAAGTTGGAATTCAAAGTGTTAGAAATGAATGTTGAGAATTACTATTGCATATAACTGGGAAATAAGAAATACAGGTAATGGGATATAGAAATTTATCTTGCCCTACAAGAAAAGAGAGAAGATGGAGATAAGGGAAGGGTGGGGTGTGATAGAAGAGAGGGTACACTGATGGAAGGGGTAATCAGAATGCAAGATGTTCTGGGGTAGGGAAGGGGAGAGATGGGGAGAAAAATTGAAACTCAAAACTTTGTGGAAATGAATGTTGAAATCTAAAAATAAATAAAACTATTAAAAACAAATAAATGGGGGAAAAAAGATTTAGAATATTATGGAAAATTCTCAGTGAGATCCATGACCATTCAAGAAAGATCACCCTAAAAATTCATACTGCTGAGGGGGGTTAATTCTAGCAAATGAAGAAGTTTTACTGTGTCTACTGTAACATATAGTTGGGTGGGCAACCTGTTGAGTTTACATATCTTGATACGTTAAAAAATTAAATGAGTCCAAAACTGAATAGGAGGAAGAGGAAAGTGTGATTATATTTTAAGGACTGTGTGATCCTTTCAACAATCTGTCTCTTCTATCTCTGTCTCTATCTCTATCCATCTCTCAGTCTCTGTCTCTCTATCTGCCTCTGATACACACAAACACACACAAACAAATACCCACCTTAATATCAATAGTAACGTCATGAAGACATATGGCTGCAATTCATAGAACATCGTTGTCTCTAGAAAAAAATTGGAAGTGACCGAAGTTCAATAGAGAGCTGACATAAGGTGACCATGTATAGACTGAAACATATTGATTGTAATCCGCATGCAAGACATGGCATAAAATACAGTATCCAGGAAATTATTAGAAAAGGCATCTGTCATGTAGTGAAACTGAGATGTAGCCTATGGACAGTCCAGGTCCTATACAGGTGCCCATGGAATGTTGGAAAGTCATCAGCGAGTGAATTAGAACTTTTGTGGAGGACGCAGAGAACCACCTCTCAGCATTAGAAGATACAGATGGATAATGATGTATAGTCACCATTAAAAATATCACTGAACCACTGTTTTGGAGAGGGTTAAAAACTGAATTAGAAAGAACTAGAATTCATAAGATAAAAGGCAGAAGTATATATTTTAGTCAATGGACAGAGTATATCAGCGCTGAAACTGTCATCCAACTTGATGTTCAAAGCTCACAAGAGGTATATGGGAACAGAACATTTAGGGGAAATTCAGTGAATTAACACCTGAATACATAAAGGAACATTTTAATTCAACCTCCACTAATCAATAAATATTTATTATATTAGTTACTAAGCACTGTACTAATATAACACAAAAAACCCCTTATTTATTTTCTACTGGGGAAACAATATATACATATAGAAATATATGCATGTATACATAATAAATGCAAAATAAAAAGAAGGTAAGGGGGGAATAATAATTCAATGGGTCAAGAAATAAAATCTGACTAATATTTGTTAAATTTTTTTTTTAATGGAAAGGAAATTTTCTAGGTGCTGGAAACACAATAATCAATACTTAAAAATCCCCTATTCTCAAGGAACTTACTTTCTCCTAGGGATATGGTATGGATGGAATAAGTAAATAGTAGGTTATTTGAGAATGAGACAAACAGTAAGACTTGGCAAGATTATAAGTTTTCACATAGGAGATGCCACTGGATCCCTCAATGTAGATAAGTATGATAAACAATCAGTGATAGCAACAAGTCCATATCAGCCATGAAGGATTTGACAACTTGTGTAAAGCCATGGCACTGGGACACAGAATGCTGAGTTCAGAGTATAATTCAATAGTTCACTTTAGTTAGAACATAGCACTATGCATGTATAAGGTGATGTAAGTCTATAAAGGTATGTTAGATTCAGCTTGCAGAGAGTTTTCAATGTCAGACTGAAGAGACTATGGCTTATTCTTTTTTTCTTTGTATTTTTTCCCTGGAGAGAATAAGGAAGCAAGGACATTTTGGAGGGGTGGAATAGAATGACACGCTCAGATCCTCTACCTTACTAAGAAGTTGGCAGCAGTGTAGACAATGCTTTAGAAAGGGGAATGAACAGAATCGAGGCAACAAAATAGAAATCTATTATTATAGTCCAGCAGTTGGAAGAATAGAGAAGGAAAAGGCAAACCACTACAGTATCTTTGCCAAGAAAACCCCCATAGTATGGTCCATAGGGTTATATTGACTTTATCAGGCTGCACAAGAATCTATGATACAAATAAGGTTAAGAACCCCTGCTCTAGGTCTTCTATTTAATTCTCCGCTCTGAGGTCTCTTAGATTTGTAATTGGAAGGGTTTTCAAATCCCATGTCTGTTTCATGAACCATCAGCCACTCCTGCTCATGGAAGGATTCTCCAGCATCCGTGTTCAGGGACCCAGAA
Organism: Bettongia penicillata ogilbyi; assembly: GCA_023548195.1. NCBI lineage: Eukaryota > Metazoa > Chordata > Mammalia > Diprotodontia > Potoroidae > Bettongia > Bettongia penicillata. The sequence continues at coordinate 5,224,358 of JAJHZJ010000432.1, read as the reverse complement.
GAAGCAATCTCTTAGGCTGTACTTTATGCTGAAGGATCCTGGATACAATGACCTTCCCTGTCTGCTCAACTAAACTCAGCAGAAACTCTAGGTCAGACATACCTTTGACATTGCTCTTGTCCTTTGAAAAAAATTCCTGACCAAAGCCAGATAGTTGCTTGTGTTCCCCTTTGAGATGATAGAATTCTTCTTGTGCTGGCTTGGACTTAGTTTTGAAAAGCAGATATATTCTAGTCAAGAGGGAAATCCCAGCCTTAGCATGCCCATTCTAATTTAACTCTATTTTTAGTGTATCTTCATTAGCTTCTGTCCTTTGCCTGCTTGTTTGAAAGTTGCATTTTCTTTCTCAATATGATTAACTGTTTTTTGTGATATCTCCCAGATCTTAACGTAATAATCCCTTTTCTATTCATAATTTTCTTTCCCTTTCAGATCTTATACAAGAGTTTCAGTGGTCTACCCTCACAACCTACCAGACAAGAAAAGTGAAGGAAATTGTTTCCTCTCATTACTTAAGTTATTAACGTTGTATTAATGAAATAGACTTTCTGAGTCTCCTCAACCTGCTCCCAAGGACACAAAATCCTTTCCCCAAGGATGAGGTTGTCTATTCCACCTATGACCTTTTCATTTTTTTGAAGATAAATTATTATTCTCCCTTTTTTCCCAACAGAAATCTCAACTCATTTCATACTAAGTCTGTGATGAAAAGTTATTTTGAGGATTTCTTACAATGATCAATTTAACGATTCAGCATATTTTAAAGCTCTCCCCCATTCCCCCAAAGAGTCATCTCCTGGAATATGAAACATCATTCAATCTCCATTTTCCCAACTATACCCCAGTGCTGGTCCCCAAATCTTTCTCTTTTTTCATCAAAAGTGTAAAGGCAATGTAAAGAGAGATTTTCTAAAGATATATCTATGTTTTAAACCTAAGAAGCTCTGGCTGTCATTCACTGATACTGCTATTGTAGCCCATTATATTAATTAAACCCCATCCTTTTCCTGGAGGCATATAGTTATTATTTCCTTCTGTACTACTGAATGTTCTGTTCCCTTGTTCTTATCTGGATCCATGTGTACACAGTTGAAAAAAATATGATTAGGGATGAAACCCTATTCTTGCTCTCAGGTCCAAGGCACTTGGGGCAAAACTTTTCTCAAGGTGAGGTTTACTAGTAGTCCTTTAAAACACAAAGAATATTTAACTTGACCAAGTATTTTTGTTTCTATGATCTATTTTGATTCCTGGAATAACAATGTGAAATAGCACACCTCTTATGCCAGTTTTATACCTAAGGAAAATGAGACCTGGACAATTCAAATCCATGACCAAGGAAGGTCCCATGGCTTTTTGATGGCAGAGCCAAAAGAACTCAGCTGTAGTTCTACCACCTCTAAATTAGGTGGTTCTTCTATGCTACCCAATTCACTAATCCTTCCAGCCTATATTCTCCCAACATGTACTTACTGGTTTTTGTACTACACAATTAAATCAAGATTGTCTCTTATCTATTACTTCAGGTTTCACAAACTGTTTTATTATAACTACTCTGTGAGGCATCATTATATGCAGTTTAGAAAGGAGAAAATCAAGACCGTAAGAAATCAAAAGGGTAATGATATAATGTTGTCTCCCCTAATAGAAAGTAAGATTCTTCAGATGCACCGTTTCATATTTCCCTTTATTTTCCCCATCATTTAACATCCTGTCTGATACATACGAGGTAATTAAGAAAAAAAAAACTATTTATTGAATGATCCATTAGATTTGAATCAGATGAAACCTTAGAGAACATTCAGTCTAGCCATTTTAGGGATAACCATTTTAGGGATAAGGAAATAAAGCTCAGACTTATTCAAGGTCCCACACCTGCTAAGTCTCAGAAAGTAAATCAGTATTTTGTGTGTGCGTGTATGTGTGTGTGTGTGTGTGTGTGTGTGTGTGTGTGCGTGCGTTCAGTATTCTATTCACCACACTGAGTTATCTCTTGGTCCATGCAACAATAGTTACAACAATAGTAATAATAGCATTTACACACAAATTCAAGTTTTGCAAAGTACTTTACAGAAAATATCATATTTCATCCTCGCAATAACTCTGTGTTATTTTCCTATTTTACAAATAAGGAAACCGGTAAATAGAGGAAAAATGACTTGACAAGGACCACATGTTAAGTGCCTGAATGAGGATTTGAACTCAGATCTTCCTGATGCCATAGGCAGCACTCTATTCACTACATCACCTAGACACCTCTTGTTCACTTACATGCGTCCGTCCTTCCATTTATTTATTCATCCATTCAACAAATATTTATAAAAGTCTAGTAATAAGTGCTGTAGTAGGTGCTAGGAACATAGGCTAACAAAAACAAATTCCTTGCTCTCAGATAGTATACATTCTGCTTTGGTGAGTGGTGAGGGAGGGATAGAAGTGAAAATGTGTACACCAATAAATACAGAATATCTACAAAATAAATGCATAGTCAATATCAGGAAAAGGTTTGTTTCTCTCCAACTAAGTTTTTCATGGGGAGAGATCACATTATTACCCCTATACCAGTCAAAGGCATAGGTTAGGCATTCAATGAAAACTTACTTGACTGATTTTAAGGAAGCAAAAATATAAAGGCATGATAGAGTTTTACACCTTAAACTTTCATTTTTGGTTGCCCTCATTTACAGGACTTAAGAGAAAATGGGGGATTTTTTTAAAAAGGTATTTTTTAGGCTGAAATTGCACAATTACTTTTCTGGTAAATATTCTCTCAGTAGTCGGTTTCATTGGCGATGCCTTTGCAAATATTGGCTTTTGTTGATTAATTAAATGTTCAAATACAGATACTTCTATTAATGCATCTGTATTGATTTGAGCTTTAATGTGAGAAATATGGAATCTGCATCAGTGTCATTCTGGTAACTACTTGGGAAATGTTCAGGTTTTTCCTTCTTCCTTTTTTAATATTTAAACAGACATGCTGCTTATCTTTCTGTGAGATTCATGTGTCTCACAAGACCACAGGGTAAGGTTTGTCTGTATGCCTAAAAATACAAAGAAATCAACCTTTAGTGCATGGTATGTTTTTTTTTTTCTTAATAGACTAAGTCTTCTTCTAGGTTTATCTGATCTTTTGTTTTGTCTTGTTTTTGCAAACTCAAGCTATTTGTCTTGTCAATTGAATTTGTAACTCCATTTGGATTGTCCTAGACTTTACAAGGAGAAATTTTGGATTATCCTTGGAGTTAAGACTCATGGGATAACCCATAATATTGGGACTCACAGAGTAATTTTGTTACATGTCATGTACAAAAGGACACAGGAAATTTTGTCCAGATGGCATTTGGATAGTCTTATCCAAAACTGAATGAACTGTGTGAAGAGTTTTCCCTTAGGACAATTGACTTCCAAGTAGAAGAGAGCAGGTGAAGGGGTGACGTCCAGCTCATCTCATGTCCTTAATCACTGTGTAGAGAGCCTAACATACTCTGAGATTTGAATAGGAACTCAGGTTTTCTGAGAAAAAGGAAGCTTAATTTTTTTCCATTAAAAATTGCTCAAAACTGTATTTACTCTGTGAATATGGAACAGTGGGTAGAAGAAACTTAGTGGAACAAAGTGAGGGTAAAGAATCCCTACTATGGGAATGGAGTGATTTATAAGCAATAAACCAGGTAAGTTTGTTGTGTTTTGTTTTTGACTTCATAGTGAGGGCTTATCTTCCAGATGACCTCAGTTTTATGGAACTGTACATGGTCTGGGAAGTTTTGAAGGCATCAGGTTTCTTTCTGAACTTGAAGCCATTATTTTTGGCAATTTCTTTGCTTTGCCTTTTGTTTATTTGATTTTGGGTTGAAAAAGGGAAATCAAATACCAACTCAAAGATTTGTTGAGTACTAAGCAAGTAGCGATCTATGATAAAGTTTGTTATATATTCCTTGCTTTTTGACTCTGCAAAACTTTGGATACGTAATTGTGATTTTTTTACAAGAGAATCATCTAGTATTAGGATTGTGTCATTTTGACCACTGGCCTTCCTGAATGGCACCGGGGTAGCTTGTGAAAAAGATAATCTTTATGCTTCTCCAAATAACCCAAACAACTGTTTGGTTGACTGAGGACATGGGGATGTCTTCAAAATGTACTTTTGCCCATTTCCTGCCAATGGGGAATTCATTGAACTGGGGGGAAAGATAATGAGAAATCGTCTTGCTCAGCTGATACAGTCTCTTCACAAGGAGGATGCTAAAGAGACTGCTTGTAGGAAAATCATGACATGTAAGGGAAATACCTCAGAGAGACTGTAGAACTTCCATAGTCTTTCTGTACCTAGTTCTTGTCACCTAATCACATGTAAAGAAGCATCTCTTTGACTTGCTTTGTAGACATTTGAAAAGGCACTTTGCCACCAACCACTACTTCTTTGCCTCTTCCTTCTTTTGGTTTAATTCAATGCCTCCTTTCCTGATGTCTGATGAGAAGTCATGTGGTAAGAGAGGGCTTTCTACCAACTGAGGCCACATGACTATAAGAAACAGGCCTTAAACCTTGGTTTTTGTGTTTGATCTCCATTCTAGGTGAAAGGACTGGAGTCTCCAACTTTGGTAGATCCAAAGATTCAGAAAGCAAACCACAGGAATCAGGCAGTTGGAATCCAGGCTGGGTTTTGTAGCCAGCACAGTGTCTATGCCTCCAAGAGAAAAGAGTGATTTTCAGAAGTACTTTTCTGGACCCCAGTCCAGCAGAAATATTCACTAAGAAGTCATGCTGCATCTGGACATAAAATTGGTTAGCACTAATGCTGTGTAGGCACTGGGTTAAATCACATTCCTAGTTCCTCCTCCCTTTATCCACCAAGAACAAGGTGATGTACATAAAATTACACCCTTGAAGTGTTGTTATTCAGCATTTAGTTGTCTTTTGTTCATATCTGACTCTTTTTTGAGATTTCTTTAGCAAAGATTCTGGAGTGGTTTCCCTTATCCTCCTCCAGCTCATTTTACAGATGAGGAAACTGAGGCAAACAGTATTAAGTGGCTTGCCTAGGGTCACACAACTAGTAAGTGTCCAAGGCCAATTCACACTTCAGGTCTTCCTGTTCCCAGGCTCGGGGTTCTATTCACTGTACCACCTAGTTGCCCCCTTGAAGTGTTGAGGGAAATGTTTTTATTTTGTTCTTACTATACTATGAAATTAATTGGTTCTTTATAAAAGTGAACTGATGTTAAATGGAATGCAGGTGCTAGTCATAAGTATCCCTAACAATGAAGGTAACATGGCTAGTGGGTACTCAAACAAAAGACTAGCAAAGAGATACTCCAATCCTTCAAGGTGCCCCTGGGGGTCCTGAGCAATAGTGTGGCAGGTCAGTCATTGCCTTCTTTCTCTGATGTTTCTTTTGTTGCATTCATTTTCCTACAGTTGAAATCTCTCTTTTCTTTCCCTAGCCCACAAGACATAAGACACATTTTTTTTTTAAGAAAATCTCATTTCAAGTCTCCTTGTTGCATTTAATCAAACTTTCCAGGAGTAGTCCTGTTTGGGCCTCATTTTCCTTGGAGGATGCAATAACAATTCTCTTATACCAAGAAAGCTAAAGATTCTTTTGTAGCACTTGTGAGAAAAACCTCCATGGCTATGTTCTCATTTTCATTCTGCTTGGGGAGTTAACACTTTTATATCCCATTTTTCTTCTTTGGAATCTTTCCATGAGAAATCTATAATATGCTCCCTATGAATTAAATAAACAGTCCCATTTTACAGATAAAAAATGAAGATATGAATGAGGTGATCTGTTTTCTCTTATATACATAATTTTAGAGCACAGCACAGAACACATTGGAGAAATTGTCACTATCCCATGGTTTCATGGGTATCCTTGAGGGGTGGCAATGTTTCATTTTTGTCTTTGTATATATACAGCTAACATAATATCTTTTGTATTATAGTAGTTGAATATATCAAATCTCATCTCAGACACTTGACTAGCTGTGTGACCTTAGGCAAGTCACTCAACCCCAACTGCTTCATCCTGGGTCATCTCCAGTCATCCTGATGAATATTTGGTCCCCAGATTCAGATGGCTCTGGAGGACAAGTGAGGCTAGTGACCTGCACAGCCTTCCCTCACTCAAAACAAAGTCACATACAAATCATGTCATTGTTTCTCTGATGGCATGGCCTTCTTCAGCAATAAAGGATAAATAAACATATTATATTTAGTGTATTTTAAAGAACCTCAGATATATTCTAGTCCAAGTCTTGCTTGAATAGGAATCACTTATACCCAATTATTAAACACCAGCTATGTGCCGAGCACTGTGCCAGATGCTAGGGATACAGAAATAAAAATGAACTATCCTTACCTTTAAGGAGCTAACATACTACCTGAGACAAAGACCTGCACATACATGTTCATATGTGCACACACATATATGTATATATGTTTTTGTGTACATACACACATATATATACATATTTGACATGTTGCTGAAGAGTATAAATGACATGATGTCTTGACTTGTGAGGGAACTGGATTAGAATGAGGCAGACTTACACCAAGTCATCAATGTCCTGCAACAAGACAAAAGTCATTGTGACCAACGATGGCCCAGGATGCAACAGATGATTTTGACGTCTTCAATATCTGACCAAGTTCTAAGAATTCCACAGGAGGCTTCACGATCACTGGAACAAATTGTTTTCATCTCCTAATTTCACCTCGGGGAGGGAAGTCTTCACATGTGTGGAATAGGCATCCCTCCAACTCACCAATAGTTTTGAGGTCTGTTACTTACCATCAACCTGGTTTAGCCCATTTGCTGAGATGGAGTTACCAGGGTGTGACTGCTCCACATGCTTCAGCTTCTTGGAGCCACAGATGAGAGGTAGGTGACAGATAGGCACCAAAGGTGGATGAGCAACCCTGAAAAGGGCTCAGCAATTCAGAGGCACTAGGCCTCCCAGAACACCCAATAATTTCCATATTCAATATATGGAGAAAATAAATACAAGATAATTTCAAGGGAGAAAGCAGTAGAAACTAGGAGGGGGAGAGAAATTCATAAATGGTTGCTTATCTAAGGTGGTACCTGAGCTAAGTTTTTAAGAAAACTCAGGATTCTCGGAGGCAGAGATGATGTGAGCAAGAATCAGAGACATTGGAAGTGTGCTTTGTTTTGTTTCTTCTTATTCAAATCAAAATAAGTCTAAATTTTCTCTGTGATGGGCACCCCAATGGATGCTCCTTTCCTATCATCTGAGCAGAGATCTAATCTCTCCTCCATATGGGGGCCCTTCAAACACTGGAAGACAACTCTCACATACCACCCTTACTCTCCCCAAGTTTTCTCCACTGAAAATAAAACATCCTTAATCCTTTTAATTATTCTTCAGAAGGGAAGATGACAAGGCCCTTCACTATTCTGGCTACATGAGCCCAAGCATATTTCTCTCTATATATAGGGAAGATATCATACATTCAACTCTGCAATTTGAACATGATTTTTTAAAATGGATTATAAATTGACTGTGTGGGTGATTATCTTGAAGTTGTATGACTGATGTGGCATTGGCATCCTGCCTGATGTTTTCCTTCAGCACCAGCAGGCTATGATATTTTTTTTTCACTCTAACTATTTATAAGAAAAAGATACCTCATTACAGCATTTCTACAAAAACACACTTACATATGTCCTTGGGGGAGAGGGGCTACCAACTTCAAAGTGCTAAAAGCGAATCATCACTCAAGTTCCCAACTGGATTTGTGCCATGCATTTTAAATTCAGCAGAAAGAAAAAAAGATTCACTGATGCAAAGAAATTCTGATATTACGAATTTAAAACCATACGTTACCCATTACTGATGCAGTTCCAATAGCTAAATGGATCCATTTTCTCGAGGAAGGGGGCCCTACATCATTGACCTTCTTATTATCATGCATACTCAGAAAACAACACTGACTAAATCACAATAAAAAAAAATTAGATAAAATAAATTTTGTCCGCCTCTTATGACATTAGGAACTTAGATGAAAATCACTGAGAATGTTCCACGTAGGCATTTTTAGTGTATCAATTATACTAGTGCCTGCATGATCAGAGATACTGGATAACTCAATAAAGCAAGAGAGAACACTGAGTTCTATGTATTAGCAAATAGAAATTCTCCAGTCTTTGGAAATCAGTTAGACACACATACTAGTTCCAGAAACATTCTCCTCCATTTTTTTACAATCAACTAATTACTTGTTGTTTTTTAAAGTAAGGATGATAAGTTAATTATGGGATAGAAAAGAGGATTTAGTCAAATACATTATGCCTATTCTTAAAAACAAACAAAAATGTCACCAGAAATCATTGATCAAATAGTCTGCTGGAATACCTGAGTTTGCAAATAAATTCTCAACCATTGGGAAATGGATAAACAAAATATGGTCCATAAATATAACAAAATAGCACTATCTCCTAACAAACATGAATATGAATAATTCAGAAGATCACAGGAAGATGTATATGCTTCAATGCAAAGTAAGCAGAACCAAGTAGGGGTGGAGGGGGAAGCATACCCAGTCAGGACAACAGTGTAAAGAGAAAGAATAATAAACTGAAGAAGAGCTTAGCATGGTTATAATGACCCAAACTGGTTAAACAATAATATTTAGAGAAAATATATCTCCCTCCATTCTCTTCCAAGGTAAGGGATAAAGGTGGAAAATCGCACATACTATCAGTTTTGTTGATATATGTTGGTTTGTTTTGCTGATTTCTTTTCCTTTCTTAAAAAAATTGTTTTATATTCTGTGGATACTAAAGAGGAAGATGGGTATATTCAGAAAGTCAAGTGATAAGAAGAAATAAATATTTCAATATTTTTAAAATCAGAATTAATATTACTGTTTTGTTGTTACATTTTTTATGCTATTTATCAGAGAGGAATGTATCTGGTAAATTAGAGTCAAGAAGTTAGCAGCCTACTGTCTATCTAAAAGAACTTAAATCCAAAAGAAAAAAGGAAACGTTTGTTTTATTTTTTTTTACCCTCTCTGATCGTAGAGATTGAATGAATGTTCTTAGGAATAGGGAATAGAACGTTGATTTCATTTTTAGAGCAAATTCTCAAGTATCTTGATATTGATTGACAATGTCTCTGAAATTTACAGCTTTGGAACATTGACTATAGCAAGGAATGTCAAGTTATCTGCCCAGGATCACACAGCCAGTATCCATCAGAAATAGGAGTTAATCACCCCACCTTTATCTCCAACCACTGAGTCAGAGAGGAAACTATTCTAAACTCAAACCATACTATAAGTTAAGGCCACTACGGAGAGTTGCTAAGTGAGTGTGCCACTGTGACTGGTTCCCTCTCTTAAAAAGAAAATGTATGATACTCTAAGACCACTTCATAAATGTTCATCGACCTTCAGTTGCAATCCCTGAGGATTTTTCTCTCCTAAGAAAACTTTGATTATAGGACTAGGAATTTGGATTTTGTTTGGACAAACTTAGCCTTAAGATAGGCACAGAACTTTAACCACACAAGTCTCCTTCATTCTATGACCTAAACAAAAGGAATTCGAGGGAAGCTATGGACTTGCCCTGGAAGTCCTCAAGCTAAGTTTGGATGATCACTTTTCAGGGATATTGTAGTGGGAAATACTTGTTCTAGTGCAGATTGAATGTGATGGTAACTGAGGTCCCTCTCATCCCTGAGATACTGTGACACTGATAGAACACGACAGAAAAAAAGAATACGAGTGAAGTGAATTATAATTGACATGATTTCCATTGTTGTTCATTGGCTTGTTTGTTTAAACCACACATGTAATTTCATTAATATCGAGAAATCCCAGTGAGGAAACTCCCTCTGCCAATGAAGATGGAAACCTACTCTGAAAGTTCTAGTCCTCAATCAATTGTCATTATCTGTATTCTGGTCATGCCACTAGCTAGTTAGTTTCTGTCCTATCCCTTCTTCTAGTTTTTTTCTCCACACTCTCTCACTTGGTGATATATCCAGCTCTGATAGATTCAATTATCATCTATGTGCAGACAGTGCCCAGAAGTATCTCTACATAGTCTATTTCCTGAACTCCAGACCACATCATAAACTGACTTTGGGTATCTCAACTCACATATGCCAGAGGTATTTAAAACACAATACGAACAAGACCAAATTCATCTTTCCCAAAGAATCCTCCTTGCTTTTGATCTTTCTTATTAATTTAGGGAACATCCTTATTCTTTCAGTGAGCAAGGCTACTAAACTTGATGTAATCTTCCATTTCTCACTCATAATTATACCACATAATCAAACATATATTAAATCTTTTTCATCCAACCTTCAAAATATCTCTCCTATATGTCAGCCTACCTTTTACCCATATGACCAAAACCCTCATTCAAAACCTCATCACCTCTCATTTAAACAAAAACTGCAGTACTATTCTAATTAGTCTCCCCAAATCATTTCTCCTCCCTCCATTTAGCTGTCAAAATGATTTTCCCAAGGTACAGGTCTATCCATTTTATTTATTGTCCACCCCCTTCTCAATAAACTCCAGTGGTTTCCTAACACTATTAACTGTAGGATCAAGTAGAAAGTCATCTGACCATCAATCAAAGTTATTCAGAATTCAACTGCTTTCTGCATTTCTATTATTTTTATAATTTTCTCCCTCTACACACTTGATGGTCCAACAACACTGGACTGCTTATATGCAAAATCCTCCATATCCCAAGTCTGAACCCTTGTATTTTACTGTACCTCATGTCTGGAATACTTTCTTTCCTCACCTCTACCAATTGGTTCCCCTTCATTCAAGACTCAGCTCAAATATCATTTTCTATTCTTGGTTCTTCTAGCTACTTGTGTTTCCCTTCAAGTTGTCTTCCTTTCATCTTCTCTCTCTCTCAGAAAAAAAAAAATATTAATGCCTTATTACATATAAAACACAGTCCTAATGATGAGGAGATAAATAGAAAAACAAGACTGACTCCTCTCAAGAGCTCACATTCTAATGGGAAAGAAACACATATGGAAAGTTTCAGAGACAAGTCAGATGGAAAGGTCCCATTGTCCTAAGGGTAATGGGGCAAAACAGAAGGCAATACTTCATCTTTGATGTCTTTTCCACTGATAAAATCATATTTTATGATGTTGAATCATTTGACAGTGCAATGAACTTTGGTATGAAGAACTTATTTCCTGGCTCATCAGTAAATGTGACTGTAGGTGCCAAGGAGCAAGCTCTAGCAGTGTCTTTGTATCTCTATCTCTTTTCTTCCCCCCATATGCATAAATATGTAGAGATAGTTATAATGATAGATATAGATTGGATATGTCAATACATGCATGTGTGTTTATATGTATGCATGTACCTATATTTCATGTTATATATGAGCTTCATGAAGACAAGAACTTTTTCCCCTCCATGCCTTATCTTGTATCTTCATTGCCTTTGCACAGTGCTTGACATACTTTGACTGATTAAATATATACTCGTTTTTGTAAATGTTGTTTAATAGAATATTGTTGAGGTCTAGGGGTGCTATGGATCCCAAAATTAAGGGGAAACTGACAAAGATCCTGCCTCCAAAGAATTCAACTTAAGCATTCTTTCAATTAGAGATAGGATTTATTAAAATATCAATTGGGGTGGGTGAGATGTTAAGAATCTGTGCTATTGGCAATACTCATAAGAAATCTAAGGGATCTAATGCGGACAAAGGATAGGAAGAGGCTGGGGGTGATCTGGAGGTAACAGATAATGAAGGACTGGGCTAGGTTAGAAGTAATAGAGAATTGGAAATTGAACCTGGGGCCCCAGTGAAAGGCTAGTTGAAAGGATTACTGGGATAAGTAGATGCCTCAGGCAAACACCTGAGACTTGGCCAAGTGGGAAAGTTCTAGGAAAGTTGTTAGGGGGTGGTCCAGGGCCCATATCCTATCAATATAAGCTCCTTGTTGGCAGGAATTTTCACTTTTGCTTTTATGCCCTGTATATCACACCCTACCTGGTGCTAATAGAGTTCTAATAACTGAGGTAAATAATAAGTAGAACATTTAGGTTAAGTGTAATATTGATACGCAAATGTCTTTATTTTTTGCTTTCTTACAAAAGGAGACATTAAATTTCACCAATGATTCTAGTGAAATAAAATCCAACAACCATTCCACAGAGGTAGAGGGACAGGGGATCTATTCTCTACTAAGTACAAATGCCGCTTCTGTTCTCTCCACAATAGTAACCGTTTCTTTCATTGCGCTTGATAGCGCTTCAAGGCTGTCAAAAACATCCGTTAGCGAAAATAATATTTTTTTAATCTCCCAAGAGCATCTTCATCAGATTTCATTCCTGTTCATCTCACAGATGGTGTCTATGGCAAGTACATTTTATACATATAAATAAATAGATATGAATTTCAGGGATGAAACTTGGTGGCAGAATGATCAGTCTGAGCTGTCAGTGAATAGAGGAGTTTACCCATTTATGACCTCCTAACAAGTCCCCTCCACCTCTTTTGAGTTTGTTTGGATATTCTTATAAATACTGGGGCCAAAACATTTGCTATCTCTTCCTAACAAACAGCAGGATGATGCCAGGTGATACTATCTGCTTGGACACTTATGTTCTTTATTTTATTTTGGTCCGCTGTGGGATGTTGTGCTGAATACATCCTTTGTACCACACTCCCCATTCATGACTAAGTGCTTATTTTCAAAACAGAAGCATTCATGGCAGAATTTCTGGAACAATGACTCGACCACTTTATTCAAGTCACTGCCCATCAATTCCTGCTTAATGGATGGAAGAAATGTAGAAAAAGGCAACACAGAAATATATCCAAGGTTAATGGTGGCCAGTAAATTTCAGCCTGTCATAAGATAAATGCCTGGAATATGATCACTAAAACAAAAATAAAGGTGATGGGATATTAACTGTGTTGCCAATCAGAAAAGGGAGAATCATCATAGTGCTTCTCATAAGAGAAAAAATAATCAGCTTTTTTAATCTCCCCCATCTCCACAAGTGCTGCAATTCATGTTTAAAAGGGTTGGGGAGGGGAGGGAATCTTAATGCTTTTACAGAACATCTGTACAAACTTATTGCAAAGTCTGAATGAATCAGTATTACAAATTAGTAGCTGATATTTATCTAAAACTTTTCAAACATTTTCTCATTTAATTGTTCTAATAAGCCTACTAGGTAGACACTATAGATATCTCAGACTAAACTTACGATTTCATTGCTATAAGGAATTGTTATCAGCAAATTCTATCAATAGAGAGAAACTTTGTCTTCAATTATTCTTAAAATTAAAGCCAACAAAGATTATACTAAAAGCTGTGGATTTATATGCCCACTAATGAGAACAATCTAAAAGCTTCTATAGGACATCCTTGATAAAGGTATAAGAAAGGATAGCCTACGTTTGACCCATAAGACCCATGGTCCTTACTTGTCTAACTGAAGAATATGTATCATCTCTCTGCCCCAATTAGAAGATCCTGATGAAATATTTACTGGTCTGGATTGCCCATGCTATTTGCTAGTCTGGTTTGCAGGGGTAAATTACTGGTCTGATTTGTAAGGCTTGGGTTATTGCCTTGGTTCCAGGAGTAGAGTTGCTATCTTGACTGTCTTCTTCCCTCCATTCTGTTCCTGCCATCTTGTATCTCCTAAAACTGAGATTTCCCTTCTGGGAGTTTAAACTCAGTAATAAAGACCTAGTGCTTTAAGTATTCCCCTCCACTTATGACATAATCCAATGGTGCTGGCCTCTTTACTGTCCCTCTCACATGACACTCCTTGCCCCAATTCCAAGCTTTTTTCTTGGCTTGCTGCCATGTCTGAACTGCTTTCCTCTTTACTTCTCTGGCTTCCTTTACATCTCAGTTGAAGTCTCACCTTCTCCAAGAAGGTTTTCCTAGGCATCCATAATCTTGGTTTCTTTCCTCTGTGACTACACCAATGTATCCTGTAAGTATCTTGTTTATACATAGTTCTTTGCATACTATCTCCCTTATTAGATTGTGTGTTCCTTGATAAGTAGGACTCTGTGTGTATATGTGTGTGGGTGCACATGTGTGTGTTTGCTTGGTTTTTTTTTTGGGGGGGGGTTTGAGGGGAGGTTTCTTTATGTCCTCAATGCTTAGCACTGAGTCAGCATACAGCAAGTACTTCATATATACTAGCTATTTGAATAGTATTCTTGGAAATCTCCTGTAAGTCCACAATCGACAGAATTGTTATTGAGAAGACATCTATGGAGAAAAATGAAATCATGCCACAATAAAAAGTATGATGATAAGAAGACTAACAAACTTTAATTTTCAAGGATTTACTTCCTTGATAAGCATGAAGTTCCCTTATTTCTGTGTTTGGAAGCCAGCCGCTGTATAATTTAACAACATTTGATGATTGTCATTCAATGCAGATCATTAAGTAAATAATGACTGTCACTTGTATTTCAAGTAAAGTAGATACTGTCATGCTGAATAAAGCTGGGAGCTGATGAAAGGGAGAAAAAATAGAATTACCCTTTATCTGAACTCTGATCCACGTATTTAGAAAAAAAGGAAAACAAGGGAGAATATTCTCTCCATTAATGTGCATGTGATTGGTAGGGGAAATAAGGAATAAGTAAGGATAGGGAGACAGTTAATAGGTACAGTCATTTATTCAACCTCTGCCTCCTCCTCACTGCAGGTTGAAGAGAACATGATAACCACTCTCTGAATCCTTTCTTTTTGAATATATTCAGACACATGCCCAAGATCCCCTGCCAAGATCCCACAAGTTCCTCAGATTTATATTGATGACAAAGATGATTGAACATTTGGAAAACCAGAATCAAAATTAGTCATATAAATAACAAAACAAAACAAAACAAAAAAACTACAAAGCTTATTTTCTCATTAGATGCAGAAACATAGATATTACATCATTGTTTGTTCTTCCTTCTGGAAGAAGACACATGACATCAGAGAGGTAAAGTCTTGACTTGCAAGTGATGGATTGAAGTGAGACAGGATTATGTAAAGTCATCAGACTCACTCTCTCCTAAGGAGACATCCAGATTCAGCAGCAAGATATGACTGGACATGAGCCTCAATGCAGTGGGAGTCCTTGGCCTTTTTAAGCTAAAGTATTTCTCAGGTCTCAGTTTCACTGAGGCAATACCCATTCCTTGGTTAAGGCTAGGTAAGAAATGAGGCAAGCAATGACTTCTTTTACCTACTTAAACAAAAAAGGACAAAACAACATCAATCTGGGAAGGGAAGACCCTCAGGGTTTCTGTCCAAAACAGAAACAATTGCAAATATACTCACTCAGAGCCATCAAAACCCAAAAAGTGATCAAAAGAGGCTTGGGGAGGGTCAATCAATGAGAGCCAGGGTGATTTGGATTTAAGATAAGGTCAAATAGCTCTATTTGAATGGCAATAGGCTTTAAGAAAGACTGATTTTCCAATGCTGTATTTTAAGAAATTTTAAATGAAAATAAATGGGGCAAAATAGTTGTCCCAGTGTATATGCATGTGTGTATATGTATGTATGTGTATGTACATATGCTTTTAATCATACTTAGATGTAGAAATCAGAAATATGGTTGAAAGAACATATATAAAACCAAATTTAGCATGACACAGTAGAAAAAGTCTGAAACGTTTCCATTGAATAAAAATTCTAAGTAAGAATGTCCTCTTCTTCGTTATACGTGAGAAAAATTAATTAGAGAAGAGCTGTTGGAAAAAGGAAAGCAAAACTGACCAATTCATAGATTATGATATGTTTTGCACAATATTCTCCTTGGAAGGAATGAAAATATTAATTATAACTCCAATGAAGTATCAAGATACAAAATACAAAGATCATTAGAAACACATATTCTTTAATAATTGAATTGATCTGTGATCTCTTCATTTGGGGACTTTCATTTTATGATACAGAGTGCAATGCAAACATTCCTGTTCATCCTCTGTGACTTCTTTCCCTCTTTTCTTCAAAGTTTATCCACCCAACATACTAGAGGCTTCCTTCAGTCTCAACATCACGATGCTGCCAAAGGAGTACTCTGTTTAGTCACCTATAATTTCTCACTCTCAACATGTGACCAGACCATTTTCTCCTCCTGTCACACAATTCTTGATGATGTCCATGTCTGTTCTTCAGAATTACTCTAATTATAAGTTGCAATTTTCTCACATTCATTTTGTACCTCTCTATTTTGCCTCTGTGTGATAGGCATCTTTAGATTTTCAGAAGTAGCGGTTTTGTACACCTTACTGACTTGTAGCACACTAATAAAATGTCAGGATTCAAAAGACAGGTGGTTTCTCTCATGGGAAGTTTTACATCACTAAGAAAGTTCTGCAATTTCTCTAAGGCATTACACCACCTTCTACTCCAGGTCCTTCTCATTTTTTTCAACAATAGTTGGGTTCCTTAACTGCTTTTTTACAAGGATGGCTTTGGCATTCCAGTAAAAACTATGGAAACTTTCTCAAAATAATTTTTCAAAAATAATCAAAATGAATTATTTTAATGATTTTCTAGCAATTATATACAACATTTCTTAACATGCAAAGCACTTTTAAAATATCATCTCATTTTATCTTCACAACAGTCCCAGGAGGAGGGTGCTATCACTATCTGCATGTTACAGATGAGGAAATTGAGGAAGACAGAAGATAAATGACTTGGACAGGGTCACACTGAAAATAAATGTTTGAGATAAGATTTGAATTCAGGTTTTCCTGACTCCTGGTCCTGTGATCTACCCATACAACATCTAGCTACTTCTATTTCATTAGGAAGTACTAAAATTCAACTAGAAGTTGAAGAAAAATATATGTGTATATGGATTTTAGAGGATTTGTGAACTTGGAAGGAAAAAGAGAAAGATACAGAGAGATATATGTGTGTATTAATATAATGTGTATTTACACACATGTGTGTACATATATGTATGTATGTATGTACATTTTTTTTCTCCTTTTATTTTCACTGACACATTGGAATCTATCCACAGGCCCCTTGGGGATCCATATACCCATTGATATATCCTGTCCTGTCAGTTTCAGATACTGTTGGATAAATATTCTATCAAGTCCACCCAAATGAAAGTTCAAATATTGGTAATAATTTTTTTGAGACATTCCATCCTTTTTATGGTAGAGAGTGGGTGGGATGGGCCACATTTCTTTTCAGTAATTACTTCTGTATTTAAGGAGCTTCTACCATGTCTTGAGACTTGATACAATGAGCCCATTGTCATCCATAAATTGGAATATGTGAAGAATCCCATGATCCATAGGAAATCCTTCGTTGATCTTGACATAAATGCAGGATCACATTTGTCAGTGATACATACCTTTATAATTATATATAATATTATGATATAATAGCTTTATTGGTCCTCTGGTATGCATGACTTAGCACAGTGACTAGAATAGAGGAGGCAATTAATATATCCTTATTGACTGACTGACTCAAATGATTTTTACTATCAGACAGTAATTGAACAGGATCTCCAAGGAGCAGTCTAAATGAGAGACATATTACTATCATCTTCAACTTCAGAAATCTACATATTCTTAACAAAAATCAGTAGGAAAAAAGAAGGGAAACTCCTCTAAAAACAAGCCCAACTAACATCAAGGATCAGGAATTCAATCTCCCAGGACATAGTGGGTAAAACTTCAAAACACTCTTTATGGAAACAAAGACTTTAATAATTGGAGAGATATCTATTTTTCATGAATGGGCCTTAACAATGTCACAAAAAAATGATGGAATTACCTAAATCAATTTTTAAGTGTATGACGTTACAAATGAAATGACCGGTGAGTAATTTATTTTTTTTAATTAATTTATTTAAGTTTTCAACATTCTTTTCCACAAAATTTTGAGTTCCAAATTTTCTCCCTATTTCTCTCCTCCACCACCCGAAAATGCCAAGCATTTTAATCACTCCTATCACCAATCTGCCCTTCCTTCTAACAACCCTCCCTTCCCTTATCCCCTTCTTCTCTTTTTGTCCTGTAGGGCAAGATAACTTTCTATACCCCATTACCTGTATTTCTCATTTCCTAGTTGAACACAAGAATAATACTCAACGATTGTTCCTAAAACTTTGAGTTCCAACTTCTCTTCCTCCCTCCCTCCCTCTCCATCCATCCCCTTTGGGAAGGCAAGCAATTCCATAAAGGCCATATCTGTGTAGTTTTGCAAATAATTTCCATAATAGTTGCTTGGTACAAGACTAACTATATTTTCCTCCATCCCATCCTGCCCCCCATTTCTTTTGTTCTCTCTTTTGACCCTGTCCTTCCCCAAGAATATTGACTTCTAATTGCTCCATCCTCCCATTGTCCTCCGTTCCATCATCCCCTTCACCCTGCTTATCCCCTTCTCCCCCACTTTCCTGTATTGTAAGATAGGTTTTCATACCAAATTGAGTGTGCATTTTATTCCTTCCTTTAGTCAAATGTGATGAGAAGCTTCATGATTTTCTCTCACCTCTCTTTTTCCCTTCACTGAAAAGTCTTTTACTTGCCTCTTTTATGAGAGATAATTTACCCCATCCCATATCTCCCTTTCTCCTCCTAATACATTTCTCTCTCATACCTTAATTTCATTTTTTTCAAGATATCATCCCATCCTTTTCAACTCACCCTGTGCTCTCTGTCTCTCTCTGTGTGTATCTGTAAGCCCACCAACTACCCAGATGCTGAAAAAAGTTTCAAGAGTTACAAATATTGTCTTTCCATGTAGGAATGTAAACAGTTCAACTTTAGTAAGTCCCTTATGATTTCTCTTTGCTGTTTACCTTTCCATGCTTCTCTTGATTCTTGTATTTGAAAGTCAAATTTTCTTTTCAGCTCTGGTTTTTTCATCAAGAATGCTTGAAAGTCCACTTTTGATCTTGTCCCTCCCTGAGTGTTGACTTCAAATTGCTCCTCCTCCCATTGCCCTCCCTTCCATCATCCCCCCCACCCTGCTTATCTCCTTCTCGCCCATTTTCCTGTATTGTAAGATGGTTTTCATACCAAAATGAGTGTGCATTTTATTCCTTGCTTTAGTCAAATGTGATGAGGGTAAACTTCATGTTTTTTTTCTCAGTTTTCCTCTTTTTCCCTCCACTAAAAAGTCTCCTGGCTTGCCTCTTGAATGAGATATAATTTACCCCATTTCATTTCACCCTCTCTCCTCCTACTACATTTCTCTCTCACCATTTACCTTAACTTCTTTTAAGATATGCTCGCATCCTATTCAATTCACTCTGTGTGTGTGCATGTGTGTATGTGTGTGTGTGCACGCACGCATGTACATGTGTGCACATACATACACGTGTGTGTGTGTGTGTGTGTGTGTGTGTGTGTGGTCCCACCAACTACCCAGATACTGAAAAGTTTTAAGAGTTACAGATATTGTCTTTCCATGTAGGAATGTAAACAGTTCACTTCTGGTAAGTCCCTTATAAACCCTCTTTGCTGTTTGCTTTTTCATGCTTCTTCTCATTCTTATGTTTAAAGGTCATATTTTCTTTTCAGCTCTGGTCTTTTCATCAAGAATGCTTGAAAGTCCTCTGTTTCATTGAAAGACCATATTTTCCCCTGAAGTATGATACTCAGTTTTGCTGGGTAAGTAATTCTTGGTTTGAGTCCTAGTTCCTTTGACTTCTGGAATATCCTATTCCACGCCCTTCGATCCCTTAATGTAGAAGCTGCTAGATCTTGTGTTATCCTGATTGTATTTCCACAATATGTGAAATGTTTCTTTCTAGCTGTTTGCAATATTTTCTTCTTGACCTGGGAACTCTGGATTTTGGCCACAATGTTCCTAGGAGATTCTCTTTTTGGATCTCTTTCAGGTGGTGATCAATGGTTTCCTTGAATACTTATTTTGCCCTCTGGTTCTAGAATATCAGGGCAGTTTTCCTTGATAATTTCATGAAAGGGGAGGAGCCAAGATGGCAGAGTAGAAAGACTCACGCATGCTAGCTCCGAATCCACAGCCCATAAATTTTGTGTAAAGAGAACTCCCCACAATTTCTGGAGCAGAGCAAGCATGCACCAATGCAGTGGAAGAGGTTTCAGTTCCAGAGAGCCCTGAAAAGCCATCCCCAGGGGTCCATCACACTGTGGACAGCAGAGCCTACCCCTGTGCTGCCTTGACCACGCGGCCCCAGAGGAGTAGATCCGAGAAGGCTTCAGGGACGGAATCTCTGGTGGCCAGGAAGGTCCCTCCACCCACAGGCACTCCAGGTCAGTGAGAGAGACTTCTGGGCTGGCTGAGAGGGCAGTGGGGTGTCTCCATGGCTCGGGCCCCCTTAGGGAGGAAGCGGCGGAGGCAGCGGCAGAGGCAGAGGCGTCCTGGGACTCCCCGAGCAGGAAGGAACTCCATTACCGAAGGTCTCTGCATAAACCCCCTGAGGGAACTGAGCCTGGGAGGCGGCCCTGCCCCCACCCACTCCATTACTGAAGGTCTCTGCATAAACCCCTTGAGGGAACTGAGCCTGGGAGGCGGCCCTGCCCCCACCTGAGCACCAGAACTTAAGCTCACATTGAATAGCATCCGCACCTACCGTGGAACACCCTGAGGCTGGGAAACAGCATTTGAATCTCAGACCCCAAGCACTGGCTGGGAAAATCTAGGTGGGGATGGAGAGGAATCTCAGAAGTCAAGTAACTGGCTGGGAAAATGCCCAGAAAAAGGAAGCAAAATAAGACCATAGAAAGCTACTTTATTGGGGAAGAGATGTTCCTTCCTCCTTACATTTCTGATGAAGAAGTACAATGCTTGCCATCAGGGAAGAATGTGGAGGTCAGGGCCTCTCTATCCCAGACATCCAAGGTGGATATCTGGTGGGCTCAGGCCACGAAAGAGCTCAAAAAGGATTTCGAAAATCAAGTTAGACAGGTGGAGGAAAAACTGGGAAGAGAAATGAGAGAGATGCAAGAAAAGCATGAAAAATGGGTCAATACTTTGCTAAAGGAGAATCAAAGAAATGATGAAGAAAATAACACCTTGAAAAATAGGCTCACTCAATTGGCAAAAAAGGTTAAAAAGCCAATGAGGAGAAGAACGCTTTCAAAAGCAAAATTAGGCAAATGGAAAAAGAGGTTCAAAAGCTCACTGAAGAAAATAGCTCTCTCAAGATTAGAATGGAACAGATGGAGTCTAATGACTTTCTGAGAAACCAAGAAATCATAAAACAAAACCAAAAGAATGAAAAAATGGAAGAGAACGTGAAATATCTCATTGGAAAAACAACTGACCTGGAAAATAGATCCAGGAGAGACAATTTAAAAATTATGGGACTACCTAAAAGTCAAAAGCCATCATCTTTCATGAAATTGTCAAGGAAACTGCCCTGAGATTCTAGAACCAGAGGGCAAAATAAGTATTGAAGGAATCCATTGATCACCACCTGAAAGAGATCCAAAAAGAGAAACTCCTAGGAACATTGTGGCCAAATTCCAGAATTCCCAGCTCAAGGAGAAAATATTGCAAGCAGCTAGAAAGAAAGAATTCGAGTACTGTGGAAATACAATCAGGATAACTCAAGATCTAGCAGCTTCTACCTTAAGGGATCGAAGGGTGTGGAATAGGATATTCCAGAAGTCAAAGGAACTAGGACTCAAACCAAGAATCACCTACCCAGCTAAACTGAGTATAATACTTCAGGGGAAAATATGGCTTTTCAATGAAACAGAGGACTTTCAAGCATTCTTGATGAAAAGACCAGAGCTGAAAAGAAAATATGACCTTTAAACATAAGAATGAGAAGAAGCATGAAAAAGCAAACAGCAAAGAGGGTTTATAAGGGACTTACCAGAAGTGAACTGTTTACATTCCTACATGGAAAGACAATATCTGTAACTCTTAAAACTTTTCAGTATCTGGGTAGTTGGTGGGACCACACACACACACACACACACACACGTGTGTGTATGCGCACACATGTACATGCGTGTGTGCACACACACATACACACATGCACACACACAGAGTGAATTGAATAGGATGGGATCATATCTTAAAAGAAATTAAGGTAAATGGTGAGAGAGAAATGTAGTAGGAGGAGAGAGGGTGAAATGGAATGGGGTAAATTATCTCTCATTCAAGAGGCAAGCAGGAGACTTTTTAGTGGAGGGAAAAATAGGAGAGCTGAGGAAAAAATAACAAGAAGTTTACCCTCATCACATTCGACTAAAGGAAGGAGTTAAATGCACACTCATTTTGGTATGAAAACGTATCTTACAGTACAGGAAAGTGGGGGAGAAAGAGATAAGCAGGGAGGGAGGGATGATGGAAGGGAGGGCAATGGGAGAAGGGAGCAATTTGAAGTCAACACTCAGGGAGGGACAGGATCAAAAGACAGAATAGAAACAATGGGGGGCAGAATAGGAGGGAGGGAAATACAGTTAGTCTTACACAACACGACTGTTATCGAAGTCATTTGCAAAACTACACAGATAGGGCCTATATTGAATTGTCTGCCTTCCCAAAGGGAACGGGTGGGGAGGGAGGGATGGGGAGAATTTGGAACTCAAAGTTTTAGGAACAACTGTTGAGTATTGTTCTTGCTCCTAGGAAATAAGAAATACAGTTAATGGGGAATAGAAAGTCATCTGGCCTTACAGGACAAAAGTGAAGATGGGGACAAGAGAAGGGAGGGATGATAGAAGAGAGGGCAGATTGGTGATAGGGGAAATTAGAATGCTCAGTGTATTGGGGTGGGGGAGGGGATAAATGGGGAGAAAATTTGGAACTCAGAATTTTGTGAAAATGAACGTAAAAAGTGAAATAAATAAATTTATATTTAAAAAAAAATTTCGCGAAAGATGATGTCTAGGCTCTTTTTTTGATCATGGCTTTCACGTAGTCCCATAATTTTTAAATTATCTCTCCTGGATCTATTTTCCAGGTCAGTTGTTTTTCCAATAAGATATTCATATTATCTTCCACTTTCTTATTCTTTTGGTTATGTTTTGTGATTTCTTGGTTTTTTAAAAAGTCATTCCCTTTTTTGGGCATTTTCCCAACCAGTTACTTGACTTTAGCATCCTTTGCATAAGTAGGGTATACTATGGGAACATGTAAGAGCTCAGTTCCTCCAAGGTGGCACAATCAAGCATGTACACTGTTCTGGGAGCAGATAGAGATTTTTGTGCCCAGAATCTTAGCAGTTTCCTCTCCACAGCCATGTGGCTTCCAGTTCCACCAAGCCATCACTAGGAGCCTGAGATTCATTTAAGCTGGCAAGGCAGGGGCACCTTTCAGCGTGAGGTAAAGATCCCTCTGGGCCTCTACACAGAGCTGAAGTCAGTGCCCCCAGGGGTTTTGCAGTCTAACAATGGATGCAGGCTGCTGTGGGTATTCCTGCCTGCCTTATGTGGACTCCCAAGCTTCTGCTTAAGGCTGGAGCTATGGGAAGGCCTTTCTCCCTTCTCCCTTCCCAGCCAGCTGAAAAAACCCTGTCACTGGCCTTTGGCACCTGTGGGTTGAAGGATCTGCAAACCTGCTGCTGGGACTGGGGATTCCAAGACTGGAGATTCTGCCCCCGAGGGCTGGGCTGGGCTCTGCTTTGTGTCCCGTGCAACAGATGTTTCCCATGGGCCTTTCAGGTCACCCTGGGCCGGAAATCTCCTCCACTCTGTTGTTCTCCACTTCTGTTGCTCCAAAATTTGTTGAGAATCCCTCTCTATAGGTATTTTATGGGCTGTGTGGGGAGAGCCTGCATATGTATGTTTTTCGACTCTACCATCGCCAGAGACTATTTTAGAACAAGATAGTAGATTTAGGGCTGGAAGGGACTTGAGAGGCCATTTAGTTTAACCCATTCACTTTACAATGGAGAAACTGAGGCCTAAAAAGCTACTGTGACTCCCTGTGGTCACACATCTTGGAATCTTTGAAATGACTGTTCCCCATAACTGCATTCCATTCCCTTCTTAATTCATCTCTTAGAATTCCTGCTCTCTTTCCAAAACTCAACTCCATGCTGCCTTCTTCATGAGGTCTTTCCTAACCATTTTCCCTTCTCCAAATGTACTCCATCTCCCCTCAAAAAAAAAAAATCACCTTGAATCTACTTTGAATATATTGTTTATGTGCTTACATCTTCATATAGTATTTGTCACTGTATAGACTGTCAGTTTCTTGAAGCCAGTTAATCTTGTACTTCTACATTTGTATCTCCAGAATATAGCATGTTATCTTATAAATATAAGGCATTTAATAAGTGTTTCTTAATTGTTTTTGTTAATTCCACAATTCTTAGGCATGTAATATCAACAGAAGAAAACATGTGGAGAAAAATAGTCTGTGACTATAATGAGAAGTTTGAGGTTATTAGGAAAAAATTGAGATTTCCCTAAGATCATCCAACTTATCATCTTATTCAATTCTGCACCCAGCTCCAGGTTCATTTGTTGTGTTTATTTTGTTGATCAGTCATTAAGTCATGTCTGATTCTTCATGAACCCATAGACCATAGCATGCCAGACCCTTCTATCTTCCACTATCTCTCAGCATCTGTCCAAGTTCATGCTCTTTGTTTCCATGATACTCTCTATTCATCTTGACCTCTGCCACCCATTTTTCCTTTTGCCCTCAATCTTTACCAACAATAGTTGGGATGACTGGGACCAGTTCCAATGAGTCCAATCTTCTAGAACATTATGTGGTCAAAGTGTTTAAGTTTTAGCTTCAGTATTTGACCTTTCAGTGAATAGCCTGAATTAATTTCTTTAAGTAATGTGTAATTTGACCTTCTTGCTGTCCACTGGATTTTCAAAAATCTTCTCCAGCACTAGATTTCAAAAGTGTTGATTCTGAGGCTCTCAGCTTTGCTTATAATCCAGCTCTCACAAGCACACAATGTTAGTGGAAAAACCATAGTTTTGTATACAGACCTTTGTCAGCAAGGTAATGTCTCTGCTTTTAGTATGCTGTCCAGATTTATCAAAACTTTCCTTCAAGGAGTAAGAGTTTTTTAAATTCATGGCTGTAGTTGCCATCTACAGTGATCTTTGACCCGAAGAATACAATATCTGACACTATTTCCATTTCTTCTCCCTCTATTTTCCAGGAAGTAATGGAACTAAGTGCCAAGAATTTAGGTTTTTTTATGTTAAACTTCAAGCTAACTTTTACACTTTTCTCTTTTACTTGCATCAAGAGGCTTTTTAAATTCCTCTTTACTTTCTACTATCAGAGTGGTATCATTTGCATATCTAACTAAAATTGTTGATCTTTCTTCCAGCAAACTTGATTCAAGTTTTTTGTTCACCCAGTCTGGAATTTCTCATCATATGCTGTGCATATAAGTTAAATAAATAAGGTGACAATATACTCTTTTTCCAATCTTAATCAACTCTTCCATGTTTACTTCTAACAGTTACTTCTTGTTCCCCACGCAGATTCCACATGAGACAAGAAAGATGATCTGACACTCCCATCTCTTTGAGGACTTTGTCACATTCTGGTGTAATCCACACAGTCAAAGGCTTTACTGTAGTCAATGAAGTAAAAGTAATTTTTTCTTTCCCTGTAACATCTCACCAAGATATAAATATTGATGGACAAGTTCTATGAATAATATATCCAGCTGCTTGTCATAATCTGGACAATTGGAATTTTTCATATCTTTTCATATATGAATGAATAAGCCAAAATTATTTTGTGAAATAATAATTGTAACTATATAGTGTTTGAAAGTGCTTTATATCTGTTAACTCATTTTATCCTCACAATACCCTAACATGATCCACATGTTACAGATAAGGAAACTAAGAGAATTTAACTGAGAGAATTTAAATCACTTACACTGTCACACAGTTAAGTAAGAGTCTGAGGCAGAATTCGAACTCATCTCCCCTACTCCAAGCCTATTCCTTTTCCTCCAATATGCCACATAATTGTTGCTAAATAAAATAGATCTTAATTAAAAACCTGGTGAGTATTTTGGTGGTTGATTCAATCATCAAAAGATTATCCATCAATTTCTCTTACATTTGGACCCTGTGCAGGACATCCTCCATAACTGAAAAAAACCAGAAAAAAAGCTTTGATGAGCTTATGTGTCCCTAGTTCATGCCTCCCTTGATGTAGTCAAAGGAACATACAGCACAATTATCTCTAATTACATCTTTCAAAGAATCTTATATGATTTTGATATATGCATGAAAGGTATAATGTTTTCTCTACCAAATGAAATCTTTTTTATTTCACATAATCTATATTTTCCATCAACTCAGGGACTATGAAGATGTGACCTATAGGATATTGCTAGTGAAAGCCTGCCTTTTTCCTATGCATATTTTCATCAAGGATGTCCTTGAGAGTGTGGAGATTATTCTCATCAAAATTTTATAGAGAAAGAAAACTAGGTGTACCTGTCAATAGTTTTTTTGGTCTACGCTTAGTGGCTTTTTATTAGTAATAATGCATTTTCGCCCCACACCCTTGACAAATCTTATTCTTTAAGACTCTGTAAGATTCAACCTCTCATAGTCCTCAAAACTGCGTTATCTTCAACAGGAATATATTTTGTAGATAATTGGCTTAGTCTAGCTGCTTTCTCCATCTTTTTTTAACCTTGTCTACACCCTCAAATATCATGTGGCACTATGATATAAGATCCAAGTGCAATTGTTTCACTGTCATTGCTTATGAAAATTTAATTAAAAGAAATGATAGAATTCTTCCATTTTTTCAACAGTCTGGGAATTGTTACTTCAGGTTCACTTCTATGTGTGCTAAAGATGACTACTTAGCTAGATCTCTCACTGAATTTTCTTTAGATTTTTTTTCCCATCACTGATTTTTTGCTTTACAAAGCAGCATCGCTGATAACCTTCCATTAAGTTATCATGATCTGTAGGATTTTCTAAATGAGAATACTTCCTAAAACAGAGCTGCCCCTGGCGATCTTATCTTTTCACTGTGTGAGGATCAAATGTTTACTGACTGAGGTGGTGTCTAGACTCTTCTGTTTTCCCCATTGCAGCAATTAATTTACATCAGGGAAACTTCTTTAGGAAATAGTTACCATCTTGCTGATACTTGTTCTATTATCTATATGCCATCTTTTAGTATCAAGAGCTTTTAAAAATAGATCAGATTGGAATTTTTCAAATATAGCATACCATGATCTTTTTTCATTTCTATTCTTTTTTTCAAGTTTTACAGTAATTCTGATCCTTGCTCTAACAAATCCATGATCTGATTGAACACAGGTTGCTGATTTGGATTGATTCCCCCATCAGTAGCAAGTTGTTTCCTGTCTGTTAAAACATAATCAGTCCATTTTTTATTATGTTAATTGGTGCTTGTCATGTCTACTGTCTGCCAATTCTTTCCTCAAAAAGAAAAAAAATGAGATGCAGGCCTGAGGTTTCTGTAGTCTGCAAGCCTTTGGTCTCCCAGTTTCATTCTTCTAAACTATATATCACAGTATATCTTTTGGTCATCCTCCACTATACCCATCTTGCATTGTAGTTACCAGCTATCCAACTCTATATTGATTTAATCTGGCAGATCCCTAATTGAGTTCTTCATTGAATTTAGCGATCTTCTCATCCTCTGCAATGTATGTTGGTGCCCAGTCTGTCATTATTTCTGTGGTACTCTTTTGACAAATAGTTAACATGAACACTATGATAGGACATGACCAGATATTCCATGAACACTGCTTCTTTTTACCTTTGGATATATGATTAAAAAGAACCTTGACTTGTTTCTGCAATGAGAGTGTATGAGTTATTTCTCCATTTTATCTTCTGATTGATTAATATGATTGATATGATTCAGTCTCTCCAGTAGGATGACCACTAATTGGCCATTGGATAAGAATCTCAAATTTAGAGAATCAACAGCTAGCTTCATGTTAATACATAATCTTAAAAACTGTACATTTCTTAGCATTCTCTTTCATCCCTTTTCTTTCACCTGGTCAATGATACAACAGAACTGGAAAGGGAAAAAAATAGCCCTGGGCATTATTTTGAATTTTTCTTTATTTTATTTCTAAATTATTTCCAAGAAATGTATCACCAAGTGGCTAATCTACTGGTAATTGGTTTCTGTATACTTAGGTAAAACTCATCAGAAATCAGATTGTAATCTTTTTCTAGGAACATATTCATAGCCTTTTCAGAAAAGTAGAATTGGCCAGAGATTTGGAGTCTCTTAATTTCCAGGACCTGTAACAATCCCAGTTCATCTTCACACAATGAGAAGGCATCAAAGTAATTTGCACCACCAATCACTTAGGCAACATGAAAGTAGTGGAGAGAAGGATGGTCTTATGGTTACAAAGAGCTGACTTCAAGATCTACCTCTGATGCATATGGGCTATGTGATCTTAGACAAGGCACATAGCCTCTAAGTACTTCAGACAATAACTTGCAGAGAAGGTATCAACCTACACTGGTAAAGGGAGTTTCATCATTTGGAAATTACTTAAAGTGAGATGAAATTTGATCTGTCCCAATCCCAATCTCTTTCCAAAACCTCAGTACCAAAGATATGTAGGTAATTGAAACAAATATATATTACTGAGTCATCCTCCTATAAAAAAAGTGATCAAAGAATATGAGAAACCAGTTTCCAAAAGAACTACAAAAATTTACTAACCACATGAGAGAAGTCTTACAAATCACTTTAAGAAAATTGCAAGTTCAAGTTACTGTGAAGTTACATCTCAAATTCCCTCAAGATTGTAAAAATGGTAAAGAGATATTGAAAGGACTAGGCAAAGACATACTTACTAATATATGGCCGGAAGAACTATAAATTGGTACAGTTGTTCTGGAAAACTACTTGGACTTAAGTGAAAAATGTCTAAGCTATTCATAGGGTTTGATCTCACAATCCCTAGGCACTGAAGTCAATGAGAGAAAGGTATGATATATGCTAAAATATCCATTTCAGCAATTTGAGGATATCACAAAATTAAATAGAATAGGTACTCATTGGTTGTGAGATTGGCTATCCAAACTGTATTATCAGCTGATCAAAATATTTGAAAAACTCTAAGCACAGTGCCTAGCATAATGTAGGCTCTATGTAAATGTTTTGTCCCTACTTTACCCCATATTAATGTTATGAATGCATAATTGCACGATAAGAAAGTCTGAATACGAGGAATTTCATGAAACATAGAAACAACTCCATGAGCCGATACAGAGAGAACAAGAAAAGCATCGTGAGTAGCCTCTATGATAAGACAAGTTGTCTGAGGGCAGTTTTAAGCTAAATACTACACTAAGAATTTTGGAACAAGCTGTATAAAAGAAAATACTAAAAAGTACCTGAAATCAGACAAAGTGAAAAGATAAATATTTACAGAGAACAGAAAATGAAAAAGACCCCATTCTTCTCAGTAATAACAAATGGAGAATGCTGCACTTACTGGCAGATGTGGTCACTGGGCCTAAGAGGGAGATGACGTTTATAGGAAAATGGTGATGGAAAGAAATAAAATCCATCAATTAAACTTATTTCATTAAATTAATCACATGGGATGAAAAGTTGTGGCACAATTATAATCAATAACCATGCGAGAAGTACTCACCATGTTAAAATCACAGGTTCATATAAGTATCTAAGTAGGAGGGGAACGAAGAACTAGTGGTTTAAAAATTCATCAACCGTCCAGTGATTACATCAATACATGACAAAAGAAGATTCCAAATTAACCTTTGAAATGAAAGCTAATTTGGTTCAAGGACACCGTGCAATGTTCATAATTAGGAAGGCAAAAGGATGAAAAATGCAGTTTTGACGATGGATTGTTGCACTTGAGAGATAAATAATGAGCAGTCAGAAAGTTTATCACAGCATAAAAGAAATCAGACGAATCTCTAAACCTAGAAATTAAGTTTGTTTTTCTTTATCTCTGTGCACTTTCTCCATCTGTTTTTGGCATTATTACAATTCAAGAGTGCCACCAAATTGAATATAAGACATTTGGGATACACCAGAGTTGTTGTTGCAATTGCTGTTCAGTTGCTCAGTTGTGTCTGACTCTTCATGAGCCTATGAGCCACACAGTCCATGGGGTTTTCTTCGCAAAGATACTGGAATGGTTTGCAATTTCCTTCTGAAGTGGATTAAGGAAAACAGAGACTAAGTAACTTGCCCAGAGTCACACAGCTAGCAAGTGTCAGAGACCAGATTTGAGCTCAGAAAGATAAATCTTCCTGACTTCAGGCCTGGCACTCTGTTCACTGTGCTACCCAACTGCCCATGAAAGATGACTGGCTTGTCTATATCCATGGCGGAAGTCTCCATATCACAGAATTATTCAGAAAGATGATTGGAACTGAGATCATCAATTTCAGGAACAGTATGAGACTACATTGGTAGGAGGAGCTTCCTCACCTGGGCATTTCCTGCACCAATGAAATGACAGCTCCATTCCCTATTTGTATATCTCTGGGTCAGGACCTGGATTAAATGGCTAGGAATACAAAGACAGGCATGAAAATGATCCCTTTCTCCCCCTAGTCCGCCTCTCCCCTCAGTTCTGGAACCATGAATCATGAACAGATCAGCTATGCCATTGTTCCTGAATGGGATGTGTCAGTTTATTCCCCTAGGGCCCTTTTCAAGATTTCTACAATTGAATGGACCCACGTTCCTTTCCTGGCCACCACTGACTTTTGAATGCTAGCTCCCTCATAAATAGTCTTTGGATCTTAAATTTGTTACCCTCATACTTAGCACAGTGATTATTGCATGTTGTTTTTAATAAATACACTCTCATACATTGTTTACACCTAGAATCTAGGATACAGTCTACCATGCTACAACTTAGGATGTAAAAAAAACACAGCTCAATCGGAGGAACTGTGCTCAAATCTGGGGGCTGACATTTAGTGACCTAAATGGGACTCACTTCCCTCATTGGTGTAATTAGGTGGTTTCAGTAAGGAACATCTAAGATTCCTTATAGCTCTGAATCTATAATGATATAATACACCATAAGCCTTAAAAATATATTTGTTGAATTGTATATTTCAGCTGGCATATGAACATGTTGGCCATTGGCATTCATCAAGACCATCAAAGTCTGGAGTATGCAGCATTGGCTTTTGACAGACGGACACATGCGTACACACACACAAACATGCACATACACACACCAGACATGACATAAAACATATGGATGTCAAAACTTGTCCAAGATTCAGTACATTTAATTTAGGGGGCTCTGATGGCTCTTTCAAAGAAAGTGCGTTTTACTTCTTGCCCCTTCAGACTTTTCTTTATTTATACTTTGTTTTCCAACCAGGATCAGGGGAAGGAAAGATGAAGCCAGACCAAAGCTGGCACAGAAGTAGGTTTGGATTCTCACGTGCCCCTTCTCCCCTCAGTGTGTCCCATAAACAGCTGCTTCCCAGGTTAAATGAATTTGAGTCCATTCCGATGGAGCAAACAGAAAACAAGCCTTTCTATTCAACCCTTTTCCTAAATGGAGGGGGCATTTTTTTCCTTCCCCCACGTAATCACCTCCAGTGGTCTAATGAGGGAAAACTACCAGGTCGGCATGGGGTTGCCAGGCAACATTCTTTGTCTTACATACTGTCAGACAATGATCTTTCTGTTTTCATCCCCTCCTCTTTGTTTTAATAGGATAAAGGCCTCTGCTGTAATAAATGCAATCTCACCAGTCCCACGTTTCTGGTTTTGCTTCATTAGAATGAATAAATTTCTTAAAAGGATGTATGTCCTAATAATGGAACGGCCTCATACTTAATTATGTGGTGCCATTATTTTTGAAGACACACTGTTGCTGACAAATAGAGTGGTTTCCTGCTTCATGAGGTAATTAATAGTGTTGTTTATTGTTCTATAAGTTTTCTCTTTTGTCAGACATAATTTGTTAAGTAAATTAGACACTAAAATGCATATGGGCTTACCAGATACCAAATAATAAAGCATTATCAAGGATTTAATGATACAGAAATAGCTCTGGGAAAAAATAGTGCTCTGATGCAAACAGTTACCATAGTAACACCTCAAAACTACCTCTACTTTCTCTTTAAAATATGTATATATATGTGTGTGCATATAGACATACACATATATATACACACATGTACATACACATAAAATTGTATATATAGATGCATATGTAATATATACTTATATATGTCAATGTGATATATGTATAAACATATATGGCATAAACCACAATTTTTATTAAGGTTAAAAACCCAGGCTTTTGCATATTTGGCAATATTATACTTAGTCCAATAGTTTTCCATTTTAGGAGAACTTGAATTATACTCCCATCTGCTGTGGATTTCTAGGATGCAGTTGCTTCTGAGTTGGTACACTGGCATGGACCTGTCACAGAAGGCAGAAGGAGAAAAAGAAGATATGGTGAAGTCCTGTGGCTCAAAGCTCCCAAAAGAGCTGATTTATTCCCAATAAGATGT
Organism: Bettongia penicillata ogilbyi; assembly: GCA_023548195.1. Lineage (NCBI taxonomy): Eukaryota > Metazoa > Chordata > Mammalia > Diprotodontia > Potoroidae > Bettongia > Bettongia penicillata. The sequence continues at coordinate 5,191,891 of JAJHZJ010000432.1, read as the reverse complement.
GGCTAAAAGTGAATGCTCTGCCCTGTCCTCCTCTCAATAGAGGGATGTCAGAGACTGTGGGTACACAGTGTTGCACATGCTGTTAGATGCTTGACCTTGTTTAGTTATTTTTCTCTGTTAGAGAAGATAATCCAAGAAATCAGGAAAAGACCAGTGTAAGCAAGGGACCGACGCAACACTTGGAAAAGAATGTTCTTACTCTCAAAATTTTCATCATACTCACATCAACGGTTAATACTGACAAAATATCTATAATACATACGTAGATAGATCTTTCTATATAGTCCTAATACATTGTATATAATGCCTACACAAATTCAGATGTGGATACACAAACTATACATATATGTACATATGCACTTAGATGTTTGTGCCTATTTTTGTGGACTGTATATTCATGCATATCTTATATACGCATGTATACGTATCTAAAACTAAATCCATTATTTCATGTGGATAAGGAACTAGCAGTGAGAAAGCTGCTTTTATCAAGGTAAATCAAAACTTGCCCACAAACTCATAATCACAGGTAGTTGGCATTGGACATTAAGAGGTTGAGTGACTTGACCAAAGACATTCAGCTGGCATATGTGAGAAGTAGGACTTAAAACTATACCTTCAGGACTTCAAGCCATCTCTCTACAGTAAAAAGAAAATGGAATATCTATTTGCAAGGAATTAATTTACAATATGATGTTTAACTTTCCAAGCAGACATTGGAAATTTGCCACATAGAATAATTATGCAATAAGAGAGCTATCTCTTGATTAAAAATACTCATTTCTGACTACTCACATTTTTAATATAAAGGTTACAATACTGCTGAAATATCCCAACTGGAGTCTTATTTTTAGCCTTGGGTACTATGTTTTCTGAGAAGAAAGGGATACTCTGAGGGGAGGGTCTAGAGAGGTCATAATTATTATTAAGATTATAACATAGGAGAATCAGCCAAAGAAAATAGAGGTGTTTGCTGTTTAAAAGAGAGAATTCAAGGCAGATAATAGCTATCTTCAAATAGTTGAAAGGATGTCTTATGGAAAAAAAATATTAAAGTTGTTCTTTTTGGCCTTAAGTGGTAGAACTAAAACCAAAGACTGGAATTATGGAAAAGTCAGTTCTGCCATGAGAATGGATCACTACAGATATCCAGATTCTTCTGTTGTCATTCTCACAATTCCAACCAGTTCTAGGATCACTTGACTTAACTGAATCTCATGCTCAGAAGTCTTCAGCTAACTTTTTCACTCAACTCATTCTCCCTGTTTTGTGAGGTTCTATTATGTAGAACTTACTCCAATCCTCTTCCATTTTCTCTTCAAATGAGGCTATACCCCAAACCTATGTTCCTGAACAGATGTCTTCGGAGTGAGGCCATTTGTGGAATTTTGTATCTCCTACTTTTGGCTCTCATTTTGTTTCTCTTAAACCTTTAATACAAAATAACAATGAGGTTACTATTTTAGTGTGGTCAGTACCCACCCTGATTATTATTTTTTTCTCTTTTGGAAAACTTTTAATTCATTGAAATGCATTCATTTCGAGATTCTATAATTGCATTCAGTATTTTAATCTCATCTTTAACCTTAGTTTTCTAATTAAGTAATGGTTTTGACCTTTGGACTAACCTGTCAGTGATACGACTGCCCACATGCATATGATTCATAAGTAACCATCACAACTGTGGTCAGTGGAATTAATGTTTAAGAACCAAAAAGAAATGTGGTATATGTAGTTCAGAAGTATGAACATTCCCTCTAATGTCTAAGAAATCTTTAAGATCATCACAGTCTTTGAGCTGGAAGGTGGACTTGAATTCTTAAAACAACACAAGAGTCTGCAAGGGAGAGAATGAGAAAAGAATCAGCGGCTGTGAGAGCTGAGCAGCTGCAGGCACAGCAATGGCAAGAGAGCATCTCCAGCCCAGGACAGGCCTTAGCAAGCCAAGCCAGAAATAAGCAGAGCGCGGGGCACCGGCTGAAAGGAGAAACCAAAGATGAGACACTGAAAGGGGGCTGATCTGGGGCAGAGAAGGCAGATATGAAGCTGGGTTATTGAGCCCTACGAACATCTCAAGACAGATGACTAGGAATGAAAAGAACAAAGGCATTTTTCTTCAAGAATAGATGGGCATGATGATAGATAGATGATAGATAATGGATGGATAAATAGATAAATGAAGGATAAATGGATAGATGTTATAAAGATGATAATAGCTACATAGGATGTGTTTGTCCTTCATTCTCAAAGAGAACCATGACATCAGGATGATGACATGACTTGCAGTTGACTCTGAGTTGAGTGAGGGAGGGCTGTGCAAGGTCACCAGCCTCACTTTCTCCTCCTGAGACATCTGGGTCCAGTGGTCTGATATTCATCAGGATGACTAGAGATGGTCTATGATGCAGTGTGAGCCCCTGACACTAGGCTAAGGTCTTATCACATTCTCCTTTTGAGTAATGAATGGGCTTCTTTAAGTTACTCAAAGGATGGCCCCTTTAATCAAAAAGAAAAAAAGTCAAACTGGGAGGGGAAGACCCTCAAGGTTCCTACATAAAAGAGAAACAATTACTATTTAGCTATGACATTCACTCTGTGCTAGGTGGATGAAGACTTCTTGTCAAGTCTATAAGCTCCAGAGTCAATTGGGTTTAAAGCTTGATCTTTGAACAAGAAATGTAGCCAGTAAACTCAAAGGAAATAAAGGTAGCTTTTGGACATGGAGTTTACCAGAGGAGAAAGGAGAAATGAGGAGAGGAGAAATGAGGAGAGGAGAGGAGAGGAGAGGAGAGGAGAGGAGAGGAGAGGAGAGGAGAGGAGAGGAGAGGAGAGGAGAGGGGAGGGGAGGGGAGGGGAGGGGAGGGGAGGGGAGGGGAGGGGAGGGGAGGGGAGGGGAGGGGAGGGGAGGAGAGGAGAGGAGAGGAGAGGAGAGGAGAGGAGAGGAGAGGAGAGGAGAGGAGAGGAGAGGAGAGGAGAGGAGAGGAGAGGAGAGGAGAGGAGAGGAGAGGAGAGGAGAGGAGAGGGGAGGGGAGGGGAGTCGAGGGGAGGGGAGGCGAGGGGAGGCGAGGGGAGGGGAGGCAAGGGGAGGGGAGGAGAGGGGAAAAGATATCAACATGATGACATGACTTTCAGTTGACTTTGATTTGAGTGAGGGAGTGCTGTGCAAGGTCACCAACTTCACTTTCTTCTCCTGAGTTATCTGGATCCAGTGGCCTGATATTCATCAGGATAACTGAAGATGGCCCAAGATGCAATGTGAGATTCTGGCCCTTTCAGGCTAAGGTCAATGGATGGATAAGGAGAGAGAGACAGACAAACAATATATATAATATTATAGATGGATATATGGAATGGTAGATAGACAGATAGATAGAGGGATGGATAGACTGAGAGATAACAATTATTAAGACTTATTATGTGTCAGACACTGTGTTAATCACCCAAAAGAGGCAAGCAGTCCTCACTGCCAAAGAACTTAGACACTAATGGTGAAAAACAATGTGTAAAAGGGAGCAGTAAGACAGGGAAGCCAGTGTGATGTAAACATGCAGTGTCTAGCTATAGAACTGTCAAGGCAGCAATTGTCAGGGAGATAGGAGAGTCCAGGAAATTGGGAGGGAGGTGACCACTATAGTAGAAGCAATATAACATAGGACAAGAAGAAATGGTATATACATCTGAGCTATAACAATATAAGAAAAACTGACCTTTTAGAGCCAAGAGATCCTATGGAAAAGCCTAAGTTACCGGTAAATATGCACAAAAATTTTAAATTAAGACAAAGATTCAAATCTCTAGTTGAATGTAAGGAATTTTCCTCACTGAGGGCGCTGAACCATTATTATGGTACTAACAACTTTGCATCTTATGTAAATTACATAAAATGCAAGAGAAAATAGTCATCATGATCTGAGAGCTGTTATACTGTTTCTTGACTAAAACTAAGCTAGTTATAGTAGCAGGATATGGCTAATGACACCTCTGGCATCTGATATGAGAAAGGGAAGAGAATAGGTAGAAATAGGTGAGGCTAAAGGAAGAAAAGGAGGGAAAAATTGAAAGAGGGAGAGAAGAAGGAAAGGAAATAAAGGGAAGAGAAGGAAGGAAGGAAAGAAGGAAGGAAGGGAGGGAGGAAGGAAGGAAGGAAGGAAAGAAGGAAGGAAGGAAGGAAGGAAGGAAGGAAGGAAGGAAGGAAGGAAGGAAGGAAGGAAGGAAGGAAGGAAGGAAGGAAGGAAGGAAGGAAGGAAGGAAGAAAGGAAGGGAGGGAGGGAGGGAGGGAGGAAGGAAGGAAGGAAAGAAGGAAGAGAGGAAGGAAGGAAGGAAGGAAGGAAGGAAGGAAGGAAGGAAGGAAAGAAGGGAGGAAGGAAGGGAGGGAGGGAGGAAGAAGGAAAGGAAAAAGAAAAAGAGGGAAGGAGAGAGTGAGGAAGGAATAAATGAAGGAAGGAAATAAAGAAACATTTATTAAGTACCTTATACATGCCAGACTCTGGTCTAAGCTCTTTATTATCTCATTTGATACTCACAATAACTCTGAAAGGTAAGTAATATTATCCCCCATTTTACAACTAAGCAACCTGAGGCATAGGGGAAGTGACTTGCCCAGGGTCACACAGCTAGTAAGCATCTGAAAATAAATTTGAACTCAGTGTTCATGATTCCACTCTTTCCATTACAGCATCTAGCTGACACCAAAGACCAAGTCCTTGAGCCATTGCCAACCAGTAGGTTTACCTTAGTCATTTCTTTTCTGTTAAAGATCAAATTAATTTATTGTGTATTTGATTTTGGTGATTGCTCACAGTGTTTAGCAGTAACTGACTCTCTACAGGTGATGTTCTAATGTCAAACTTCTGAGTAACTGGCGAGTCCTTAGCTGATTTTGCTTCTCATTCCCAAACTACATTTTCCAGAACAATTTTCATCATCCCACCCTACCTTCCACTACACACTGAAGTCACTGAATATCAAGTTCTAAATTTGTAACCATTCCCCCAGAATTGTTGCCATGGAGATTTGGTGAAGCAGGAGTAGGAGCACATAGGCATTGCCCTGAATTTCCCAAATTTCTGGAGCTTTTGACCTTGGAAGTAACTTCCTTCCACAGAGAAGAAATGTAGCTAAGAAGCCACAAGGAAACATAGAGCTGTGAGTGGAAGAGGTTCTGCATTCTTTTCCCGTTAAGTCAGGGGAGAGTTACAGCCCTGGAAGTTGTCTGGTCAGCAAACAGCAAGGAAAACACTTGGAGGGGATAACTCTTGGCCCGTGGAGCCTGCTGAAAAGAAGAGAGACATTTGATGAGGTAGGCCAGTTAGAGAGCACTCAAGATGCCTTAAACAGAGAGTTGGCTGGGGTTCTTGAGAATACAGAATCCAGTCTGCCAAGGGAAAAAACACAAATGCTGTTGATATGTATGACTTTCCTTCCTATTTCCCAGTGGGAGAAAAGGAGGAAAGGGATAAGGGAGAAAGCATAGTTTCAATCCCTTAGATGAAATCATCAAGGCTTACAGATAGAAGTATCCTCCTTATTGGTTTATAAGCTGTTAAAATACATGGCCATTTAGCTTGCTTTGTGAACAAACCTATCAGTACATGGTCTGACACAGAGAGAGGAAGCTAAACCCAAATGGGATTTTCTTTCTTTCAAAGTGAGGTGAAAAATGACCTGAGTAGACAAAAAACTGTCGCAATGTTAGTAATCACTGACATAGTTGTAGATAGACGGCTTAAAGCCCAGAGAGAAATTTGATGAGGAAGTCAGTAGCAGCGAGAGGTAGAGGTTGGCATAATTGTTCACATAATAGTATATATTGTAAGTAACACCCAAGCTGAAGTTCCATTAGGCAGCTGGTGGTAAAGTGAATAAAGCAGAGCACTGGGCTTGGAGTCAGGAAGACCTAAGTTCAAATCCCATCTCAGATACTGCCTACTCGTGCAACCCTGGGAAAGTCACTTAATCTCTGAATACATCAGTTTCCTCATCTGTAAAATGGGAATAAAAAAAGTATTTATCTCCTAAGATTGTTGTGAGGATTAACTTAGATAAGAAAAAGCTCTTGACTTGTTACTGTTGAATGACTTCAGTCACGCCTTGACTCTTGCTGACCACGTTTGAGTTTTCTTGGCAGAGATGCCAGAGTCATTTGCCATTTCCTTCTCCCAGCCATTTTGCCAATGGAGAATTGGGATAATAAGGTTAAGTGACTTGCCCAGGGTCACACAGCTAGTAAGTGTCTGAGGCTGGATTTGAACTCAGAAAGATGAGTCTTCCTGACTCCAGGCACAGCTCTCTATGCAGTATGGTGCCACGTAGGGGTGCAACTCATAGTAGGGACCATGATAAATGCTCCTTCCTTTTTCTTCCCCTTTCTCATTGGCACAAGTTGTAATTTAGTGTACATCATCTTATCAGAAATATTCACAGAAAATCTTGCCTTCTCTTGTGCAGTCACTGATGGTAGTGAGATGGCTCTAATGACTCTCTATTGTCTCTAGGATAACACAAACTCCTCAGTTTGACATTCAGAGCCCTTTAAACCTGACTCCAACCCACTCCTTAAGGCTTATTATAGATTCCTACCCTTCATGAATTTAGTATTCCAGCTAAACAGGTTTCTCTGCTTCTTCTGTGCACTGCGTTCTCCCTACCTGACTTCCTACAAGCTGCTCCTCATGCTTGGAGACAGCACTGTGTTGGGGCCAGCTCAACCAGTCAGGGAACTAATTCTTCCATTTTTAGCACCAGCATTTACAGCACAGAAAATGGCCAACTTCCCTAATCAGGCTTTGATTATTGTTCAGTTGACTGTCTAGGCTTAGGAAAGTGATGGAGAAAAAGGTGAAAAATATAGATTGATAATAGTATTATTATCAATAACAATAATAGCTAACATTAAAATAATATTACATGCCAGGTATTGTTTTATGATCTGAGAGAGAAGTGCTCAAGTTTACTAACTGAGGACACTGAGACAACAGGGTTTAAGTGACTTGCCCAGGGTCAAACAGCTAGTAAAGGTGTAAGGCTGGGCTTGAACACCTGATCTCCTTGACTCTAGGTTCAGCTCTCTGTGCTGCCTGTGCATCCCACCAGTTGCCCCACAGATTCACCTAAAAGTTGGTTTCCATACTTTTTTTGCTTTTTTCTCTTTCCAGTAAATCAGTTGTTAAACATTTTCCCACTCATTCCTGCTTGGGAAGTGTTCTCTCCTTACCTCTACCCCTACAAGTCTTTGGCTTCCTTCAGACCAAATTCCTCCTCATAATAAGATTTTTGTTGATTTTCCTTAATCTGACAACTTGCTAGTCCCTTCACATACCAGAAAGTGCTATGCATTTACTTGGTGGGCATGAGCTTTCACACACGCATTGTTATATATTTCAGGTATATATACATAGTACATATGTGTATGCATGTACATATGTGTGTATGTCTATATATACATATGTGTATGTATTCTCTCTCTCTTCTCCTCCTTATAACTCCTCCCCCTCATGTACTCTCCTTGAAGGCAGAGACTGTTTTGAATCCCCAATGCCTATTACGATCCTGAACGAACTATAGGCATTTAATAAGTTCTTGTTAAATATCAGATTCTACAGGAAGGAACTCTGGTTTTAGTTCCAAATCCCACTTTTTCTATGTAAAATCTTCAAGACCTTGTATAATTCATTTCAATGCTTTCTATCTGAATGTTTTTCTGTGAGGTAGCTTGGTTGTGCATGCAGTTACCAGAATTCTGCGTCTGGAGTCAGGAAGACCCGAGTGGCCTCAGTCACTCGCTAGCTATGTGATCCTGGGCAAGTCCCTCAACCTGCCTGCCTCAGTTTCCTCATCTGTAAAATGGGGAAAGTAACAGTACCTATCAGGTACTATTGGATGTGAGGATCAAATGAGGAAATATTTGTGAAAGCCGGGCACATAATAGGCACTTAGTAATTCACTTCCCCCTCCTTTTAAATGGGGTTCCTTAAATAGTATCAATCTCTTATTTCTTGTTCATCTTAAATCATATACAATTAGTGATCATTCAAATGAGTATGGTGTATTTTCACAAGTAAAATTTAAATTTTCACATTAAATTAGACATAGACATGATGTAGCAGTTTAAATCACAAAACTTTTTTTTTTTATTTTCTACTGAATGTCTTTGTTGTGGTTTCTATAACAGAGCTGAACATAATTCCTATCGACTGATTTTAAAATCTAAATAAGCAAGAAAATGCCTAGAAACCATTAATCCTAATGAACTTTCTGTGAAGACATTTAGCAAGGATTTGGAAATGAGTGATGGTGAGGTGCTTAATGATAACCATTTATCATTTGAAAAAAAATATTTCAGGTATGTGTAGAATCTCTACATCGTAAAAATTATTTGGTTGGCCTTCCTCAACACCACATATTTTTTTTTGTTCTAGTCTCATGACAATTTGTTGAAACCGATGATGTTTTGTGACAGGAAGGAATTGCTTATCCTCAAACGGACATGGAGGCTGCTAGTTTATACTTTTCTGTTTATACAGAAAGCCATGGCAAAGAGCGGAGAGTGTCTTCGATGTATTTTCCCATCTCAGTCCTGCTCCAGCTGCTAACATCTGAAGTTCTAAGAGCTAGTACTGACTGCCCAACTGACCCACTCTGTCCTTCTCCTCTCCCATATCCCCTAGGGACTTGGGATCCTCACATTTCTTTCACAGACCCCATCCCCCATACACCAACATACATAGTGCATGTGGAATACATATCATCTGCAACAAAGCTGACCAGTTGGTTGTCAAGACCATCACCCTCACCCGTAGTAAAGATAGCCCCATCCTACCCCTACTGTTCTGTCCTCGATGCCCTCTGTGAACTGTAGCATCTTCTCCTGTGCTGCAGTAGAAAGATCACTGCGTATCCACAGCCACTTACTAAAGGTGTTACCTTAAAGAAATTCACCTCTTTGTTCTCTTCCTGTGTAAAATAACATGGTCAGGAGACTTACTCTAAGATCCTTTCCAGCCCTACCTTTACGATCCAAGGAGCCCAGTAAAATGTAAGCTCTTTGAGGATAGGCATTATTTTGTTTGATTTTATCAGAATTTATTATAGCTTTCTTGTAGTGGGCACCTAATCGATTCTTGTCAACCTGGAATGAAATAACTGGTCATATTTATAAAAATAATAATGTATTTAATAAACATATAATTTAATATAAAATCAATAGAATATTATATAATACTAATATAAAAAATAACTAATTTAACTGTTTGTATTTAAAGAGTGCCTTAAACGTTACAGAGTGCCTTATACATGGTGCCTTATCTGATCCTCAAAACAACATAATGAGGAAGGTACTATTATTACCCCCATTTTATAGATAAGGAAACTGAGACTGAGGGATGTCAAGTAATTTGCCCAGGGTTACATAGCTAGTAAATGTTTAAGGCAGGATTTGAACTGGGTTTTCCTGACTCTAATTCACGCAGTCTATATGCTCTAGCATATAGCTGCCTGATTGAATTGGATGTTAGATCTCTTCTCACATTCCTTCTCTTTTGTGGGACTCACCTAGTTTCCTCAATATCCTATCACTTGGCCACCTCTCTAAAGCTGGCTGTTTCCTTTACACATAGGATCAGGAAAAGGACTCAGAATCTTCCCTGGTCCCTACTCATCCTCTGCCACCATCCTTCAACAACCACTTCTCTCTTTTAAAGGTAACTCCATCATTTGATATTTGTTATTATCTGAATATTCCAGTTTAGAGGCACAATGCATTATGTATAGAGCAATAAACTTGGATTCAGGTGATATGAGTTCAGTCCTACCATAGACATTTACCAGTTGTTTCATCCTAATAAGTGACTGGGGCTGGATTTGAACTCAAGTCTTTCTGACTTCAGGTTCAGTGTTCTATTGACTGCACCACCTAGCTGACTGATCAAATATTTATGATCACCCAATTAACTGAAAGGTTTAGAGGATACAGTATCCCATTTGTGCTTAGTGCTAGTTGACTCTGAAAAAGAATTTGAATCAAGAGAGCACCATGCCTCATGTAAGGGGTAGGAGAAAATGTTTATCACGAACTGTATTGAAACCATATGACATCTTTGGAAGATGTCACAATCTTGGTATCAAGTTTTAATAACAACATGATTATTCATTGCACAAACCATATATGTGATTTCCTTTATATCAAGAACTTCTATATAAGTAATCACCTTCAACTAATGCAGATTGTACCTTCTTAGTACCTTATAGTCTTAGAAATTTTGCTTCCTTTTGTACCTTCAGAAGTTAGCACAATAGTTAGCAGATTGTAGGTCCTTAATAAATTTTAAGAGATGAGTAGATAGTTAAAGCTTAAATGACTCTCCTTGGCTTACTAGAATATGTCAAAGATGGGACTTGAGCTCTTGTTCATGATGACTCACCTACTAAATTTATCATCTGAAACCAAGAGCCTTAAGAACAACAATGCCCCCTAGGCTACTGAACAGTAGCCATTACTGAGAGGGGAAATCATTGTGGAGAAGGAGCTTATTTTCCTGATTCACTACCAACAGCAGTTGTTTACCCACTACTGCCAATGAATAGATATGAAGAACTCTGGGGATAGTGGCACCCCTATCCCCAACCCTCAACCATGGTCCTGCTTCTGTCCTCACTTCCGCTACTGAGGACAACAACTCCTATAGAAAAGGGGCCATCCATCCCAATCAGCTGCTAACAAACTGCCACACACAGGGCAAACTGGCCAACCAGCTAAGGCAGCAAGGCTCCATGGCAGGAAGATAGAAGGTAGAATACGCTAGGTACTATACAGCCAACCTTAGCCATGATCTCTCTTCAGTCCCTAATGGAGAGTCTAAACCATAGAATCCTGAGCGTGCCATTGCTTCCAGACCAGTGCCCTCAGCCATCATCCTAGGAAATAAACCCTGTGAAGATGTAGCCTGTGAAATGCTCCTGTGATTTCTACAGTCACAGCTAATGAAGACTTGGGGGAAAATAAATTTTTGCCACCAAAGTCCTTGGTTCAAAATCAGAAAATGATATGATTTTATCACTGGAAATGGCATTTTAAAAGATGTATCACCATCAGCACCATCACTGATATACCTTAAGGATCATGGGGCCTTTGCACCTGATTTGCCACTGAAATCATCCAAATGTGTCTCCCCTTGTCAGATTATGAGCCCCTTGGGAACAGGTCTATCTGATTCTTCTATTTGTTATCTCCAGTTATTTGGAAGTGATTTTGCACACACTAAGTGCATACAATATGCATTATGTATCCACTCCTGTAGAACATAAAACATTTGGCTTATTTGTTCACCATAAGGGTTTGCCACTATCAAGGAAGATGTCCTTGGTGCTGGAATATTGCCAAGCTAACTGAGTTTAATTATCTCTCAAAATATTCTGGCCTGACTATTCACAGAGGAAAAACTAAGTGGATGAAGAACATTAGTTTTCTAGATTACATCTAGGCAGTTGGATCATGAACCATTAAAGCAAGGAACCATGAAGGAAGGAACTAGAATTTGTCTAATCTCTCTCCCTCAGTTCCTAATAAATAAATGAATGAATGTTAGGTGAAGCTATAGGGCCTGTTTAAAGCATTCTTAGGTCTTTAGGCTCCTTAGGTCATATTTGGATTTCTCTGTAGTAAAGCATTGTGATGAAGTGGAAAGAATGAAAGATTTGAAGTTGGATAAAATGGATATGAAGCCCCTTCTTCCATTTTCTATCTCACCTTCTATTTCCTCACCCATAAAGCAAAGGCTGATCTAGGGACCTTCTAAAACCCCTTCCATATCTAAATCTATAATCTTATGATTCTCTGACTTCTCCACCCTCATTCTAGATCTCTCTATATTTATGAAGGAGTATATTTCACCCCTTGAAAACACCCTGCTTTCCTTATGTATGAAGGGAGAAATTCAGGCTAAAGTATTTACAATACAGGCAGAGATTAAACAAAGAAAATTCAATTCTCCCACATTATCTACATTTTTGGCAAGAAAAAAATGTGCTAACTAGAGAAATGTGAGTTAAATAGCTCTATGGAGAATTAATTTTAACATCATTGAAAAGGATATGCTAAACTGAGAGAGATGGGGAGGAGTGCGGGGGAGGGAGGAAAGACTAGAGCTGGAGTTTAAGGTATCTTATTCAAAGCATAGCGATCTTACCTACCCCCAGTGTCCCCAACTTGTGGAGTTTAGAGGCTACAAGGCATACACATGGATAACTATAACCCAAACTAACAATGAAGCAATATGTTGCTTTGGAAAAAGTAATAGAGTTAGTGTCCTAGGACCTGAATTCAAATTCTGCACTGTCATTTATTTTCTGCATGATATTAGGTTTTCTTCCTCGATCCACATTTTATTCAGTTTGTTGTTCTTTCTTTCTACTCATACAACTACCTTTCTAGTTCAGTTAAGAGAGATGGTGGAGTAGAGGCTTAAGTTTCATGGGTTCCAGTTCCCTTGGTAAAACAATATGATTGGAATAGATTAATGTCACTCCTACATATAAAGCTATAACAGTAACGGCAACAACTGAAATGTTTCATTTTATATATTATTTTTAGTTTAAGGAAGAACTTTTTATAAATTACTTCATTTGATCCTAACAATAACCCGATGAGGTTGGAGTTATTATCCCCTTTTGACTGACAAAAAACCCCGAAACTTAGGAATGCTAAGTGATTTACTTACCCAGGATCATATAGTTACATGTGGTGGGATTTGAATCCAGGTCTTGGTGACACTAAATTTGGGACAATTATACTTCATGAAAATTCAGTGTGGAAGCAAAATGGAACAGTAAAAAAGTGCCAGATTTAGTTAGAGGATGTGAATTTAAATCAGAGTTCTGGTACTTACCATCTGTGTTAATGGGACTAAGTGTCCTCATCATAAAATGAGGGGGTTGAACCAGATAACCTTTGAGGTCTCTTCCAGATCATTTTTTAGGGAGGTGGAGATTGCATTTCATAGTGGATAGAATGCTGAACTTAGGAGTCTAAAAGATCAGGGTTTTAGGGACTACCTCAGATGCTTATGAGCTATATGAAAATTGACAGGTCAACTCTCCTCTTTATGTCTCCCTCTACCTATCTGTAAAATAAAGACATTGGACTCAATGGCTTCTAAGGTCTTTTTCAGTTTTAAATCTATGGTCCTACATTCACTGAAGTCTGAGGGTATTTTTATTGACCAGATATCAGAGTCAGCAAATAAATAGAGGAAGAGAGTTTTTTCCAGCAAGAGGAAATAAAGAAAGCAAAAGAACTGAGGCACAGAAACGGAGACTTAGCCATCTATTTGTTTAGGTAGTGGAATAGCAAAATGGCATATCAGAATACCTAGATACAAATTCCATTGGTACAGCAAATCATGGCATTATGAGTATTTGAAGTATAATTATAATAATTATATTATTATATTTATATATATAATATATTATATATATTATATATTATATTTATATATTATATTATTATATATTATATTTATATATTATACCATATCATATTATATTATATTATATATTATAATATATTATATATATTATAATAATAAATATAATAATAATATAATGAGTATATGAAGTATAAATTATAATTATCAATATTGCTACTACTGAAAATAGAATACTTCAGAGAAAATGGATTCCCAGGTACTACTGCATTCAGAAATATTCTCCATTGTCTTTTATTATAGATCTTTCTCCATTATCAACTGCTTGCTAGATATCTCTACTGGGATGTCTCATGAGATTTCCCAAATTCGACATGTCAAAAACAGAACTCATTGTCTTTCCCCCTAGACCTACATATAGTTCCTTCAGATTTCCCTGTTTCTCTTAAGGAAAGCATCATCTTTCTGGTCTCTATTTTGTAACCTTCCATTCACACTCAATTCCATATCCAACCTATTAAGAAATTTTGTGGGTCTTGCAGAACAATGGATCTCATATCTGTTCCTTTTCTCTACCTATGCAGCTACCTTCTTGGTTCAATAAGTGGAGGTGGTGAAGTAGATGCTGAAATGTTTCAATCAATGAGCAACAAGCTCAATGAGAATCCTGTATCTTCTACATCTTTTGTCATTATATGATAGTAAAGATGGGATGTACGGGTTTTTCAGGAAGGCTTGGCACTTCCAGGGTGAGGACTTGTCAAGCCCTTTCCAGAGCTGCTAATTCACCTTTGGTGTCCACCTATCTCCAAACTCTCAGCTTTGGCTCTAAGAAGCTGTAGCATGTTTTGCTAAAAACTGATCTAAACCCAGGTCAGGGGCTGGGGGTTGTGGTGGTGGTAGTGTAACTGATAGGACTTAACTCTATTGGTGAGCTTGAGGGATGTCTTCCCCATTCATGTGGAGACATCCTCTGGTATAATAGGCAGGTGAAAACAATGCATCCCAATGGTCACGAAGGCAGATGAAGCAGACATTTTAAAAAAAATTTCATCTTCTCACTGGACTTCAATGATTCAGGAAGAAAGAGTAAAAATGATGACTTGGCTCAACTCTGCCTTGCTTAAATGCAACTCACGTGCAAGTAAAGAAATCACTCTGGGATATCCCTGGTACTTTTCAAAAAAACGGATGAGCAACAGTAAAGATGTAATCTGGTATGGAATAACTTTGAAAACTCTTCCTGTACTCTACTAAAAAACCTCATTGATGGTACTTGGCATTTAATCAATGTTTCTTGATTGACTGATGCCCTAGTAAGATGGTAGATGACTAGATACAGTATATAGATGGTAAAGTAGGTGTTTAGCTCTAAAGTCAGCTCCATAGCACAATGGATAGAGTGCCAGGCTGAAGTCAGGAAGACTCGTCTTCCTGAGTTCAAATCTGGCCTCAAACACTTACTCTTGTGTGACTCTGTTTCCTTATCTATAAAATGAGCTGCAGAAGGAAAGGGCAAATCACTCCAGTGACTATGCCAAGAAAACCCCAAATGGGGTCACACAGAATCAGAAATGACTGAACAATGACAAAAAATTCATCAATTGTTGATATTCTCTTGGTCACTTTCTAACAATACTAGAAATAATAGTAACAGTAACATAAAGTCTGATAACATTTTATGGTTTGCAAAGTTATTACCTTATAACAATCTACACTGTTAGGATTTTACATGTAGAATCATAAATTTAGAATTAGAAGGGAACTCAGAGATTACCTAGTCAAACCAGGGAATACACTGCCAGTTAATGTGTCTCAGTTCCTTGTCCAGTCACAAAGATGTAAGATAGATGATAGAATATGAGCAGATGGAGAGGTGGAAAGACGGAAAGACAGAGATAGAGGGATTTAAAATATCAATTAAGCAATTATGATGGGGTGATCATTATGCTAAACATTGGGAAAACAGCAAAAAACAACAAAAAAGACAGTCCGTAACCTCAAAAATAATTAATGATAATAAATAATCGGTTGGTTGGTTGTAGTCCTACATTCTCAAAGAGGACCAGAATGACAACACTATGTTGTAGTCAAGTGTGTCCAACTGTGACCAATAGGACTAATATGAGCTCAGAAGTTTCTACCATAGGGCAGGCATAAATCATCCATATGGACATTTGGAGTGGAGATGTCTCTAAGTCTTGGTTTTTCATTTTTCTTTTGAGGTACTACAATTCTGCTTTACTCATAGAGCACAGTACTTTCTTTGATGTAGGCATGCTATGCTGGGCAGTCCTTTGTCAGTGTCTCCCGTCAAACAATTCCAAAATTCTTCAGATAAACCTTGAGAATGTCCTTGTATTTTTTCTTCTGATTTCAATGTAGTACTTGACTTGTGTGAGTTCTCCCTAAAATGTTATTTTAGCAGGTTTGGCATTTGAACAACATGAGTAGCCCATCAGAGTTGCACTCTCTGCAGTGGAGTTTAAATGCTTGGCAGTTTAGCTCAAGAAAGGACTTCAGTGTCCCTTACCTTGTCTTTCCAGGCAATCTAGTCTAATACCTCTTCTCTCCCACACTTTCCATCAGGGTCTCCCAGACATCAAAATAGCTTTGACAACATGTGTCAACTTCATCATCTATGTGTCCATCCCTGAAACATATACTGTCAAGTGAACTCATCCGCAGTATTCAAAATTTCTCCATTTGTGGTAACCAGTTGTTCCAAGTATGGATAGTTTGGTGCTGGAGTGAGTCTATGTTTTCTTGGTGTAAATCGTGAGGCCAAAATTAGCACAAGCAGAAAAGAATTGATCTGTACCTTGTTGTATCTCAGCATCAGAGGCTGCATTGAGTGCACAATCATCTCTAAACAAAAAATCATGTACTAACTCTCCTTCCACTTCATTCTTGACTTGTATAGCCTTGTCAAGTAAATAACATACTATCAGAATGGTAACTCACCTTGCTGCTGTGTTTGTCCTCATGGAAGGCTTCTGACAATATTGAGGAAAATATCATGCTAAACAGCATGGAACAAGCACCAAACCTTCCTTCACTCCATCGGTGACTGGGAAAACATGAGAGCATCATCCATTATCAAGAACGCAGGCAAGCATTCTGTCATGAAATTGACATACAATACTGATGAGTTTCTCCTGGCAACCAAATCTTGATATAATTTTCCACAAGCCCTCATGACTGACAGGATCAAGTGCTCAGGTCAAATTAATGAATGTTGTGTACATACCTCTGTTCTGCTCCTGGCATTTCTTCTGGAATTGTTGGGCAGTAAACACCTTATCGATTGTTTCTTGTCCCTTGCTGAAGACACACTGGCTCTCAGCTAGAAGAATACTTTCCAGTGAAAGGCCAGCCTATGAAGGAGTACTCTGGCAAGAATCTTGCCAAAAATAAATACAAGAATAACACCTCCACCCCTACCTCACCCCTGATAATCACAGGGAAATCTATTTCCTTTACCTTTATAGAAATGGACAATGGAGACCTCCTTGAACTCATGGAGGAAAAGCTTCTTTTCCCATATAACCCAGAAAATTTCATTCAGGTTTTGTATGAGCAGTGAACCCCCTGCCTTGTAAATCCCAGTTGGAATGGAATCAACTCCAGACATTTTGCCACATGAGAAGTGGCATTCAATACTTCCTTTTCAGTTGAAAATTCAACTAGAGAGAGATTGACTACAACTTGAGGGATACAGTCAATAGCTGCAGCATTGATTGATAACTGTCCATGTTGAGAACACTATGGAAATGTTTAACACATTTCTCCAGGATCATATCTTTATCACTAATCAATGTGGCACATCAGTGCTGAATAGTTGAGATGCACCATAGATCTTTGGCCCACAAATAATCTTCAGGACATCATAAAAGCACTTTGGATTGTTGCTGGCAGTGTAAAACTAAATTTTGTCTAACTGAACCAAGAATCTTGCATCTCTCTGAGGTTCGCTAGGACTGTACCTTTGATAGAATTAAGCTCTGTTTTCTTGGAGATGGATGAACTGTCCTGCTGGTAAACCCTATGGAGCTCTTGTTTTTCATTTAGCAGTTTTTGAATTTCCCTATATTTTCATCAAACCATTCTTGATGTTTGAGAGTATTCTGGTCCAGATTGGCAAATAAAGTTCTGTAAACCAAATCTCCACTCCTTTTCTACTGTTGCCAGCCATGTGTTAGCTCAACTTTCCCTAAAAGTTAGTAATCAACTCTTTCCCCTCAGAGAAGAGTTCTTATTTGTTGGTGTGAAACCTTTCAGCGATAAACAGTCATCTTGCCTTGGGGCTGCCACCTTTGTTGAATGAAAATGTTGAGCCTGGAGAGGATAAGTCTATGACCAGCCCAGAACTCTGCACCACACTCACCTTTATCACTCTTACATCCTGTCTGTCTCTTCTCCTTACAATGACATAGTCTATCGAATGTCACCGTTGGCTGCAAGCATGCATCCACTAAGTTCTATTGGGTAAACAGAAGGTAGTGTTGGTGATGAGAAGGGCCTGAGCTGCACAAGACTTCAGCAGTAAGAGACCATTGCTGTCGCTGTTTCCAGCTCCATTCTTCCCAAAGACTTGCTCCTATGTCTGGTAATCTGTTCTTACTCTTACATTAAAGTTGGCAGCTAGGTGATGCAGTGGATAGAGCACCAGGGCAGGAGTCAGGAGGACCTGAGTTCAAATCTCACCTCAGACACATGACACTCAATAGCTGTGTGACCTTGGGCAAGTCACTTAACCCTAATTGCCTCATCCTAAGTCATCTCCAGTCATCCTGATGAATATCTTGTCACTGGATTCAGATGACTCTGGAGGAGAAGTGAGGCTAGTGACCTGCACAGCCCTCCCTCACTCAAAACAAAGTCAAGTGCAAGTCATGTCATTATTTCTCTGATGGCATGATCTTCTACAGCAGCAAAGGATGAACACACGTACATTAAAGTCACCCAGAATTGTAAGCTTATACTCTTTTGGCACACTGATGACAAGAGTCTCCAGGACTACATAAAATTTTTCTTTGATCTCATCAGGGTTCATCATGGTGGGAGCATATGCACTGATGAAGGTAGCATGGAACCTTCCTGTGAGTGACAATCCCATTGTCCTAAGCTTGTCCTTAACTCCTTTTGGGAGGCATACAAACTCATTGATTCAGTTTTCATTACAAAACCTCTGCCAGCTTCACAGGGCTCACCTTTGCTGTGGCCACCGCAGAGGACGTGTATCCAGCTCTGAGCTCAGTAAGCTGGTCTTTATTTGCCAGCCTTGTTTCACTCAGGGCTGCTATTTGGAATGCAATACCTGCTGAGTTTCCTTGTAACAAGAGCTATTATTCTTTCAGGTCTACTGGATTTTGTGTTGTCCATAAGCATGCACATATTCTATGTGCTGATTGTGAGTAAAATCATCTTTGGAAAAGCTTTTGTTCTTTTTATGTGTCTTTCCAACAAAGAATGGGATCCCCGCCAGCCACAGTAATCAGGCCATGGTTGGGTAAAGCAAATACATTTTTAGGGCATCTTTTCTAACCCCTTCCTCACACCAAGAGGTTGGCAGTGTAGTCCTTCATCAAGGCTGCTCAAATATCCAGAGGTGACCAAATCCCCCTGATGCTTCTGTCCACTGAGAAGAAGACCCTATGACCTGGGTCACCTGTGTTTAAGACTGTGACTATAGTTTCCAATGTATCCACACCAGCTTCTTTGTCACTTGTCTATCACCACAGGACTTTGAGAGAGGTAAAAATGGTAACATCATATAGGTGGCAGCTTTCGGTTTGCCTATACGTTGGATTTAAGTGAGAAAGTGTGGCACATCAGCCTCACTCTCTCCTACAGAGTCATCAGAGTCTTGTGGTATGACATAGTCAAGACAACTGCTGTTGGCTCAGGATGCAGTGGATGACTTTGGCATCTTCAATCTCTAACCACACTCTAAGCAGTCCACAGTGTCTGCTTCAGCCACCTTCACAGATCTTGGAACAAATGGTTCTCATCAGCGCATTCCACAAGGTGCAGTTCTCACACACCTTAAGATAGACACTCCCCCTTACATACCAACAGGTTTTAGACTCCTAGTTTAGACTCCTAAACCTAGACCTGGTTTAGCTCATCTGCCAAAATAGTTTATGGGGTGTGGCTATTGTGTGTGCTACAGCTTCTTGGAATCACAAGTCAGATTTGGGTGAATCAGGTGAACACCAAAGGTGGAAAGCAGCCCTTACACCAGAGGTGCCAGACTTCCCAGAAAAAGAAAACTTGTACCCCAAAATGGCTATCAATTATATAAAACTTTAAAATTCACTGAGCCCTTTACACATGTTAACTTACTCAGTCCTCAAGAAAATTACATTCTAATTAAGGAAGCAAACACATAAAAGCAGGTGCAAAGATGGACAAGGGAGAAATTCCAGCAGTACAAAGTAAAGAAAGAATCTCAAGGGAAGACTCAAGAATCACTGAAGCCAAGGATTGCTAGGGTGCAAAAGAGTATGTCAGGTATACTTGCTTCCCCAAATGAAAGGAGGAGAAGAATTTACCAATCACAGAAAGAGGAGGTAGGGGTAGAAATGGTACCGGAAATATACGATGGCCTCTGCAGCAGAGATCGAAATGTATTAAGTAGTTATAGTCACAATTTGCACTCGAGTCCCTTTGCTACGATCATATGAATGCTGTTCACTCATTTCAGTCATCCCTAACTCTTTTCTGACTCCATTTGGGGTTTTCTTGACAAAGATCCTGGAATAGTTTGTCATTTCCTTTTCCAGCTAATTTTACAGATAAGCAAGCTGAGGCAAACAGGGTTAAGGGACTTGTGCAGGATCACCTAGCTAGTAAGTGTTTAAGGGTGGATTTGAACTCATGAAGATGAATATTCCTGATTCTAAGCCCTGTGCTCTATTCACTGCACCACCTAGCTGCCAAAATGTGTGAAAAGCCTATAACAAATAAAGGAATAGATATGACCAAACTGTCCTACAAGGGACCTGGGTTGAAACTCTGATTCTATTGCATTCTGTAACCTTAACTTGGACATTTCTTCTCTTTTGGAATTATCTCATCTGTCAAATGAAGGTATTGGATTAGATAATATAGTAATAATCGTGTGTATATAGTACTTTAAGGTTTTCAAAGCATTTTATAAATATTATCTCATTTGATATTGACAAAACTCTGACCTAAATGATATTATGTCCATTTTCCAGATAAGGAAACAGAGACAGACAAATATTATGTGACTTACTCAGGGACATACAGCTAGTAAGTGTCTGAGACTAGATATAACCTAAGGTCCCATTCTATTTCCTGGGCTGCTTTTTTAAGGTCCCTGGCTGAACTGGTCTAGAACATTGTTTACTATGAGCCCATAAACTCTATGATCTCTTCTAGCTATGACATTCTATGATCCTAGAGAACATGCCTATTAAAATGCTTTTAAATAATTTTCTAAGGCAGGATAATTGTTCCCTATAAGAATGTTGTGTATAGAATATGTCTTGTCCAAGGAGGAGAGCTCATCATCACAGGTGCTGCCCATAGCTGGAAACCAACACTCCCACAGGTGTTGGCATGCAGAAAACTTGAAAGAAATTTCAGATCCCCCCATCAGCAGCAGGAGTCACTGAAGCAAAGTGGTCCTGAAAGGGAGAGAAGCTGAAACAAAAGCTCCCTTCCTTTGAGCGCGCATCCTTTTCTGTGCAGACAGTAGGGAGGGTTCCCTCGCTGTGCTGCTGCTATTTTCCAGGACTGGCGTTCAGAGTCTGCCACACTGGATTCTATAAGGGTAGTCCTTGACTCTGAACCTTCCTCAGGTTTCCTTTATTTGTGGTTGTTATTTTTCCCCTCTTTCAAGTTGAAAAGATTTTATTTGTAAAGAGAAAGGGGAGGGAAAAAAAGCATTTTTGTCCTCCATTAAGGAGAAGCAGGGCAGATACCTCCATTCTACAATCCAGATGAAACTAAAGCTGAGTCTGGGTTATACAATGAGCCCTCATCACGGGGCTCACTGCCCCCACTGGTCTAGGTTTCTAAGGACTGATCACAGCTGGGCTGTCTCTGTCACCAGATTTTCATTTCTGATTTAGTGACCACCAGATTAAATTTCATCTTACCCCAGACACTCGTTCATTCCAAGCTGCTGTCCGTGAATGATTGTGACTCCTAATTAATCTACTTTTTTTTTTAAATTTTTCTGTAAAAGAGGTACTTGCTACATGTGTCTGGCTTGGGTACAAAGGCCATAAGCATTAACATGTCAATATGGAGGCTAGATCATCTGTGTCTGGAATCCTGAAAGCTGCACTAATAAAAAACATGTTTCCAGTTAGAGCTGACCTCCCACATCTGTCTCTTCCTCCTTTACTCATACACCCTCCCCCCCAACCAAGTTCAGTTGCTAGAAATCTATTGCTTGGACTACTGACAATCTTCTAACAGATTTCCCCACCTCTGACTAGAGGTTTTCCAATACACCTCCATACAACTGCCAAACAGATATCCATAAAACATCAATCTATGTCACTCCTTTGCTTTAGAAGATTTGGTGGCTCCCTATTACCTTTTAGATAATATACAATCTATTCTATTTGGCAATTAAAATCCTTGATAGTCTGCCTCCAAACTAAGCTCCCAAATTGATTTCCCATTATTCCCTTTCATACAATCTAGATTTCACCCATACTGGTCTACTGGGTGTTATCTGCCCACAGTATTTCATCTCAGGTTTTCCCAGGACCCTGGAATATATTACAGCCTCATCTTTTCCCCATGGAATTTCAGTGTCTCTGAAAAGCTTGTCTCAGAACAAAAGATGTTTTTTTCTACCCCCACATTGTGAGTATCCCCCAAATTATTTTGCATTTACTTTATATATATTTTAAATTTATATATTAATGTGTATATGCTTTGTCTCCTCTATAGAATGTATGTTCCTTTCTCTCTCATCTTTTCTACTTTCTCTCTTGTCTCTCTCTACTTTCTGTCTTCTCTCCCCTCTTTTGTTTCTCTCTGATCTCTCTTTCTTCTTTTTTTTTTTCTTTTTAACTCTCCGTTCTCCCTCCATCTCTGAATCTGTCTCTATCTCTCTGTGTCTGTTTATTTTGTTTGGGTTTATTGTGTCTTGTTTAGGTCTTTGTAGATCCAGCACAGAGTATAGAGCTTGATGCATGGTAGACCCTTAATAAATACTTATTGGATATGCTTTGGATTATAAAATGTCTTTATATTTTCCATTTTTATTCCATTCTTATGAAGTAATACAATTCTGTAATGGTATCCCGCCCCCACTACGGCAAAAAGAAAATGTAAGATACATCTTAAACAAATCTAGTTTCATTGACATGAATAAAATAATGAGATTCATGCTGTGCATAGAATATACTTAAACATTTTTCCTCTTGTATGAACTTAATTGGGTTTAATTGCACTTTCCTTTGAATTATCTAACAGCAATGTTTTAAAAAGGCAGATTTGACAAAGCAAATCCGAATTATTCTTACATGAATCTCTATGTACGCACTATTCAGCTTCATAGTATTGAGTGTCTCTGTCTCTGTCTCTCTGTCTCTTCTTTTTCACTCTTTTATCCCTCTACTCTCTCACTTCTCTCTCATTCTTTCTCTCTCTTCCCCTCTCTATCTTTCTCTCTCTTGGCTCTCTCTGCTTTCTCTCTTGGCTCTCTCTATTCTCTGTCTTCTCTTTCCTATCATTTCTCTCTACTCTCTTTCAATCTCTTTCTCTCTCTACTCTTTTGTCTGCTTTTCTTTTTAACTCTTTCTGTCTTTCCTTCCTCTCTCTTATCTCAGTTTCTGAATCTGTCTGTCTGTCTCTCTCATAATGACAGATTCCCAATTACAAAGTTACATTGGAATTTCAATTAATTTTCATGTTAAATTCACATGACAACTAAATGACCTCATCATGGATTAGGAGACTTGGTAAATTCAAACTAACAAAATGCATCGGAACTCACCAAACCCAAGGAGTTTACTGGGAGCCTCCAGTTTTCTGCTTGCTTTCCACCAAAGTAAGGCTGTCAGTTCTAGTTTAATAGAGCTTATATTGTATTAAATTAAAGGTTGTTTGTTATGTAAGAAATCAAGTCAAAATCCCCTATCCAAATTATTTCCAAAAGAAATGTGATTTGACACCTTCATTTTTAAAAGGGTAGATTGTTACTATGGAAAGAACTTTAGACCTGAATTCCATCCTTAGCATTACCATTAATTATCTATCTTGTCACTTAGCTTTTGGAGTTCTTGGGTTCTGCATTTGTCAAATGATAGGTTTGAACTTAGCAAGTCATCAAATAGGGGTTGAATTGCCCCCTGAATATAAGGGTTATCACAGACAGCATTCCTAGGAATCGATCAACAAGTATTTATTAAGTGCCTGCTCTATGCCAAGCATGAAGGCAATGTATATATACATATATAAATAGGTATAGATAGATAGATATAGATATAGACAGATAGATATAGATACAGATAGAAATAGAGATATAGATAGAAATAGAGAGATATAGATAGATGATAGATAGATAGATAGATAGATAGATAGATAGATAGATAGATAGATAGATAGACAGATAGATATAACCATTAAAAATGGATACAAGGGGATTGTGGTTTTGGTTTGTTTGGTTTTGTTTGATTTGGGGTATGAGGGAAAATATTAGAATCTGTGGTATCAAGTTTCATGTAGATTAGGAGTTGTTGCATACGCAGAATTATGAAGAAAATAAGAAATTCTAAAGAGATGGAGGTAGAAGGGAAAGGCTTTCAAGGCATGGGAAAGCGTCTGTGAGGTACGGAGACAGGACGTTGAGGGGCATCAGATTGTGACAAACAGCAAGAAGACCAGTTTGGTTGGACTACAGATGGGGAGAAGAGGAAAGCAGAGTGTGAGAAATTGGGAGAGTTAGCTGAAAGCAGGTAGTTAAGGGACTTACAAGCATAAGTTGAACCCCAAACCTGTTAGATGCAGCAATGTTGTAACTGGACGTTATTAAAGGTCCTCTCTATCTCAAAAATACCTCATAGAATCCTGCTCTTCCTTCGAAAAACATCTCGAGCAAAACATTCTAATCCAATCCATTTCTGATTCCACTACTATTAATTCCCTCCCTTTCAACTACTTTGTGTTAATTTCCTTTTATTCTCTTTATACTCATTCTGTACATTTATATATGTCCTTGCTTCCTCTTTTTGAATGTAAGCTTCTTGTAAAGAGAAACGTCTGTTTCTTTCTTTATCATCTTTGCATCCCTATTGCCTAGAACAGGACCTGGCACACAGCAGACACTTAAAAACCAACTGTGATTGATTGATGGAAGTTGCTACTACACACCTTTGATTCTCTACTGACCTTTGAGGCAAACAATGCCTTTTAATTGTCAGTTCAGAATGAAGTCATTTTGTGCTTTATGCACAATCATAGAATAAGAGGAATGCATGTTCATTATTAGGAATAAGCCTTCTAATGAGGCAGGCATTATTGATGAAAGGAATACCGTAATGTATGCAAAGAAGGCAAAAGAGCACTGGTTTTGAAATCTAATGATTTGTATTTGAACCTTAGCTCCGCTATGTGTCACTGGGAAAATTCTCTCCCTCAATTTGGGCTTCTATTTTTTGCTACTTCTAGTAAGCCTTCTCTTCTTTCTTCTTTCCTTCCAAGGAAGAAAGTCAATCACCTGTAGTTTTATCCAAAAAGTTTATAGAAATTTGTTACATGTTAGTATATGCCTGAGATATCATAACTAGCAACCACTGGAACATGGCATTCCCCATCCCTCCCCAAGGACCTGTTGCTCCTATGGCAAAGGATGAAACCGAAGGGGACTGTGAACAGCTTGACAAAATCCTTGGGACCAAGTCAACAGATATTTTGCTGCTCCATTGGTGCTTGCTAGATGTTTTCCTTCATTTCGAAAGAGGATCAACAACATCCCAGGGTGATGACGCGTATAAATTAGACTGAAGTAAGGCAGAGCTGCACAAAGTCGTCAACCTCACCGTCTTGCAGAATCGTCTACGTCCAAAGCAGTGCAGGAAATAATGTCAAGATGAAAGACTAGCAATGGCTTGGGATGCTGTGGATGACTTTGGAATCTTGAATGTCTGACCATGCTCCAAATACTCCACAACACCTCCCTCAGTTGCCTTCATGACTGCTGCAACAAATTGTTTTCATCTACTCATTCTGCAAGGGAGAAGCTTCACATGCTTTGGGTGGTATATCATCAAGGATCCTGGCATACACAGAGGTCCTGCTGTCCAGGTTCTTAGACTTGCTTTTCTAAAAGGAAAGCAAATTTGAGAAGTCAACAATCTACTTTAATCAAGTACATATGTCATTACTGAGTTAAGAGGAAAAAGTCAGCATGCAGAACTTCAGAGAAAATACAGAGGAATTAAAACCAACAAGGCTTCCAAATATCTGACCATGAGTAATACAAACATCACAGATCAACAGACAGATCCAATGTCTGACCATACATACATAGTTACCAGAGAGACAAGCACCAACATCTGAGTTTTCAAAGCCAGAGGGCTCCTTAGCAGCTGCCCTGAGTCTCATCTGGTCAAACAAACAAGCTTCTGTAATTAATATCACAGGTAGACATCCCCCTAACTCACCAAATAAGGCTGTTGCCCTCAATCTGATTTAATCCAGGTTCCCAGATGGTTGCTGAGACCATGGCACATGCTACAGCTTCTTGGAGGCATAGGTGAGAGTTGGGTGAAAGATTGTAAAGTAGATATTAGAACAAATATCATAAAAAAGATAAAAAGTCTTAATCTTAAACAAAAGAAGATAATTCATAACTAATACAAGAGTCATTTCAGAATCAGCCATTCATATATACAGGCAATGTCACTGACTACTTACATAAAAATTAAAAATAAAAATGATGCCAAATTAAAAGAAAAGATGAAAAGGAAAAGAACCTGAATGCAACTATATATTGCCCAATCCAAACTATTAAAATTAGCTATCATCTGTAGCATATGGGCAACCAATAACCCCTGATGCCTTATGACATAGAAGACATTTCCAACATTCTTCTCTAGTTCAAGGAGCCATGTTCTTTTGTCTCCCTTCATGGATCATTTTTTCTGTATCCATTCATAACTGGGGTATCATTTCATGTCCAATTAAATGCCTCACCTCCTACAAGTCCAATGTCTCTGTCCAAGCTGGATACATTATCTGCTACTAGTCCGGCATCTCTAGCAACATAGTTGTGCCAGTGGGAGTAGAAAGGTGGAGAGAAGAGAGTGACATTTTGTTCTTCCCCAAAGAATCATTCTCTCAGGGACTTGACTCCAATTCTGGAACTTAAAATCTTCAATTCTTGAAGTTGGAGTCTTTCACCATGGTACTGATCTACAACTAAAGTTACTTGACTCTATACTGAAATACTCTAAAGTGGTAAAAGTCTCAAGAGGTAAAGCTAGTTTATTTTTTAGCCAATAATCTCTTCCCTTCAAAAATCTCAAATTTTATCCTTGAACCAACCAACATAGATTGCACCAATCGGGGAAAATATAGGTATTACAGAAAGCAAAAGATAACAAAGCATTTAAAGAGGTTTGCAGCTTACAAAGGAATCACAAAGAATAAACTCCTCTTGTTTTGTATCTTAACTTTCACCATGTATGCTATATCTTGTGTTAATAATAGCTGGGTGGCAAGGGGGGTTGTTATGTCCCTTGTAGTATAAAAAATAAAGTGAAGGTAGAGACACTGACAACTGGTGGAATACAGAAAAATAATATGAAGAATGTCGCATTTGACGCAAGTCCTCATAGAACTTAGGAGTGTCAAGGGCCAGAAGTTAAGAGGGGTACTGAGTTACACAACTACTTTCTCATATCTATAAATCATATGTATGGGAATGATCTATATATAAATCAAAAACCTAATCTTGATAAAAGTATGAGAAGAATATAATCAAACTTTCAAAGATAATTTCTACAGCGGAACACATCTTATTAGTTGCATGAGTTAACAGACTCAGCTGCAGAGATGACTACTTTCTACTGTGTTTATTATTTATTGATCACAGGAGTAAAAACTGAGTTGGAATCACAAAAATATATCTCTTAAGGTTCTCCCCTAGCAAAATGTCCCCTGTAAATATATTAAACTTAGTCACAAAATTAACTATTCAGCCATCAACTGAATATTAATATCAAAGGGGATGTGCATACTTTGCATAGCTACCCAAGAGATTTTCCTGCTACTACAGCTCTCACTGTGTTCTCCCCCTACTTAATATACTCCAGGGAATCCCCATTATCTCAAGGATCAAATATGAAGCCTTTTGTGGGTATTTAAAATGCTTGGCCCCTCAACGCACCAAAATTGCTGGACACTAACCTACTTGCTGTTTCTCTCAGATGACACTCAGTCTCTAGATTCAGTCCATTCATACTGGCTAACTCACACGCCTAGAATGTTCTACCTCATCACCTTTGCTTACTGGCTTCTCTGGCCTCCTTTAAGACTCAACTCAAATCTCAACCTTCGCAGGAGTCCTTTCCCAGGCTCAACCCCACCTACTACTAGCACTTTCCCCTCTGAAATTTATATATATATATATATATATATATATATATATATATATATATATGTATATATATATATATTATAAATTATATAAATTTGTATAAATAAAATAAATTATATAAATATAAATTAATATATTATATATAAAGCAGATATATATCTGTTTATGTTTATGTGCATATATATATGTTTATGTATATGTATGTATATATAGCTGTATATATCTGCTTATTTATATATGTATGTGCATATATATCTGTATATATCTGTTTATGCATTTGTATATATATATATATATATATACACATTTACATATACATGCAAACACACAAATATAAATTATATATACTGTATGCATACACAAACAAATATTATATATATATATATATAATTTGCATGTCATCTCCCTATAGAATATAAGTTCCTTTAAGGCGAGGGCCATGTGCTTTCTCTTCTTTGTGTACCCATCACTAAGCATAGTTATTATCACATGGAAAATGTTTGTTGACTAACTTAAAAATGGACAGCAACATGAGCCCTGAATTTGTTAGAAAAAAGACACAATTTATTTTCTATTTGGGTTATTGAAATGTTTTCAATGATTTTAAATTACAAAAGCACAGTTTAATACCATTAATCTCTTAATGACATTATTTTTTCTAGACACAACTGAATCCCAGAATCTAGTCATCTAAATTCCAGCTGAACTGAAGAATAATTTAGATACAATGAGGTGAGGGTAGAGGTATAGACCAGTTTTGCAAAGGGCACTATCAAGAATTTTCAGGTCTTGAAGAGCTAGATGATGGGCCAGTAATATTAGGAGAAGGAAGGACAATGGATCAACACACTGAGAACTGCAAAGACATGTCCAGGAAGTATTCAGCAACTTGGAAACAAATCTCCAGATGTTGCGACGGTGCTCTTTGAATGATTTGTAGGAGAACATGGACACATTTCTCAAGATAATACAGGAATGGAGATCATTTTGCACAGGTGGAAAGAGTTTCCACACTAATACAATATCTTCATAACAAAATATATCTTAATTTGTAGAATCTAGTTTCATTTTTACTCAGATGCATGAAGGTCTAGATAATCATACACAGCAATGGGCTAAAGGACTGCACTGGTTAATTCTCTGATTCTTCACTTTCCCCCTCCCCACACCCAGTGCCCAGTGAATATCCATTGATGTACATCATAATTGGAAGGTGAAGCAGATGGTGAGAAAAGTGCTTTTGAACCACAAAATATTGCAAACATGGGAGACATTATAGTGAGTATTTATGTAGCACCTTAAAATCCACATTTCATCCTTACAATAACCATGCGAGATAAGTCTTTTATTATCCCCAATAATATTTTTCATTATTATCTTCTATTATGTATCCCTATTTTACAGGTAAAGAAACTAGGGCAGAGAAAGGTTAAGTGAGTTATCTAGGGTCCAACAGCTAGTAAATATTTAAGATCAGATTTTATTTTGAGTCTCCCTGAATCTAGGTTCAACATTCAATAGAGAGGATGGAGATGAATGTAACTCAAAAAGCTCATCATGGAAAACCACTTCAGTAAAAGCCCTAATCCTCCATTAAATAATAATAATTATTGTTGCTGTTATTGTTATCCTGTACTCTTCTCCTTAAACTTGAGATCATTGTGAAAAATTTACTTTTGGACCAACCTCTACCTTGGTCAGTCAATATGCACAGTACACCAAGGACCCCTTATCATGCAAAGAATGTCTTCGTAGTTTGATATCACAACAATGAAGACCTCTAGTACTAGGGACCATGTACTAGCAGTTTAGGAATTTTCCATAGGCTAAACGGAGTAAAATCTTTTAATGAAGAGAATTGAATAGAGGCCCGAAAATGCCATCCCTACCTCCTGCTCATATGCAAAGTTTATCAAGCTCTTCTACTTCTAACCATGTAGCTCTGACAAAATTGTCGGCCTCTCTGAGCCTTATTTTTCTTAATTGGACATTGATGGAACAGTATGGGCAAAGAGTGGAAAAATGGATTTCTAAGGTCATTTCTAGGTCTAAATTGTGATTTGCCACTTATTTTGAAGGGTTTTGTTACTGCCATTATAATTGTTTTGCGGGGAGAGAGAGAGAAGAGAGAGAGACAGAGGGAGGGAGGGAACCTATGTGCTTTGGCTTATTCCTTACTAAATCCTTCCAGGGCCTTAGAGCACTGAATATCAATTGATTTAGCAAATCATATGGTTGTAATTATTAGATTGCAAGCTTTCTTGGGGGCAAGGGACTGTCTTTTGCCTCTCTTTGTATCTCTAGTGCTTAGCAAAGTGACAGAGTAGGCACAAAATAAATTATTTTGATTGATTTTGCTTGGAATCAAGCAAATCCTTAGTCAAGGATGTAATCCTGAGATCTCCAGGCATTAAAACAAAAAAATTAAATTAATTCTAAAAAACTATAGAATTTCCAGCCTAGGTTTGATTTCTTTGAAAGTTGAGATTAAAGCAGGAATGGGGGAGGAAAGGAATCTAGGCAGTAATTCAAACTTGGTTTATTTGAATTTCATATTCACTTGTCTGTGTACATATTATTTCCTTCTAACAGAAGATAAGCCCCTTGAGAGTAGAAATAATTCAATTTTTATCTTTGTAGCCCTAAAATATTCCCTGGGACATGGTAGGAGCTTAATGAATACTTGTTGGAAGAATGCAGGGCTGAAGCAGTTACCTATCCAATAACCAAATAATAATAACTCACATTTATATAGCAATTACTATGTGCTAGGCACTATGCAAAGCACTTTACAATCATTATCTCATTTGATCCCCCTATCAACCCTGGGAGGTAGGTACTATTCTTATCCCCATTTTACAGATGAGGAATTGAGGCTAACAGTGGAAAGAGATTTGCCCAGCATCACACTGGTAATAAGTGTCTGAGGCTGGATTTAAACTCAGGTCTTCATGACAACAGGTCCTGCCTTCTAAACACTATGCTACCTACCTCTGCTATATACTAAGCATTGCCTTTAAGGCTAAGGATAAAAGAGTCCCTTTACATAAAGAGTTTGCATTCAAATAAGGAATTGAACATTTAAACAGACAAGTATATACGTGATCATTTGTAGATGAGAAAAGGAGCATTGGCAGTTGTAGAGAGGGCCAAAGGAATCCCAAAAAGTCTCAAGTAAGACTTGGAAGGAAGCTCAGGATTCTAAGAAATGGAGGTCAGGAGGGATCATATCCCAGCCATGGGAGAAGAGAGAACAGCTGTTCAAATCTGAGAGATGGACTGGGGCCTTCAGAGAGGAATGAGAAATCTGATTTGGCAGAACCATATATGAAAGGGTGGGAATGGAGAGGCACCTCTTAAACTGGGGGATTCTAAGTCTGTCATTGATAGAAACTGAAGGAAACAGTCTTCAAAAGAAGTATCTACAAAAGCACATAAGCAAAATTAGAAGAATTTCTCGAGTACTTGAACAAAACCTTTGATGAAAAATTGAATGAGACATGCAACTTGCAAAAAGAGCCAATATGATGGTTCTTCCCCTTCGTCATCATCTTCATTGGCCTGGAAATAATATTCATTGCCCATGTTACCCAGTTGATTTTTCCTCCTGGGTGCATTGAACTCCCAAATGGGGAAGACAGAATCTCAGCAGTCATTTTTATTAGCTGGTTTCACATACTACCCCCCACTTCTGGCCAAATGCCAATTGCATCCTTCCCAATTTCAACGAGGGACAATGTCACATTTAAACATCCACAATCTTAATGATGGAACAAAATTATGTTCAATGAAGTTGTTTCATGGATTTGCAATTGCCTATTAAATCCCTGACATTTATCCTAGGGCCTTCAGAATAATAACTTGGGGATGGGGGGAGCAGGGAAGAGAAAAATCATCATTTTTTTTTTTTGTTTACAGTAAGAGGTTACTGAGATGGAAAAAGCTATTAGGATCCAAACAGGGAGGTCTGATGCCTCTTACTTATTCCATGGGGCCCTGACGAGATCTGATTCATATTCTAGTGGATTGGCCTTTTGTGGCCTGCTGAAAAGCCATAACGCCTCTGACAGCCAGAATGACTGCATCCCAAATGCTCCCTTTTTTCTCATTTCCATCTGGGCACTCCTCAGAGACTGACTTTATTATTAGAAAGTCAAATGCAGTGGCTGTGGGTTTGATCTTCTCTCTTTCCTGCAGGAGGGCCCGCTACACAGTGGTGCTACCCAGGAGGCGTCCATGGGATGGCCCCAGCCCATGCAAGTTCACGGTCAACATCCACCTCCCTGTTGCTCCATCTCTCCTCTTTCCTCTTCCCTGACAGACTTTGTTTGCACCTCCTTTCTCCTTTGCCTTTAATGAATTTGGAGGGAGAGACCCATCGCTCTATATCATCTCTTTTGGAAAGTCAGAATGAATCTCAATGTTAGTGATGATGAAAAAATAATAGCAAATTAAATAAAGATGATATGAATGAAATGAATAAAAAGAAAACATATCTGACATTTATATAGCACATTAAAGTCCGCAAAACAATTTTTATATACTATCTCATGTGACCTTCATGACAATTCATGAGTAAGGTGAAATGAGTCTCAATAATCCCATTTTGTAGCTGAGAAAGGAAGGATGAGATCAGTTACGTGGCATGCCCAAGGGTGGTCAGAGATTGGTTTTGAACTCAGGTCTTCCTGACTCCAAGTCCAGTAATTTATCCACCATGATACTATGCAATGGGAATTTCTCTAGAAGGGGATAATTTATATTTATAGTCCTCATGAAGCACGAAGATTATAACTATACTATAGCAGCCCTGGAGGTGTGTTTCTGCAGTTTTAATAGCTTAAAATAGACATCTCCTATCTACAAATTGTGTGGGTATGTGTGATTTCATTGGAGTAGAAAACTACCTGATGAGGAAACTGTCTCTACTTATGCAAAGAAGGATTTTCTGGAACTTACAGCCTTAAAGACTTGCTTAAGGACTAAGGAACTTGACCAGGGTCACACAGATAGTGTGAGGTAGACTTTAATCTAAGTCTTCCTAATTCTGAGTCTATTTTTTTTTTTACCCATAAGTAATATAATAACAATCAATAACCACCACCATCATTTCTAGCTTCTTTGAAGCACTTCTATATATAAAACAGCTTAATTCTCTGATCAGTGGGCAGTTAGGTGGCCCAGTGGATAGAGTTCTGGGTCTTCAGTCAGGAAGACCTGAGTTCAAATCCAGTCTCAGACACTAGCTGTGCGACCCTGGGCAAGTCACTTAACCCTGTTTGCCTCAGTTTTGTCACCTGTAAAATGAGCTGGAGAAAGAAATAGCAAACCACTCCAGTATCTTTGCCAAGGAAACCCCAGACAGTGTCACAAAGAGTTGCACATGACTGAAATGACTCAATAACAAAATTCTTTGGTCAAGCAGAACAGACTATTTAAAATTATTTGCCAAAGTCTCTTTTCCTGGAGACCAAAGGAAAACAGAAACACTCATTAAAAAAAAAAAAAAAAAAAAACGAAAACAAATATAAACAGGACGGCCAAAAATGTCAGAATTCTTAGATCTAGGAGGAACTTAGTTCAACTGTCCTCATTTTGTTGCTGATGAAACTGATGGGTCATAGGGCTCACCCACAGTCATATAGGTAGTAAGTGAACCAGGATATGAATCCTGGTCCTCTGTGATATTGGCTGTGGTGATGATGAAAGCAAAGACTCTAGAATGAGATTTTGGCTACTTTGGGGGACAGGGCTCACATCCCACTTCAGGTGTAGAAACAGAAGGCCTACAAGATAAACCTCAGGGGTTAATGTGGTGTTTAATTGTAAAGATGCATGCAAACCCTTTGTGAAGTGTATATATCTCTCTGATTAAATAATAAAGGCTGGGGGTGGGGGAGAGGTAATTATGTGAGCAAACAAATTAGCCATACCCCTGGAGGCTTTACATACCTCCAACATGGATGAATTTCAAGAATTCAAGAGTGTGAGAGACTGAAGGCCAGGAGGCACCTTTGGAGAAGGCTAAGGCAGCAGGAGAACAGAAAGGGAATTTCTCCTCCCCACACTGCCTATGTAGCTTTGAAAGTGACTTACTAATCAGTAGGAATACTGCATCTGATGGAGAACAGAGACATTCCAAGCAAACATGAGTCACCTGAAGGAGGGACCTTCTTCAAGATGCACTATCCCTGTCACCAAAGAATAAAACTGACTTTGGAAAGAACCAACTAAATAACCAACTAATAAACCAACTAAAAAACCCACCAAGCCTAAAGGCTGAACCCAAGAGAATTTCTGTGATAATACTACAGGGAAATTAAAGACTTCCAGGCTATATAGTACTAGGAGTCATGAAATACCTTTGCCACACACATATATCCTACCTATCATTACACTTCGTTTGAATCTATTCTCATGAAGTTGTCTGCATGTGTGGGAGGATGTATCCTAGGTTGGAAACAGGGATGATTTGTAGATGGTCTTTTTAAAAATGCTGTATTAATAAATGACTGATAAAAACTAATTATGTCTATTGGCTGATTGTAAATGGGAAGCAAATTGGTTGGAGCTCATGGGTTACATACTATTAGGCATATATATCTTTGTGTACCCTTAAAATTTAAAGTAACATCTGTCTTCTGGTGACCCATCTGTGAATGTGAGTGAGACTTGAGGGAAGGGAGTATAGTACAAAGGAGGTGTTTTGACACATTTGAAAGCTTTCTATATTAGAAAATTATTCTCTGTAACAATTTATATTGTATTAAAGGGAATTGTCTATATATATATACACATATATGTGTATATATATATATACATATATAACAATGAAATAATAGATCTAGTACATAATATTCAAGTGTTAATTCTATTTTGCTTATGTACTGCAAATTCTGTCAACATCTTCACATTTTAGCATCTAGGAGCAAAGGACGGATTGACCTGTCCTAGTTATGGTGTCAGTCTAGTCCAACACCTTCATTTTATATATGGAAAATACTGAGGTTAATGGAAGATAAAGATTGTGCCGAAGATCACATAGTTAATGAGGCACCAAAACTAGAGCCCAGACTTTCAAATTCCATTCCAGGGTCCACTGCACAAATGCTTCCTATAATCAAACTTTCTCAATCTAAATAAATTGACCAAAATAAACTTCTTTCATTGAAGCCTTTGTGTAATACCTGTTTGACACTAAATATTAAGAACAAATGTCATTGGAACAATCTCCACCAATGCTATCACCAATACAAAGAGTTTAAAGGGGGGCGAGGAGTTGAAAAGAAAAAAGCAAATAAAATCATAGCTACTTTTCTGTTTCTGGGGGTGGAAGCAGTGTCAGAATAGGGTAAGTGGCACATTGGATAGTGGGCCAGTGCTGGAGTCAGGAAGACTCATCTTCCTGAGTTCCAATTTGGCCTCAGACACTTGCTAGGTGGGCAACTCTGGGCAAGTCATTTAACCCTGTTTCCCTCAATTTCCTCATCTATAAAATGAGCCTGGAGAAGGAAATGACAAACTACTCCAGTATCTTTGCCAAGAAAACTCTAAAAGGGGTCACCAAGAATCAGATATGACTGAACAGCAGAGTAGGGTATTTTCTTACATTGAGTAGTCAAATCATAAATGATCATTGGATTATAGATATAGAATTAGAAGGGACTCCAGAGGTTTCTAATATAACTCCTTTATTTTACATGTAGTGAAATTAAGCTAAGTAAATGTTAAATAACTTACCCAAAGTCATACAGGTAGAAGAAATTACCTAAAAGGTAAAAGATTTCGAGTTGAAAGGAATCTCAGAAGTCATCCTCTTGTTTTATACAGTAGTTGAGGACAACTAAGGTTTAGAGATGCAGGATGACAGTCATACAGGTAGTATTAATCAGAGGCAGGTACCTGGATTCTGAGCGCCAGAGATCTTTCCATTGTACCACACTACCTCCCTAAATTTCAGGACACCATTGTCACAGGTGAATTTTTCTGCTAGAGAAATACAGAATCCAGAATACAGACAGAGCTGTCAAATGCTAACTTCCCAGTGCAGAGGCAGCTTTCAAAACACACTTCAACAGAATCCCAGTGTTGCTGTTACCGTGGAGACAGCAAGGGGCTGACATGGGGAGGGAGGTAAGGAGAGGGTAGGGGAAGAGACACTGAGCCCTGTTTGACATGCAGTTCAGTCCCTTTACTCTATCCGGCCCTGCTGCAATTTCTGATCACACAAGGATGGATTGGTAATGGTTTCGACAACAGCACTGTACAAAAGGTCAGGCATCTTCGACTACGTTTCTTGTCTTCTCCCTTGGCTTGATTGCAGGCAAGAGGAGAGATGTAGAAGCTTCTCTTTCTCTGGCACCAAAGAATGATTCCAGTGCAAATGAAGGACTGAGTTTAATGAATTCTGATATTGGGCTCTTCCAGTAGTGACCCCTTTACTCTATGATTGATTGAATGGCTTTATATAACTTTGATTCTCTCTCTCTTTGTATTTCTAAACTCACTTTAATCAGGGACATTGGGAAAGAGAAGGGAGGTTAGATAATGGGTCTTCTTTCTTCTCCCACTAAGCCTCAACAAAAACACTTTATTCTTCCATTTCCTCACTCATTCATTCAAGAAGTAATTATTGAATATCCACTATGTGCCCAGTACTTTGCTAGGCACCAAGGGGGATAAAGCCATAACTAATCAAAGCTACATCTAAGGAAAATCCACCTTGGGGGATGGGAGGGTGTATTAAGAGAAGGGTGTAGCCGTTATGTGAAGAGAATCTTTCTACTACAGTACAATCAGAAAAGCATTGGCTGTGGAGTCAGAGAACCTGAGTGCAGATGCTACTTCTGAATATCACTGATGAAGCGATCTTGGGCGAGTCACTTGACTTCATAAGAACTAATTTTCTTGTTTGTTAAAAAAAGGAGTTTTTATTTTGTGTTCTAGATCTATAATTTCAGATCTATGAATGACCATGCTGCCAGAGAGTACCAGGTCTTACACTTTGAGGTTGAATTGGAACAGGGATGAGGAAGGCAGGCCTGGGAGAGGAATACCATTTTAACAGAACCCTAGTGAGGACTGCTAGGGGAAATTAAGCCTCAAGAGTTGGGTAAATTGTAAGGAATATCAT
Organism: Bettongia penicillata ogilbyi; assembly: GCA_023548195.1. Lineage (NCBI taxonomy): Eukaryota > Metazoa > Chordata > Mammalia > Diprotodontia > Potoroidae > Bettongia > Bettongia penicillata. The sequence continues at coordinate 5,154,744 of JAJHZJ010000432.1, read as the reverse complement.
GGGGAGAGCAGTTACCCTAAAAAAGGAATGTCAGGTCAGTTTCCTGGGGCAAAGACTGATTTACCTGGTGATGATAACAGCCTTATTGGGGGAATAGAAAGATATTTAAATAGATTTCCTGCTCTCAAAAAGTCACCATCTAGCTAGGATCTTTATGATTTGGCCTCACTCTGTGGTCCTCTGATTGGCCATTTCCTTACTATTTTTGAAATAAATGTAAAACACGTGGGGTCTAGGCATAGATCATTCATTCACTAAATGAACCCAGATTTATTTGTTCATGGACTTTTTGCTTTCCTCCACTTCTAGTTACATCCCAATTCTAGACTTCCATGATCTTAGAACCATATCATGTATTTGGAAATGCAAGTCACTAGGAACCCAGTCCTCCACTCATTTTTATTCTTTTGTTAAGAAAAAAGAGGAGGTTTAAATGTAGGTCTCCCAAGGCAACTGGAACATGAATTAACTTAGTACCACCTACTCTCGGTAATCTCTGCCATTGGCATCACAAGGGCTTTTATACAAGGATAATGTAATAAAAAAGATCGCCTTGGGGCATGGTTATAATCTGCTTTATAATCTGAGAGCTTCATTTTTTAAAGTGAATTTAGCTCCAAATGAAGGTTCTGTGTTGACTGTTGTGGCAACTGACATCTTCTGTTTGGGAATGGATTAAGGAGTCCATCTTTCTCTCCCCATGCCTCTTTTTCTCTGCCCAAAAAAACGTCATGGAGAGGAGAAAAATCAAGTTTTACTCCAGATGTTCAATGCTCTATCTTAACCTCCATTAGTGTTGTTGGCAGTTCTAATGATAAAGATATTGTTATAATTGGCCTTTAGAGACCCTAGGAATTCCCTCCAAAAGATCAGCAGCTGTCAGGTTATCCTAACTCTGGTTAAAATATTTGATTGGTAGAAGAGTATACATTTATTTTAAAAGCTGTTGTGATCCTTATTCTTGACTTTCAATTAAATCAAAATTCTCCTCTTGGTGTTAAAGAATTCCTTCCTTAAATGTTTCAGAGAATTGTACTAATGCCCTCTTTTTTCTTTTAAACTTTTTCTCCTTGAATTTCATTGGTCAGTATTGGATTGTTTTATCTAAATACAGATCATTTTTCATGACCCACTTCAAGTGCCATTTGTTTTTTTAAATCTTTCTCTATCCAACTGTTATCAGTGATATCTAATTTATCTGAATATTTAGTATTTGTCTTAAACACCTAATTAGACATTTATCATGAATTATTTTATTAATCTGAAGCACAGGAATTACATCCTTCAGACTCTGCCTCTGTACTCATGTAGGGAACACAAAGAAGAACTTTTAGATTTCTCTTTCTGGTTTCTTCTTATGCTTCTACCCAAGAGTAAAATTCTGAGGAATATTATCATCTATATACCTACCAATAAGCACCTATTAAGTTTCTAGAATATGACAAGCACTGTGCTTAGAGACGGTGACATAAATGGAAAAGATTTCAACAATCCTTACTCTAAAGTTTAGACATGGCACAAAAGTAGTCTTACCAAAATATGGGCAGCAGGATATCTTCAAAAAAGCCATTCTGGTCAAAATAAATAGCCAACAGGTATAGACCAGGAGTTCAGTTCCTACTCAAAATGTTGAAATTGAATATGAACAAATACAGAATCATAAAACAATATTTTTCACACTTATACTTACCCAGGAGATGAAGAAAGCTTTGTGAGACTGCCAAACAATTTCTAGGCTACTTTCCTTTCTCCTCAGACTTTGCTAAGGAATTAACTACGTTGAAATCTCCAGACTAATCAGGCAAGAGCTTGTTTTTTTTTAACAGGATAATTTGTGAGTTGAATCAGAAGCAATGCTGTCACAAAAATCACCTTCCACTGTATTACTAGCACCCAACTCTAGAATGTTCTACCCTTGGGTTCTTCATAAAGGTGGGAAAGTTTAATCTTTAGAACTTCTGGTTGAAGATTTGTGTTCAGGAAAGCAGTACAAAGACAGTAAAAGATATTCAAGGACAGAGGCTCACTCCAGAGAGAGCATCCCCCTTCTAATGTGCTTGGAGTCACTATCATTCATGGATGGAGCAGGAGGGAGAGGGGGAGGGAAATATCCTTTCCCCATCCCCACTCCAGTTGCTGGAAGTCCAAGGAAGGGAAAGCATTCAAAGAGTCACAAAGGGAAGGACCCAAAAGAGCAAAAGGGTAAAATCATTTCCCCGTGTCTTACAGACCACACAAGAAGTCTTCAAGACTCAGTGACTGAACTTTCTGAAGTCACAGTAATACATAGGGACCAAGGGGAAGTTTCTATGTTACCTCAGGAAGCAAGGAACAAGAGGACATGAACAGCTGCATGGAAGAGGAGGAGAGGGTCTCAGAATTACTTTAAGTAGATTAGTGTTTCCTCTCATCTGCATATATGGGTGTTTGGTACATAGTAAATACTTTAAAATGTTTTACATTCATTCATTCCTTTATTTTTTCAAAAGATCAGTTAATCAATGGACGTTTGTTAAGTGTTTATTATGCCACAGGCAGGTCAGCAACAAGCATTTATTAAGGATTTTCATGTGTCAGATTCTGTGTTAAGTATGGGGATATAAAGACCAAGATAGATAGTCTCGGCCCTCAAGAAACTTCCATTCTGATGGAGAGAGAACACATGAAAAGAAGCTGAAAAGGAGCTAAGTTTTTAAGGAATAGAGGCCAGGTTCATGTTAAGCACTGAATTTGGGACACCTCCTTGTGCACAGGAAGCAGCCTAAAAGCTGTAGATTGATAGAGTATTTCCAAATACATTGTCAATCTAACCTTAAACCTCAAGTTTACAATTCTTGGTGTGGAAATGGTCTGAAGGTGATTTAGTTGTCCCCCTTCCCCATTCTTACCCTCTATTTTCCAGATCTTTTTGCCCGTTAAGAACATGATTCCAGAAAATGGTCTGAGGGGGCAACCTCATGGCCCAATCCAGAAAAGTGTCATGAGTTCAGTGATAAACTTGAGGCACATTTTGAGCTCCCCACACCTTAAAAATAATTTAATTATATTTATTTTATACCTATAAGATAATAAAACTATCTTTTAAATCCATTTTGTGATAATTCTTCAAAATTCATAAAAGTGTTCTCTGACCTTTCTTCCCACTGATGGGCACCAGTCTTTGTCTCCTTTCCTAAATACATACAATCAGAGGCAGACTCTCACTATGATGATGACAGAAAAAATTCAAAGGTAATACCTGACTTTTATTCCTAGACCAATCAATCAAGCATTTATCAAGAACTTACCATGTGCTAAGCATTGTGCTAAGAATTCAGGCTATAAAAAAGACAAAATCAGTTTCTGCCTCAAGGACAGAAGGCAGAGACTCTGCTCTCTAAGGGGAAAGAAAACATAAATAAGTATGTGCACACAAGACACATGCAGAATAGACTATGACCTTAGACTTAACTGGTTATGGCAAGGATGGGTGTGTGGGTGGGTGCAGGAAAGCTCTCTGGCACAATATGGTGTTTGAGATATGACATAACCTCTTACCCATGCCTTTTTCTGTGGATATTAATGGGGGTTCATGAGGGTAAAGGTGAACTCAATGCATTCATAGCTCCCCTGCTCAGGCAATAGATTTAAACCTTTAATAGACCATAGATAAAACAATCTTTTACAGTGGAGAAAATGGAAGCTCAGAAATGTGGCTTATCCATTATCACAGAGGTAGCACCTGGATAAATTAGACTCAAAATAAGGTCCTCTGTTTCCAAAGCTACCTGCCCATTCCTCTCTAGCATGATGCACCATTTAATTTTTTGATTCCTTGATTCAAGTAAAAGATGTTTGCCATTCAAAATCTTAACTCCTTGAAAGCAGGGGCTAGCTGCATTTCTTTGTAATCCATCTGTTTGCAATTCATCTGTGTTTCACTCTACGCCAAATATATATATACAGGCACATATTCATTCTCATTCTCATCTCTCTCTCTCTCTCTCTCTCTCTCTCTCTCTCTCTCTCTCTCTCTCTCTCTCTCTCTCTCCTCTCGCTCTCTTCTCTCCTTTTGCTCTGGACTAAGTAGGGGCAAGTTTTGGTGGAAGAAAAATGGTTCCCAAGCAGGATTTTAAGTTCCTGGAGATTGAGAGAAGAGTACTACAGAATAATCTTTCTGGTTTTCTTGCTTATCATGTCCTTCTCTCTCTTTAAAAATAAAATGGGGGGGTGGAGCCAAGATGGCAGAGGCAGAGTACAAAGACTCATGTATGCTAGCTCTGAACCCACAGCCCATATATTTCCTGCAAGAAGAACTCCCCACAAATTCTGGAGCACTGCAAGGTGAGCAGAAACACAGTGGAAAAGATTTCCGTTCCAGAGAGCCCTAGAGAGCCGTCTCCAGGGGTCCATCATGCTCGGGACAGTGGAGTCCACCCCTGTGCTGCCCTGACCATGCGGCCCCAGAGGAGCAGATCTGAGCAGGCTTCAGGGACGGAACCTCTGGCGGCTGTGAAGGCCCCTCCTCCCACAGACGCTACAGGTCAGTGAGAGAGAGGTCTGGCCTGGCCAAGAGGGGAGCAGGGTGTCTCCATGGCTCAGGCCCAAAGAGGCAGCGGCAGAGGCCCGGGACTCCCGGAGCAAGCAGGAGCTCCATTACTGAAGGTAATTATCAAGGAAAACTGCCCTGATATTCTACAACCAGAGGGCAAAATAAGTATTGAAGGAATCCATCAATCACCACCTGAAAGAGATCCAAAAAGAGAAATTCCTAGGAACATTGTGGCCAAATTCCAGAATTCCCAGGTCAAGGAGAAAATATTGCAAGCAGCTAGAAAGAAACAATTCCAGTATTGTGGAAATACAATCAGGATAACTCAAGATCTAGCAGCTTCTACATTGAGGGATCAAAGGGCGTGGAATAGGATATTCCAGAAGTCAAACGAACTAGGACTCAAACCAAGAATCACCTACCCAGCAAAACTGAGTATAATACTTCAGGGGAAAATATGATCTTTCAATGAAGCAGAGGACTTTCAATCATTCTTGATGAAAAGACCAGAGCTGAAAAGAAAATTTGACTTTCAAACACAAGAATGAGAAGAAGCATGAAAAAGTAAACAGCAAAGAGAAGTCATAAGGGACTTACCAAAAGTGAACTGTTTACATTCCTACATGGAAAGAAAATATTTGTAACTCTTAAAATTTTTCAGTATCTGGGTAGTTGGTGGGACCACACACACACGTACACACATACATGCACACACACGTACATGCGTGCACACACACACACACATACACACATGCACGCACATACAGAGACAGAGAGCACAGAGTGAATTGAATAGGATGGGACCATATCCTAAAAGAAATTAAGGTAGATGGTGAGAGAGAAATGTAGTGGGAGGAAAGAGGGTGCAAAGAAATGGGGTAAATTATATCTCATTCAAGAGGCAAGCAGGAGACTTTTTAGTGGAGGGAAAAAGAGGAGAGCTGAGAAAAAAACAAGAAGTTTACCCTCATCACATTCTACTAAAGGAAGGAATAAAATGCACACTCATTTTGGTATGAAAACCTATCTTACAATACAGGAAAGTGGGGGAGAAAGAGATAAGCAAGGTCGGGGGGATGATGGTAGGGAGGGCAATGGAAGGAGGGAGCAATTTGAAGTCAACACTTGGGGAGGGACAGGATCAAAAGACAGAAGAGAAACAACGAGGGGCAGGTTAGGAGGGATGGTAATTCAGTTAGTCTTACACAACACGACTATTATCGAAATCATTTGCAAAACTACACAGATATGGCCTATATTGAATTGCCTGCCTTCCCAAAGGGAATGGATGGGGAGGGAGGGATGGGGAGAATTTGGAACTCAATAGTTTTAGGAACAACTGTTTAGTATTGTTCTTGCTACTAGGAAATAAGAAATACAGTTAATGGGGAATAGAAAGTCATCTGGCCCTACAGGACAAAAGAGAAGATGGGGAGAAGAGAAGGGAGGGATGATAGAAGAGAGGGCAGATTGGTGATAGGGAAAATTAGATTGCTCCATGTATTGGAGTGGGGGAGGGGATTAAATGGGAGAAATTTGGAACTCAAAATTTTGTGAAAATAAATGTAAAAAGTTAAATAAATAAATTTTTATTTAAAAAAAAATAAAATGGAAGGTGTAGACAATATCCAGCAATAGCAGCCACAGTCACATATTCAGCATACCATTAGATACCACAGTGAAATGAAAACAATAGTGAACTTAGAATCACAGGATTCAAATCATGGACATGCTCTTTGGAACAATTTACTAAATATCCCTGGTCCTCAACTTATATATAAACTGAAGGAGTGGGAGATAAACTAGATGACCTCTAAGATCCTTTCTATCTTTAGATTTATCATCTATGATCAATACTTTCCATCATGTACCAGGCACTATCCTAGGTGCTAAAGTTACAAAGAGAAGGTCAACAAACCAATTTTTAAACTCCTCGTCTTCAAGGTGCAAGGGGGGAAATGCAATATTTACACAGAAAACTAAGGGCTACAGAACCAGTGGAGATTTGGAAAGGCATCCTATGATAATGCTTGAGTTGGGCTTTAAAGGAAGCCAAGCATATGAAGAAACAGAGTTGATAAGGAAGTGGTAAAAAGTAGAATCACAAAATTTGAAAATTGAAAGTTGTTTCTGAGATGGTTATGAGTAGTGGTTTGTTTTTTACTTTTGTTATCCTTTTGAGAAAGAAAGGGGATTTAGACCTTTTGATTTCAGCAATGGAAGGAATTACCAGTATCAAAACTCCCACTATCTATACAGCTCAACAATTCTTCTGTAACTTATAGTCATAGGCTCGCACAGCCAATATGTTTCAGAAAAAGTACTTGAGCCTGGCTCTTAATGACTCTAAGATCATCTCTCTATCTAATACCCAACTTTGCAATATCGGTAGATTTTTAAAATCTACATGGTCTTTGATATCTAAAAATAAGCCCATAATATTTCAGGTATCAAACACTCCCCCACACCCAACCCAAAACAAGTAATTTCTCATAATCCAGGACAAAGATTCCATTGTGAAAATATAATCAGTTCCTAGGAACTATCCTCCATTTTTTTTTGCTACCATTACAGAACTTTGCTGGCCAGGATGCTGTCTTAAGAAGCAATATCTCATTCTCCATCAGGAGCCAAAGGACAGAGAGTGCCTTACCAGCATTTTCACAAAGCAGTCCTAGCTAGAACAAAGACACACACTTGCTAACAATATAAATCAAACACAGGTAATGGGAGGGGAATGCAGCCTGGAAGGTTAAAAGTAATTAGTAAATAACAAAGATGGCATCAGAATGGTGAAGCTCACTTTTTGGCTCAGTCTTATAATAGCGGCAGCAGAGGCTTAGTCATGCTTTCAGTAAGAGATATTTATAGGCGAGAGCATGCAGCCACTAAGTTACTTGTGAGGTTGGTGTGCTAGCATTTTCTTTGTTTAGGGAAGCAGAAAGAGGGAGGAGTTCTTAAAAGAACTTACAAGCATTTTATTTATGATTTATGCATCGATGAGGGCCTAAGGAAGACAAGCAGCTAAGTACCATTGGCCCCAACATGAAAATCCTGGGGAGGTTATGCTAGTAAATTTCATTTTGCTTCTGGATTCCTCACCTGTTGAATGAGTGAGTTGGATTAGATGACCTCTAATATCCCTTCAGAATTCAGAAATCTATGCTTGAATAAAATGAGGTAAACATCTTATTTCATTCGTATAGGAATTCCTAGGTGAGGATGCTCTTCCAATGCAAATTAGTGCCTTCTCTGCAAATAATAGTCCTTTTATTGTTCAGACATTGAGTTGTTTCTGATTCCCATGACCCTGTGGATCATATGTACCACTCTTGGCGAAGATACTGGAGTGACTTACCATTACCTTCTCCCATGGTTTAAGGCAAACAGGGCTTAAGTGACTTGCTCAGGGTCACACAACTAGTAAGTGTCTAAAGCTGGATTTAAATTTGGGGCTTTCCAATTCCAGGTCCAATGCCCTATCCATGGAGCAACTTAGCTACCTTAGAGACTATTTAATATGGACTTTAATAAAAGAAATTTAATCTCACCAAATTTTATCATTCCACCCTTCCCTTTGCTTTCCAACTCCTAACACTCTTCTTCTCTTTCTTGTGACCTCAATTCCCTCCGCTGCTCAATTCTTTACCAAGCTTTAACATTTACACTGACTGCCCCATACTCCTGTCTCACTCTAAATCCCTTGAGGAATCTAGCTACATGTTAACCTCTGTTCATGAATTCTTCGCCCATTGTCCTGTCACCAAGAATGCCCTACCCCACTCCAACCTTGGATTACTTCCACCATTTTATTGCTCAGTTATTTCAGTCATGTCTGACCCTTTGTGGCCACATTTGGGATTTTCTTAGAAGATATGCTGGAGTGGTTTTACATTTCCTTCTCCAATTTATTTTGTAGATGAGGAATCGAGGTAAACAGAGTTAAGTGATTTGCCCATGGTCACAGAGATAGTAAGTTTCTGAGGCCAAATATGAACTCAAGAAGATGAGTCTTCATGACCTCAGGTCCAGCACTACATCCATTACACCACCTCGCTGCCCCAGTTCTGCCATGTCTCACATTTATTTCTATTGACATGCTGATGAATGGAGTGGAAGAAAGCCTCGGAATTGTATTGACTCACTTCTTTATTATATAATCCCACCTGGGCCTTCACTGCAAAAAAAAAAATCCTTTCCCCCTCCCTAATCAGTTTGCTATGCCATCAAATGCAATTATTCCAAAGTTTTTCATCTTTCTTCCAGCAGGGTCTCCCTTTACCTTCTCAGCTTAGTATCTAGCCTCATAATTCACTGGAAAAAATTCCCTGATAGACCCTTTCCCATCCTCCTTATCACACCCAGATGTCTTCCTTGATTTTCTGCCCCATCTTCATCCCTCATGAAGAGGTGGCCCTTCTCCGGCCAAAGCAAATTTCTGTGAGCATCCTTGATCTCAAACCATCCTGTCTTCTCCAGCACATTACCCCTTCTAGCATCTCTATTCCCTCTAACTTTCAACATCTCCCTGAAACTAGTTCTAATTTGTGGTCTACAAATAGGTCCATATCTGCCCAATCCTAAAGAAAAAAAAAAACTTCATTTGACCCAACATTCCTGCTAACTAAATATCTCATCCCCTTTGTTGCTAAACTCCTTGAGAAAGTCATCTAAGATTGTTTCCTCCACTTCTAAAACTCTCATTTCTTCTAGATCCTCTTCAATCTGTCTTCCAATCTCATCATTCAAGTGAAATTAAAAAGGAATATATGTATAAGTTGTCTCCTGTGGTAAGAATGACCTACTTGAGTCCAGGGACAATTTCATTCTGATCTTTCTAGTCTAGTGTTTAGAACAGTACCTGACATAAATTAAGTACTTGATCAATGCTGTTAACTGACTCACCCACCAGAGAGAACAGAGACATTAAATACCTGGCCTAAGGTCATATTCAATATGCATCAAAGACAGGACTTGAGTCTGGCTTTCCTGGGTTGTTTAATATCATTAACATTATTAGTCGCACTAATCATGATAATGGTAATGGTGATGATGATGACACTATAAATGCTACAAACTATTGTTAAAAACAAAGCAATGTAGGGGCTCATCTTCGAAATGAAGACTGTAACCCCTGTCAGACCCAATTTTTTATAAAGATAAGTATCCTTTAGGTAAAGTAGGCCACAAGCCATGGAGAGCAGTGCAAGTCAGCTGGCAGGCAGGGACAAATGCTGAGGCCCCCTCAATCTTGATCAGCCATATCAAACCCCAGTGCTCCACCTCCATATGAAGGCTAAAACCCCCTTCAGCTTCTCCTCCACCAGGGGAATTCGCTGGAGGTTACCCAGCCTACCCCCAGCCTGGTTGGGAAGTCAGATGCCTTATCCTCAGCCTAAGCTTTCCATTTATTCAATGCTTGTGAACTTTGACAGAAGTAAAGCCTATGGGGGAGAGAAGGCTGTAGGGAGTGACAGGTTTGGAGTGGAACATGGGAAGACAAAAAGGTCTGATATGATGTCACTTCATTCAGAAGGTTTACACCATCATCCCCATCTAGTGGCTTATCACAGATGCTATCATTGGTATTTTCACCATTGTGGATCCTTTTCTCACCTTTGTGAGGAATAATTCAGCTAGCTACTTGGCATTCTCTGCTGTCTTCCTCAGTACATACCTGACTCTTGTCTGCTAAGACAGACCCAGGCACTGCTTCCCATGGAATGTCATCTTGCTGACCTTCCTGACCCTAGCAAAGAGCCTCATGACAAGCAGCATAGACACTATATAACATGAAAGCAGTCATCTTGGCCCTGATTGTCACCGCCATCATCACCATGACTGTTGTCATATTCTGCTTACAGACCAAAGTGGACTTCACCTCATGCAGGGCTCTTTTTGTTTAAGAGTGAGACTGTACAGACAATGACTAGAATTATCACAGCTATCATGATGGCTTTTAAATAGGTATACTGGCTCCATGGGTTCTATCTTGTCCTTGTTTTATACCCTGTTTTTAACATATGACCCACAGTTGGTCCTAGGGAACAGGAAGCGCACCATCAGCCCAAAGGAATTTATCACAGACACCCTGCAGATCTATATGTTGTCTATATCTTCACTTTTGTAGCTTCTGGGGGATCACAATTAAGGAGGCCTCTCTTTTCCCCCATGATCCTTCTTGCCTTTGACTCTTTCTGGGCTGTCCAATCACTGTCATGCCACTTTGCTCACTATAATTTCCCCAGGAAAGGTTTCACTTGTGTACGAGATTCGGGGGAGCAGTCCTCTCAGGGGTTTGTCCATAGGGAGGGATATGCTAGACTGGAGAAGCCTGTAAGCAAACGAGCAAGCTTCTCTCTTGTGGCTCATCCACATCTGAATCCAAGGTTTCTCCTTTTTTTTCTTGTTACTATTCCATTAGGAGACCGTGATGGGCTCATTCTGTCTCAGTAACTCACCGGACACAAGGTGCCAGGATGACTGCTATCTATAATGTTCTCTTCTCTGGCAATTCCCCATGTGATTGGAGAATGGCATCAGTAGCTACTCTCCTTCTTGCATTAGGCTTCCAAATCCCATCCTCTTCTCAGTCCTTACCTTACATCCCTAACCCCCAAATAGTCCTTTCCCTCCATGCTTTGTACAAATATTATTCAGTACCATGATATATTTTTTATTGTGGATGGTTAACAATATAAAACAGTGTCCAGCCCTGGTCCACCTATCACAATCCTGCCCTCTTCCTGAGGCCATGGGGTAGATCTCAGTTTCTACCCAACTCTATCTAACTCCTTCTCACCAACTGGAATTGCTTCCATATTGATGTTTGGCCAATGGGAGTGGAGGTCATTTTTTATCTTCATTTTTTTTATCACATTTTGATCTTCATTCTCTGGCATTTTAGACTTGCAGAGAAAGGATGTAGTATAAGGGTGAGAATGAGTGGATTGTATGTCAGGTGCTTCCTCCTTTGAAAATCAGTTGGTATTTAGCTTAAAACTCCTGAAGAGGTAAAGCCAGTGACCCAAAGATAGGTAATGTCTGGGACTGGCAGGGATACATATAGAGCTGGCACTGAAATATTCTCTCCAGTGCATTTTCTGGTCCCCATATCCCTACTACTATTCAACATGATCTTTACTTAGAGCATTCCAAGAGTTTTTGTCTCAGGTATCTTCTCACAGATAAACCTGGAAGAGACACTACTGCTATTCTAGGTCTAGTTCTCCATTGTACAGATGAAAAAACTGGGGCACAGAAGTGAAATGATGTTTGCTCTGCATCACATAAAGATGCACTTCTAAAACCTGGGTATTTATCATACCATCCTTCAATTCTGGGGTAAGTGTTACTCCCTGCTCCCATTTCCCAACCTACCTTGGCAGAATGGGCAGACGAGAGCAATTTGCTCCAACGAACATGAAGAAGGCTGAGGTAAGTACTATGAAATGCTTAGAACTTGGTCAGACATTGAAGACACCAGGATCATCTACTGTCTCCTGGCCCATAGCCAGTCATCTTGACTGATGTCTTGCCAATGGACTTTGATGATTCTGGAAGAGAGATTGAGGCTCATGACTCAGCTTTGTTTCACTTAAATCCAATTCATTCATGAGTCAAGACACCATCCCATAATGCCATTGATCCTTTCAGAAAATGATGGAGAAGTAACAGCAAAAGTTGTTGAGGATGGAAGATACTGCTGTTCTCCTCCTTAAGGATATTTAAAGTTGAATCCTCCATCATGACCTCACTTTCCGGCTCTAGGAACAGGAAGCTACAAGTTATGTTTATAATACTGAGCACTTTATGAAGGAGAGAGAGAGGCAGGGTTACTCAAAGGAAAGTGTTCTTGACTCAGGTACATCACAAGGATAAAAATAGCACTTCTATATGTGACCTTTCTGGAATCATGAACACCACACAGAGGTATACAGGAAATAAAATGAAATTCTATGTTAGAAGCTAATTTAAAAAATAATAAAGTGCTTTGTAAACCTAAAAAAAAAGCAGGCTTTTACTAGTGGCTATAAGACTGTTGTTATTCTCTTTTCTTACATTGTCTCATTTCAGACTCACAACCCATTGGGATGGGGATCACAGGCAACATTTTCATTCCCATTTTAAGTGTCAGAGCTTTGGACTCATTGCCTTCATTACCAGATCCAAAATAGACAGTGAAAACGAAGGGAACCAGAAAATTAAGTTAAATCCTCTCAAAACTTCAATTACAAAAGCCAATGCTGGTCCCAGAGATGAGATGGGGAAATGCACATACTTCCTTTGGGAGAGAAGTGGGACTACAGGTCCCACTATATGTCAGATGACTTTCCTTAACTGTTTCTTGTTGATTTCTTTTTCTTACATAGCAATAGGAAGGAAAGACTTGGGATTAGATGCATGATTGATGTAAAAACAATAGCAACAAAGTAACAGAATGAAAACAATCACATTAAAAAGCAAACAAAACAAGTCAAATACAATTAAAGGGGAACTGGAAGACAGCAACCCATGAAACCTATCTTCCCAAACAACTTTTTGCGCATAAAGTCTGATATAAATGTGCATTTTCGTTATGAATATTTTGACAAAGTTCTCAAGATTCCTAAAAACTCTCTTCAAATTGCCTGAAAAGGCACAAAGAATTAAGAAAATATTGGTGGACAGTACTGCATTTTACTTTTTTAGAGGAAAAACTAATGCATTCTCTGGAAGGCCAGGGCCAAAAGCAGAGGAAGTTTATTGGATTCTGGAGTGACTTTAAAGGTCATAGTACCCTGTTTATACAATATACAACATTATTACAGTCTAATAGAAAAAGGTAATTCACTCATTTCTCCACTTGGTCATTCTATTTGCCAAGTGGTTTCATCAGCTGTCAACACTAATTTGGGGCTAATTAGAAACTCAATATTTTGTCCAGTTAGCAGAAGGCTTACTTTGAGGCAGTGGTGTATAGAAGAGGGGGAGGGTAATCACAGAAGAGTCAGAATTTTGCTCCGGAAGGAAAGATTTTAACTTACGTGTTTGCTCCCTGTTGGCAGTGATGAAAGCTTTATTAATGAACTGTGATTGTGTATGCTGTCTAAATTGCAAATATTGTTTTTTTTTTTCCTTGCTTGCTATTTATTTAAGAAAAGGAAAAAAAAAGCATGACAGGTAAGAAACCCAAGATCCAGTTATTGAATTTCCTCCTTGGGGAATGAATAGAAGGCTTAGCAATTTGAAGAATTAGAATTTGAAGAGGAGGCCAGGTCAATAATTCTTCTCAATGATATCAATTCAGAGAACTGGTTTCTAAATGAATCTACCCCTAGATCAGTCCCACTATATGATGTTGTTCATAATCAGGGACAATGTATTTCCTGCCTCTCTCTTCTCCAATCCATAAAATACCCAATTGCCTCCCCCCTCCAAAAAAAAAACAAAAAAAAAAACAGATCTAATAAAGTTACTCTGTCTACTCAATAATCTCCAGTACTTTTTTATTGCCACCAAAGTAATAATACATAGTAATACATCCTCTGCCTGGCATTGGAATTCCTGAACAATTTCCCTCCTATCTACCTTTCTTCTCATATTACTTTATACAGTTTCCATTCTTTCTAAACTGGTCACCTAGCTCCTCCATGTCATTCCTTATCCAACCTCCTGACCTTTATAGAGGTACTCTGTCAACTAGCAATGTACTGTCCTCTAACTTTTCCATCTTGAAATCCCTGCATTCCTTTAACATATTGCTCAAATTTTCCCTCCACCCTAATTAGGTATTAATGTCTGTCCCTGATGGAATTCCTTTGTGCACTTTTAGATATATTTTATGGTTATCTATCTATCTACCAGTCTATCATCTGTCTATCTTCTATGCATCATTTATCTGTCATCTATTTATTATTCATCTCTCCATTCATCCATTTATCATTTATCTGTCAACTATCATTTATCTATCTTCTATCATCCAAGGGCTTGGTATATGATATTCCAGAAGTCAAAGGAAATAGGATTAAAACCAAGAATCATCTACCCAGAAAAACTGAGTATAATACTTCAGAGGAAAAAATGGTCTTTCAGTGAAATAGAGAACTTTCAAGCATTCTTGATGAAAAGACCAGAATTGAATAGAAAATCTGACTTTCAAACACAAGAATCAAGAGAAGCATGAAAAGGTAAACAGGAAAGAGAAATCATAAGGGACTTGCTAAAGTTGAACTGCTTACATTCCTACATGGAAAGATCATATTTGTAACTCTTGAAACCTCTTCATATGTGAGATGTGATTCGATTTATTGATTTCCCTTGATATTTACTTGTTCTTCTTTGGTTTAGAATGCTCTAGATGAGGATTTGAACCCTACTTATATAATTAAGAATACCCAAAAGAGTCCCTGGTTTAAATAACAAAGGGTTCTCTATTCTAGCAGGACAATTTCTACTTTGTCTATTAATCACAAAAGTCACAGCAGAAAATATTCATTAATCCATCATCACAGTGTCATATATGATTGCTCCTATTTTTCATAGTCACTTGGACTGACCAGGTTCAGCCTACATTTACATGTCTCAAAAGCAATAGCAGCCTGTGATAATATGAGTTGGCATCCACACTCAGGATGATGTAGAAATTGGTTCAGTTACATTTGGATAAAAAAAAAAAAAACACCAACATGCATCCATAATGTCAAAATTCATTGGTTCTCTAAATTTCAAAAGAATAAAATTTCATTAACATAGAGTTGCTTGCATTTCTATTCTCCCCCTCCCCTTCCTTTGAAAACGAAACTAAGATTAAACCATCTTACAAGAAACCTATCACTTTTAGATATGTTGTAGAGTGGATTTCTAGTTGAATCACAGCTCCTAATCTCATTGTGAAATGCGTTCACATGTGTCTCTGCCCTATTAGGAATGTTGTAGCATTGAGCACAGAAAAAGAACAGGAACTAAGTAGAACTAAGTGTCGTTTCAAAAGTAAATCAGTTGCATATGTGGCAAATTCATTTTTAGACTGACTCCCAGTGAAGAATTGTGTCTGTTAAAGAGAGCAAAGTTAAGTGACTGAGTAACTGTCTTACCTTCCCAAAGACTTGACTGAGCATCACAGTCTCAGGATGGGAAAATTGTGAGAGATCTTAGGGATTAATACATCAGTCAAACATCTAGGCTATGCAGACATTGGGCTAAGTGATAGGAATACAAAGAGGCAAAACACATTCCAGTCCTCAAAAGGCCTATATTCTAATGGAAACAAATGATACCTACAAGATATACAGAGGGAAGTTGATCATGGAATATACTAATTTTTTCTTACTTTATTTGCCTGGCACATAGTAGGTGCTTAATAAATGCTACAGGCAGAGGTAAAGTAGAGCTGAGAGTAAGTTAGTCAGAGACTATGCAGAACTGAGGGAGAGAGAGAAAGCAGACTTGCTGGCTAGCCTAAGTGAGAGAGCCTATTTGTGATTTGTTTAAGGGAGCTGGTTTGTAGGAAGTCTAACAAAGGGAAGGCTTAGGGATGGTGCTGTCCTCTGAATTGTTACTATGTATAAATTTCTTTTGTTACAATGATGGATTTGGCTTTCTGGTGTCCGAATAAATGTTTTGGTTCTGTCTCCCATGTGGAGAGTCTATTATATTTTGCGATTCAGAATTACTCCAGGATATGCATGACCATAGGTGCTGTGAATATCATGTTGGTGCTACAATTTCCATCTGACCAGACATACATTCCCAGCTCTTAACAAATTCCCTGGTCCATGGGGATAAATCAGAGATGTAATTTCATTGGTATCATGTACTCCTAGGTGATAAAATGTCCTATTAAAATATAGGCAAGCATTGTCTCTGAAACAGATACTCAGTTGCCTAAGATGTTGAGAAGTGATATTATTTGTCTAAGTTCACAAAGTCAATATTTATTAATGGTGGGATCTGAACTTTAGTCTTCATGGTTCTCTTTCCTACTTCCTATCTATCTGTTATATACTTATGGCACATGGAAGCCACAATAAAATGTTTGCCTATTGATTGAGTATTGATTAAGTTGATTGAATTGCCTATTGAATCCAAAAGTAGGACTGTAATTCAAGCTTCTTGGGTATGACTCACTTCTTCCTGGATACAGAGTTAAACGAATCATGTTAAGTAAGTGTAACATGAAGCACCCCAGCATACACAGGAGGGTCTGCTGCACAGGTTCTTAGATCTGCTTTTCTAAAAGGAAAGCAACTTCAAAAGGGGTAAACAACCTTACTCTAATCAAGCACAGATACCATTCACTCTGTTCAGAAGGAATATTCAGCACTCTAAACTTCGGAGAAAATACAAACAGAAATTATACAAGCAGAAAGATCAACAGACAGGGCTCCCAACTATCTGACCATGGACAATACATACATCATTACCAGAGACAGAAGCACCACTATCTGGGTTTTCAAAGTGGGGAAGGGGTTCTCCTTAATGGCTACCCAGAATCTAGTCTGGCCTAAGCACACAAATATTCTTCCAGTGATTTGAACCCCAAAGCAAAACCTCACCTCAAAGTATATTATACTTTTCAGAGCAAGAGGGTAAGACTCTTGTGACTCGGTGCCTCATTAGCAATTAACCAAAGGTGTGTGCCTTCATACAAAATAAGCCTCTCCTAATCAAGCCTCCCTTAATAGTCCCATCTGAGGCCTATCTATTTGAGGGGAAGATTTTTGACTCCCATTACAGCAAGCTCACAGATGAAATTGAAAAGACTGGATCCCCTCCACTTCTCCCTTGTTATTGTTGTTGGAATGATTTGTTTGAGCTTGTTTTTCAATATTCAGATCTACTTGGGATCTTAAGGATAATCTCTAACCACATAAATAGTCGTGGAGCAATTAGTCTTTGATAAACACACTTAATAGTTGAGCACCAGCCACTGCACCATGCTACCCAACTCCCATTCACACTAATGAGTAAGATAAACACTTAAGCCTACTGCTCTTCAAGCGAACCAATGACATTCAAAAACACAGAATGTTTGTTTTCTGAACAAAATTGGTTAAGACCAATTTATCCATCTGAGTTTTGGAAGCCTTGATATTGGATTCCATACAAACCAAACCACGAATTCAAAACCCAACCAAACAAACTGTATATCGGACACTTGCATAAGGCTCTGTAATAGAACTTGAGGCTGCTAGGTGGAGCAGTGGATAGAGTGCTGGAACTGGAGTCAAGAAGACCTGGGTTCAAACGTGACCTTAGACACTTAGTAGCTGTGTGACCCTGGGCAAGTCACCTAACCCTGATTTTCTCATCTGTAAAACAAGCTGGAGAAGGAAATAGGAAACCACTCCAGTATCTTTGGCAAGAAAACCCCAAATGGGATCATAAAGAGTAAGATAGGACAAAACAAATAACTAAATAAAACAATAGAATCTGAGACTATAAAGACAACACAGTCCCAGTATTCAAGGAGCTTGGGAGAAATACAAGCTAGGAGTACTCGGACAAATAAACTAAGTGATTTGTGGAAGAAGAAAGAAGTATTACCTAGGTGGATGAGAAAAAGTTTTGCGGAAGATGTGACTCTTGAACTTGTTAGCCTGATGCATATTTGTAAAGCTGAAAGAGGCCATCTAGTCTCTGCCCTTCATTATACAAGTGAGGAACCGGGAGCTAGAAGTTAAATAACTCCACCAAGATCAGAGAAGTAATAAGTAGCAGATCTTTGAATTTAGCCTAGGCCCTCCAAGTACTGTCTCCACTGCTTTATGTTATCTTGAAGTAAGAGAAGGATTCAGAGAAAGGGAATGCATTTCAATCATGGAGGCCAAACTGTGAAAAAACATGGAGATGGGAGATGGATGTAGTTTTGGATGAACATCTCATATTCAGATTTAAGTGGAATGTGGAGTTCATCATGAATGAGAGGGAAGGAAAATACGAAATTGGGAGTGTAAGGAATAAACAGATTGCGGGCAATCATTCATGTCAGGGAAAATATTTATATTTTAACCAACAAGCTAGAGAGCCATAAAAGGTTTTTGACCAGGAAAAGAGCATGCTCAGACCCATTTCTTAAAATAAAAAAAAAGGAAGATTTTATTGATAAATATATGGAAGATGGATTAGTCTGAGGCAAGGATAAAGGTACAAGGTAATCACAACCACTAAAATGAGAGCTGCTAAAGGTCTGAATTAGGGTCATAGTGGCATAAGTGGACAGGATGCCATGCAAATAGGGGAAGTGATATGGAAGGGTAATCATTAGAACTTGGAAGCTAATTGGTTTTGGAAACAGGAAGAGGTGAGAGTGAGGGAAGAGTCACAGATGACTACACTGTTACAAATACAGGTGACTGGAATGATGGGAATGCTCTCAAAAAGAAGAGAGAATTTTGAAGGATGGCAGGCTTTATGGGGGAGAGATAATGGATTCTCTCAAGTAGAGATGGGACAGGGGGAAAGAGAATTCACAGAATCATAGAACTAGAATTGGAAAGAAACTCTGATGCTATCCAGCCCAGCTCCCTCATTTTGAAGATATAAATACTGAGGCACAGAGAATTTGAATCACTTAAAGAGGGTACGGAGCTAGTAAGTATCTGAGGTAGGAGTCAAACCCAGATCTTAATAATTCCAAACTCTTTGTGCCACACTGTATATTCCACTTCAAAGTAGTCTCATCTTGGACCTTGGTAGGAGTGACTTTCTCAGAATTTTGCTATACAGGTGATCACAGAAAGAAAATACACTCCTTCCAACTCTTTGGAGAGTAAAGAAGCAGCCATGTGAGCAGGTAAGAAATGAACGTAGCACAACCTCTGAGACTTGCTGCTATCTATGTGGGTTGGAGTGACCAAAGGGACTAATACACATCCATCTGTTCTTCCACATGATGCACTTGTAAAAATCTCAGAGCAGCAGGAGCGCAAGAGGTGGTCAACCACTCCATTACTCCTATGAGGTCACTGGAGACCAACCAAAGTTGGATGACTTGCCCAAGATCCCATAATGAATTTTTAGCATAGCTTAGGAAGCCAGGTCACCAGATGCCTGGTCCAAGGCACTTTCCACTATACTGTACCACCTCCGTCCACAAAATATGACAGCTCTAGGCATGAGAGGCAGAACATATCAGTGATGGAGCACTGTAAAACCACCCATTTCATTCTTTTATATCCATGAAAAGCATCTTTTTCATTTGCATATTCAACAAAAATATCACTGCAAAATGGCACCAAAAAAGCACAACTTAAAATAGATGCCAGGAAGGCCTCATGCTAAGTGTTCCTGGAGAATAGAGATTGTCCTAAATTGATTTTGAAGGAGTTTATGTTTTGTTTTGTTTTACATTTGGGAATAGCTACCTCTGTCTAACCTATAGGATATCATTATTTTGGCCTCTTCCCCCTTGTGGAAGGAGGAGAGCATGGCAGAGTGGATGTGCTAATATTAAATGTATATTTGTTTGCATACATATACATATAGATAATGTATATCATATGTATTAAATATCCCAGAACAGTATGAAATTATATATACACAGACATATTTGAACACATATATGTAAAATATATATGTATGAGAAATAAAAACTTACATATACATGTATGCATATATATGTCTCTATATATGTGCATGTGTATATCCATACAAACATATATACATCATTTTGTTTTGACTATGATTGAGGAGACCATCAGAAATATTGAATGACAACTTAGGGGTCAGGTAAAAGAACTATTTTTTACATGTGAAATCATACAAAATAAATTTCTATGGTAACCATATTTTTAAAGCAATAAAATTAAAGAAAAATGAGAAAACTAGACCTTAGCTTACACTCAGAGTTCATCATTTCCTTCTCTGGAGGTGGATCACATTTTTTCATCATGAGTCCTTTGGAATTGTTTTGGATCATTGTATGCTATGTAGAGTAGGCACGTCGTTTGCCATTGACTGATGTTATAACGTTGCTGTTACTGTGCACAGTGATCTCTTATTCTCACTTCACTTTGCATCAGTCCATATAGGTCTTGTCACATTTTGTTCTGAAACCACTCCCCTGGTCAGTTCTTAGAGCCCAATAGTACTGTGTCACAATCATATACCACAACATATTCAGTCTTTCCCCAATTGATGAGTATTTACTTAATTTCCAATTCTTTGTCACCACAAAAAGAGATGCTATAAGTATTTTTGTACATGTAGGTTCTTTCCCTTTTATCTCTTTGTGGTATAAACCTAAGTAGTGGTATTGCTGGGTCAAAGGGTACGCATAGTTTTATAGCCCTTTGGTTATCGTTTCAAATTGTTCATAAAGCAACATTTAAATGTGTGTATATGGAGAGAGACAGAGACAGAGACAGACACAGAGAAGATGAAGGAAGTACAAGTAGGAGAAGATAAATCTAATAATGTGACATTGCTCCAAAAGAATATTGTCAGGAGTACTTAGGGCGAAAATAATGGACGGAGGCTTTTAAAGAAACCTAAGAGGAAAAGTATGGGGAGAAAGAGAAGGAAGGAGGGGAAGTAGAACAGGAATGGAGAGAGAGGAAAAGGCAAAGAGGAAGGAAGAAGAGGAGAAGAAAAGAAAAGAATCATCTAAATACAGATCAGAAAAGCTGTTTGACTTTGATTTCTGGTAAAAATCCTAAATGCATTGTTAAAAAGATGGTAAGCTTCTAAAAAAGGAAGACAGGAAATGATAAAAATCACCAGGAATTGACAGTGGGTTATGACATAATAATTCCTTTTATTGGTCGGGTGATCAGAATAGTAGCTCAGGAATATATTGCAGATAAAAGTTGCCTAGAATTTTTCAAAGTATTGGACAAAATTTAACATGTCATTGTTGTAGATAGACTGAACAGATTATAGCAAGACAAAAAAAAAAGGTGGATTTGCAACTCTTTGAGTGGCTGGATCCAAATAATATTTAATTAGTGGTTTACTGTCAATGTAAAACAAAGGTTTCAGTGGTACGCCCCAACGATCAGTACTAGACCTTGTGTTACATAGCCTATTTCTCAGCGACTTAAATAAAGTCAAAGATGGTTTATCTGATTTGCAGATTACACAAAGGTGAGAGAAATAGTTAATTCACAGGTGTTAAGATTTTAAAAGTTCCTGCCAGGCTAGGACAGTAAGCTTAATCTAATTAGATGAAATTTGATAGCAATAAATGCCAAGTCTTTCTCTTGGTGCCAAAATAAATTTCACAAGTCAGAAGTGAAAGAGGTATGACTAAGGTTTGTTTGCTTGTTTTTGAGGTTTTCAATGGACAGTAATCTCAGTATAAGTCTAGCAGCTATAAAAGCTATTGCAATCTATGACTTCATCTAGAAAAGTAAAATTTCAAGGACTTGGGAACTCAGAATTACTTTACTGTGCCTTTGTCAAACCACATCTGGCATACAATGTTCAAATGTTTGTGTCACATTTTAGGAAGTACCTTAAAAAACCAAAATGGGCACAGGGGAAGTCAACAAGGATGGCAAAGGGCCTCAATATTATATTAAATGAAATTGAAGTAAGTGGGATATTTACCCTCAAAAAGAGAGGACTCAGAAAGACATAACTATGTTCAAGTATTTGAAGGGATGCCACATGAAAGAAGGAAGAGATCTTTTTTTTCCCCTGTTTTACACCAGAAGGGAGAATTCACATCAATGGTTGGAAGTGGTAAAAAAACAAAAGGCAAATTGCTACTTGATACCAGGGAGGGATGGGGGAATACCCCAATGATTAAGGCTGGTCAAAAGTTGAACAGGCTTCCTCAAGAGGCATTGGGCTTTCCCTCTGAGATCTTGAAACAAAGGCTCCATGAAAGTCTATTGGACGTGGTACAAAGGCAATTCCCTTTTAAGTATGGGTTATACCAGATGGCCTCTAAGGTCCCATCCAACTTGGAAGCTCTTCAGTTCTGTGATTGATCATGGTTTAATTCCAAGTCACAGATAATTAAGTTATGTCCTCTGTTTATAGAAAAGGGTAACATTGATCATTCCAGGGGATTTCTTGCCGTTTCCAGAGAGACCAAAGGAACACCGAGGAGGATTATCAAGTGAGTTGTCACATTTCAAAATTACTCATGGAAATGTTCCTAATTACCTGTCTTAGGCTGCAGCAAATAACAGGCTTACTAAATTAGTAATGCACAGCATGATTTAATGAACGGGCCTGACACCTACTTCCCACATAATGCATGGAGGGAACAGAAAGATATTTTTTCAATCATCTTGAAAAAACAAAACAAAACAAAACTCTTCCATACCCAGGTTCTTTATTGATGTATGATACAAATTCTTTGTGCATTGGAAATATTTGAAGATTTGGCAAGAAAGATGCGATTAATATAGAAGGAGGAGATCCTGAAATGTTAACAGTCCTGTTGACAAACTGGAATGGAGTGTGTAGCTACTGAAGACTGAACAGGCTGAGACCTTCCTCCTTTCTCTCTTCCCCCCGTTTTTCCATCTCCCCTCAATGTTTTCTCTTTTGCCATTAGAAAACAAGTTCCCTGGGACAGATATTATCCTGTTCTGTTGCGTTTTTCTACCCCTAGGATTTAATGCGATATTTATCATCATATTGTAAGTTCTTAATAAATGTCCTTTCTCTGTCTCTGTGTCTTTCTCTTTCTTTGTCTCCCTCTCTCTCTGTATCTCTCTCTCTCTACCCTGCTCCTTCTCCTCCTTCTTCTTCTCTCTCTCCTCTCTTTTATCTATCTTATCCATCTATCCATACATCTCTATATTCATCTATCTTACTTATCTATACATTCATCTACTATTCATCTATATAACCATGTATCTATCCCTCTATCCATTAATAATCTTTCTATACACACATATGTGTATGTATAGATATTTGTATTGTGTATATATGTACATATTTATATACACATATACATATGTGTTTGTGCCTGTATAGAGGCAGCTCATGATTCACTAGATAGAGCACTAGATCTAGAGTCAGGAAGACCTGAGTTCAAATCCAACCTCGGACACTTCCTAGCTGTGTGACCCTGGTCATGAGGAAAATGTGTCTCAGTAAGGTTAAATGACATCATACCCAAGGTCACACATAGTAAATATTAAAAGTGAGATTTGAACCTATACCCACTGACTTAAGGGTCAATGCTATTTCCATAGCAATTATCAAATTCAACCTTTTATGCTTTACAGATAGGAAAAATGAAATCTAAAGACTGACTTACCTAGAGTTAGTAAGTGTCAGAGGTAGGATTTAGCTCAGGTCTTGGGAATTCCAAGTCCAGTGCTGTAACCATTACACCAATTGTGTCAAACTCAGATGGAAACAAGTTCTTGTAGGTGCATATTGGCTTAGAAATTCACAATTTACTATTAGGATGCATGAAATACTTGTGAGGATATGTTAAAATTGAATACTGACAATGTGACTGTGCTGAGAATTTTAGACTCGCAGCTCACAATGCGCCCGAGAGATCAATTCATATCCATATGCCACTAGTGAATACACTGATGCTCTGTTTACCATTTAAGCAATGTGACAAACAGAATTATACCACATGATGATTGCATGATAAAAGGTTATAAACCAATTTTTAGGAAAAAATGGTGCAACGATTATGTACTGGCAATGATTATGCAGTGAAACATAGTAATTGATGTTTATAGCTAAAGTCATACGTGCACATTGATTTTGTGTTACCTAATTCCACCCTTCTTTTTTTTTTAACAATTAAATCAAGAAATGAACTATGGCTAAATGGAACAATAGCTAACTTCTCTAGAAACACAGCCAAGGGAATGATCTAGGAGGCAGAAGATCTAAATCTTTCCCCTGCCCTTCTTCTTATGTTGCCTTACTTAGCCCTTCTAGGCCTCGGTTTCCTCATGTGTAAAATGAGGAATCTCAAGTAGATGAGTGTCTGAGTGATGAGTATAGCCTATGCTATACAATGGACTGTTGAAATCCAAAAAAATGTGTACTGCAAGCTATGTCTTTTTTTTTTTAAATGTCTTTTGATTTGTGCGTAGATTGGATTTAAGTGAGGCAGAGTTGAACGAAGTGGTCAGCTTCACTCTCTCCTCCAGAGTCATCATAGTCCAGTGAGAGAACAAAGTCAAGACTCTGGTGATGGCTCAGGATGCACTTAATGACCTTGGCATCTTCAATGTCTAACCAAGCTCTAAGCGCCCCACATGGCCTGTTTTATCTGCCTTTATGACCATGGGAACTAATTGTTCTCATCCTCCCATTCCACCAGATGAAGTCTTCACATGCTTAGGGTAGACACCCCCCTAACTCACCAATGGATTTGAGAAACCTTGGTTATCCTCAACATGGTTTGGCCCGTCTGCCAAAATGGTTTAAGGGATGTGGGTGCTGCTCATGCTGCAGCTTCTTGGAACCACAGGTGAGAGTTAGGCAGAACAGGTGGACACTAAAGGTAGGAAAAGCCCCAAGAAGGTCTCAGCAGCTATCACACCAAATGTACTGGTCCTTCCTGAACACACCCTGCACCCCACTGCAAGCTATCGGCCATCACACCAAAGGAGTGATCCTCCCTGAGCACATCCTGCATCCTACTGCAGGCTATTAGTAGATCAGAGTATATGATACTTAAATATTCCAGATTATCTGATATTTCCTCAATTGCTTGGTTTCCTTCAGTGACACACAGGTCTTGGCCTGGCCAGGCCTCTCTCTAGGGTGTGAGTCTTATCTACGCACTACTGTAAGATCACCACAGCAGATGCATTCAAAAAAATGGAGGCCTTCCTCAATTTCTCTGTTGTTGGGATATGATAGAGAGCTGAGATTGGCATCCTACACCCGCATCGTGTGATGAGCTATCTTCTTTTTCAATTATACATATTTCTAATGGTGTCCTGTTTCATTACACACACACACACAGAGGTGTGTATGTGTGTGTATGTGTGTATGTGTATGTGTGTGTATAGTATATATGTGTAATTGTACATATATACACATAAACTCACATATACAATGTCTATGTGTGTATATGTATTGTGTATATGCTTATATATCTATAAATAAAATTATTCAATGGGTTAAACTTTTTAATTTAAATCTGATTCGTAACTCAAGTATTTTATCATCTAAATAAGACATAGGCCCACATTAAAGAATTCTATTTAAAACAGATTATATAAAAATTTTACATGAAATATGCATAATCATATCATTGTAGAAATTGGAGATAATTAGTAAGATTATGGTTGTCCTCTCTTTCTTACTTATTCACTTAAGTGCTTGTAAAGCCCGTCTGAAAAACAATCCCTGCCTCCAGATAGTCTAAGGGAAAGGAAGGGGTTCTCCATACTAGAAGACTAACAGAATAGATGGGGGGAAGAAAAAAAAAAGGCAGGAGGATTGGCTTCCCTAAAAAGTTGAAGAGAAAAAAGACTCCAGTGATGAAATCATTAAATATGGCTGAAAATGATGCAAGTTGTTTTTTTTTTTTTTTTATTTATCCCTGACCTGATTCATTATCCCTGTAAACTGCTCCTATAAACTTTACATTTATAGCTCTCTAAGTTTCTCTTTCCTCATACGTAAATGGGAACAACTATGCTGGTCCTATCAGCCTCTACTTCTCTTCCTGGCCGTTAAATAGTTAATGTTGTTTCATTATATTCAGTTCCACAAACATCATTAAACACCTATTTTGTAAATGGCTCTATGATTAACACTGTGGGGCACAGCCACAGGCTAAAATGAAGTACTCCTTGTCCTCAAGCCCCTTATATTCCGTTGTCGTCATCCTTCATTTCTGAAGAAGACCAGTGACCTCACAAGGTGATGTCTCGACTTATGTGCAAATTGGATAAAAATGAGGCAGAGCTCAGAATCATCGGCCTCCGTCTCTCTTCCAGTCTTTGAAGTCCAAGGACAGGACAAAAATCAGGACAACTCTCCATGGTCTGAGATGCCATGGATGACCTTGGTACCTTCGTTTTCAGACACAGCTGAAAACGCTCCACAGTGTCTGCTTCAGGAGACTTTGTGGCCCCTGAAACAAACTGTTCTTGTCTGTGTGTTCCTCCAGGGCACTCAGTTTGTAGAATATTCTTATTACTACCATTCCCAGCAATATATTCCAACATGTACCTAAGTAAGAAAATAGGAATAGGAATGTACAGCCACCACTACCAAGGTGGAGAAAGGGAAAGGAAGAAGACACCAAGTGCTTGTTATACGCACTGTGCAAAGCACTTTACAAACCTCATCTCATCTGATCTCACAACAACCCTGGGAAGCAGTCACCATCATTATTCTCATTTTACAGATGAGGAAACTGAGGCAGGCAGAGGTTGAGTGACTTGTCCAGGGTCACACAGCAAGTATCTGAAGCTTAATTTGAACTCAGTTCTTTCTGACTCCAAGCCCAATGTTATTGTGCTAGAGCACAACACAGACATTGAGGGGGTTAAGTGACTTCAGCAGGTGCAGACAATCAGAATGTGTCAGAGGCAGGATGACTGGGTGACTTCTCAGATGTCTTCCTGGGTTTGAGGTCAGATGGCACTACACCACAGTGAAGCAAGCACAGGCTTGTGTTTCCACTGGTGGAGGAAAATCTTGGTGAAGAAATTCCTTCCACTAAGGAAGGCTGTCATCTGCTACATACTTAATTGTCTTAGTTGTTCAAGGGCACCAGGAGATTCCACAGAGTGTGTGTTCCCTGAAGTCACTGGAGGGTCAACTTGAAAATATGCCTTACTGAGTACAAGGCCTGTTCTCCATCTGTTATACTACCCTGCTTCTCAAATACAACATGTATGCAAAACAATTTCAAGAAGGATATTGTGCTAATAAGTGAGGCTACCAAGAATGGTCTCCCGTAGGAGGTGGTACCTAAGCTGTTCTCTGAAAGAAGCTATGAGAAATGGAAAGAAAATGTGAGTATGTCCCAGATCAGTAGATTACTATCATATCCCAGGCAAGCCTAGAGAAGGACCTGAGCTAGGATGATGGTCATGGAATTAGTAAAGGGGAGATGGGGAATATGGAAATTAAAAAAAAAGCAAACTGCTAAAGATCTATAATAGGTAGTGACACCAACTCGGATGTTAGGAATGAGTGGAAAAGGAGTTGAACCATCCATTTCAATACTGATTGTCCAGAAGGACAGTGGCCCCATCACCAGAATTAGGAGATTTAGAGGGAAGGTCAGGTTTTGAGGGAATAGTGATGACTTTACCTTCTTGTAAACTGAAGCTAAACATGTTATCTACTGAAGATAAATAGCATCCCATGAATCCTTGCTTTTCAAGTGCACATTCATCCATACAGGTTGCACTTCTTATATGATTTGGCTCTGAACTACTTGAAAAATAATAATTCTCAATCTGTCCTGAGAGATGGACCCCAACCTTTGCCAAATGACTTGGTTTTTTTTCAATTCACTCTAAAGGTGTACTTACATCAGAAATGATAATAAAAGGGGGAATGATAGTCAGCTTTCAAAAGAAAAACACTTTTTGTTCTCCCTAAAAAAGAATTTTCAGGTAATATATTTTTTCTACATTCACCTTCTCCATGATAAAATAGTTCCTAATATAATAATAGCTTTTGGGGGGTACTATGTGCAACTATTGATTTGCACTAATCTGAAAGCCCTTGGTATTTTTTTCATGAACTCCTCTCTAGTCCTCTTTATTCATCAAAGTACCATTTTCCATAGGCGAGCAAATAGAAATTCAGCCATGCACATGAGCTAATTACAAACTGGTCACTTACTGAGCAAAGAGTACAGATAGAACACTGGACTCCTTTAATATAGTCACTCCTTAGGCCACAGAATCCCTGAAATGTTGAATACCCCATGCCATAGCTATCCTTGGAATATTCTGTCTTGGGAACTGACAGGCAAATGGTCGTAGTAGAAGGACCCTGGGGATGATATTTACATGTAAAAATGCTTTTTTTTAAAATAAGGAAAGCAGAAAGGGATTAGAATTTAAGTGCCTACTATGTGCCAGGCACTGTGATAATGTTTAAAAAATATTATCTCAACTGATCCTTGTAACAACCCTGTGAGGTCAGTCGCTTTATAGTGACCATCCCACAGATAAGAAAAATGAGGCAGACAGAGGTAAAGTAATGTTCCCAGAGTCCCACAGCTAGAAAGTGCCCAAGGCCAGACTAGAAGTCAGGTCTCCCTGCCTTCTACTGTGCCACTGAGCTGTAGGTAACACAGCATTAGTATGACAACAAAATCCATGTAATGATCTACTAAGGAACATGAAACTCTATCATGTAAGCAGCTATTAGGTCATGACCCATCATAAGGAACTGAGCATCTAAATTATATAAGATCATGGATTTGGATATGGAAGGGACCTTCCAGACAGTCAGTAAACAAGTGTTTATTAAATGCCTACTGTGTACCAGACACTGTGGTAAAACTAAAAATAACAAAAATAGGCAAAAGGCACACCCTGTCCAATGGGGGAGACAACAAGAAAGTAAATGTATACAAAGCAAACTCTATGCAGGATAAATAAACAGAGGGAAAGCACTGAAATTAAGAAGAGTTGAGTAAGACTTCCTGAAGAAGGTAGGATTTTAGCTGAACTTGAAAGAATCCAGGGAATCCAAGAGACAAAGCAGGGGAGGGAGATCCTTCCAGGTGTGGGGAATAGTCAGAGAAAACGCCAAGCTAAGAGAAGGAGGGTATTGCTTGTGGAATTGCCAGGAGACCAAAGTCACTGGATCAAGGAGGATTGGGGGGGGGGTATGTAAGATGTGAAAAAATTAGAAATGCAGGGGCAGAGGAGTCATGTTATGAAGGTGATAGAGAGCCATTGGAGTGCGCTGAGTAGGAAGGTAATATAGTGGGACCAGCACTTCATGTAAATCACTTTGGTGGCTGAATAGAATAGGGAGAGGCTTGTGGGGGAAGGCATCTAGTATACTTCTCCCACTTTACAGTTGAGGAAAAGGAAGCCTAAAGATTTTAAATGATTTGCCCAAGGTCACACAGGTGGTATATAGCAGAGTCAGTGACTCCAAATACAGCTCTTCAAAATATGCCTTCATAGGAAGAATAAGCCAGGGCAGAGTATACTAAAAGTTCAGTTGGGGAAACAATGGCAGCTCACACAAAAAAAAAAAAACCAAACATTTAAAAAAGTAGTATATTACAGCAGAAATGGGACTGAATTGAACTCAGTGTCAGGAATCATGGGTTCAAATCCTAACTTTGCCACATACTCCTTGTGCAATCATGAACAAGTCACTTTCTCCTCAGAGCGATCTAAATGTCAAAAGGTGGAACCCAGTAAAGATTTGGGATAGTATATTTCTAATGTCCCTCAAGGTATAAATCCATGAATAGGTGATACTAGATCTTCTGAGTTAATACAAATTCAGTATTTGTGCAATTGATTTTTTAACCTACTATCTCTACTAAATTTCATCTTATGAGATTCAGTACATGTACACTGGATGGCTGAGATAGTTTGAGTCCCTAGTTCTTTCATAAATCATGTAGTTTCTTCTCATCTAAGTATGCCAATTATTTCCAATTTTTTTATCATTTCTGAATCCTCCAGACTGTACTATCCCTTTAGACAACTTATCTCTTCATCTTGTCAACAATAATACAATCAAAAGCTTATTAAATTCATAGCTAAGCCTACTGGTTTGGCCTCAATCCATTAGTTTAGAAAGGGTTTTCATGTGTAATATCACTGCATAAACTCCTGGATTAAAAAAAAAAAATCTTCTAACTCCTGGACTGTACAAAAATAGTTTAGGTATTGGGCCATAGTTTGCCAATGATTGAATCGCAGACAATGGATTATTTGTTTTCTCTGACATCAGAGGGCAGAACAATAGGATGGAGGGGAAGGTGGGGGAAACTTTTCTGGAAATTCCAGTTGTTCAAAAGTAGAATGAGCTTCTTAGAGAATTATTATGAGTTCCCCCTCTGCAGGGATCAGCAACCTAAAGCCAAATAACCATTTATCAGGTATGTTATAATGGAGCTTATATCTCTTATGCATGGCCTTAACCATGGCTGCTCAGGTCCCTTCCAACTGTCAGATTCTGGGATTCTTTGAATTCTATCAAAAGCCTTTAGCATGATTAGTGTGTCCTGACCTGTTGAGCTGGATAGGAGACAAAAGAGAGTCTTGAATGAAATGCTATATATAAAAGGGAGTAGACTTGTTCTGGTGGCCCCCAAAGAGAAGGTCTGGGAGCAAGGAATGGATGCTGGAGAGAGATAGATTTTGGTAAACAGGCAATAAAAATTTATTATGCATTACTGTATGCCAGCCTCTACGCCAAGCACTAGAGATGAAAATACAAGCAAAAAGAAAGTTGCTGCCCCAATGCCATACGATTGCATTTTAATGGAGGAAGAACACACACACACACACACACACACAAAATAGCTTAAAAGCATAAAGGTACAGTATTATTGTTGATCTTTTGTTTTTGAAGAAGGCCAGTGACATCACAGATTATGTCTTCACTTATGTGTGAATTGGATGTAAGCAAGGCAAAGTAGAACAGTCTTCAACCTCACTCTTTCTTCCAGTCATGAAGTCCAGGGCAAAAGTCAAGACAATTAGCAATTGCCCTGGATGCAGCAGATGACCTTGGCATCTTCAATGTCTAACCAAGCCCTGAGCAGTCCACAGCACCTTGCTTCAGTTAACTTCATGGCCATTGGAGCGAACTACCATCATTTGCCCATCCCACTGGAGAAAGCATTCATATGCTTGGGGTACACATCTCCCTAACTTCCCAATAGGCATGAGACCTTTGGTTACCCTCAACCTGATTTATCCAGTTACTGAAAATCTACTGGGAAGTGGCTACAGCCTCTGACTCTCATTTGAGAATTAGGTGAAGGTGGACACCAAAGTGGATGAGGAGCCCTGAAAAGAGTTCAGCAAGCCATCACACCAGAGGTACTATTCCTCCCTGAATGCCTCATACATCCTAAGGGTACAGAACAGAATGATGGCTCCAATTTGGGAGATATAGTATTTAAATCTGGAAAGTCAGAAGCACAGTGAAAAGGAAAATAAAGCTGGCCTAGTTCCTCTTCAATAGAGGGGGCTTAAGAGAAACTCACTAATAGGCAAAGGGGATTGGTAGAGTGGATGAATATTCCAGTGTTGGAGCGGAATATTCAGAGTCAGATCAGAGGGACACTCCAAGATGAGATTGAAGCAGAAGTATGGAGTTGTAGTCTAGGCAACTTAAAGGAAACAACTTTCTAATAATTAGACTTACCCCAAAGTGAAATGTGTTGTCCAAAGAAGTAATCAGCCTCCCATCACTACAAATATTCAAATACATATTGGATGACCAGTATTTGTAGATCTTTTAGGATGTATCCTCAGTTGGATACTTGTTGAATTTAGTAGCCTCTGAGATCCCTTTTGACTCTGAGATTCTTTGAGCATCTTAGTTAGTAAAATGGAATATATCTCTAAGTTTAATCATCTCTCTTTCTCCTAAAGGTTAGACTTTCGATTTCTATGGCAACATTCATCCAAAGAATCCATAGTAAGGTACAAATATTAATGCCGACAGCAGCTAACTCATAAACCTATTAATAGAACCATTGAGGAGTGAAAAGATTTTTTTTTTTTGCACAAGGTTAACAAATGCAGAGTTTGAACTCCTGAGTCTTCAGTACTTATTCCAAACAGCAATGAGGGTCACAATTTCACATTCTGTCTGAACATTAAAAGCTTTGTTTCTGACAATCCCTTCAGTAGCAGTATTTAACTCATCACTTTGAAAGCCACTCTGATAAGCAGATACCTGGAGAACTGAGGGAGTTATTAAAAAAAAACTGCTTTAGAGTCTTAAACATTCCATTATAGAAGAGTTACTGAAATAGAAAATATTCCAACTATTCATATAAGGATTTCCTAAGAGAAATAGGAGAAATACCTGTTTTCCATTGCAATTAATCAGAGGAACACAGGTTTAACTGTTTCTATTTTATAAAAATGCAATTCTTTTTTTAAATAAAAGTAGTCTTGTGCTTAACAAAGGATTCATTGTACCCTAATTCTTCATTAAATGTCCACTATAAATCTTTGGGGGAAATTCTGCATGCACCAAGTACACTGGTAACTGTGGCAGTGGAGATTTAAGGAAAGCACAGATAAGAATGTCTCAGGAAGTTATTGTATATAAAAAAGAAATATGGGACTCAGAACATGCCACACACAGCCCAAGTAGACAGTCAAGGCTGCACATGCTTTAAGCCTGAGGTACTTCCCCAGTGATGAGGCTGTTTTTCAGTCCAAGCCTGTAATAAGTTTCTGATTCTCTCAGACTCCTTTTTGTTCTCAGCAGTTGGGGTATTTCCAAATACCAAGGTATTTCCAATACCTTGCATCCTTCACAACTATCCTGGAAGGCCAACGACTCAAGTGGCCCCTAGGCTATGAGTGAGGAAACCAAACAGGAGGAATGTAAAACTTTATTTTGCCTAGAGTCCAGAAAGAAGTTGGAGACAAAGCCTCTAAAACAATATGCAAACTTGAGTTCTGGTTGGGTTTGGTTTGTTGCCCACATTCCCATTTCCTCATTCCCATTGCCTTCAACCAACAATCCCACCCCAAAGTTTCAACCAAATGTTATCTGTCCCTTCCACTGTACCCTGAGAAAATCCATAGACAACAAATTTCCTTTCCTTTTATCTTTTTTTTTTCTCCCACTCTTTTGATTCAGGGGTGGGAAAACTGCAGACTTGAGGTTACATGTGGCCCTCTAGGTCCTCAAGTGCAGCTTTTTGACTGAATCCAAACTTCACAAAACAAATCCCTTTAATAAAAGGATTTGTTATGTAAAACTTGGACTTAGTCAAAAGGTGGCACCCAAAGACCTAGAAAGCCAAATGTGGCCTCCAGGCCTTAGGGTCCCCAACTCTGCCTAGGCATTACCGAAACCTTAATCCCCTAGATGACACAGCCTCCCTGGTCACCCTTTCTGGTACCGTCTGCACCTTCACTCATTCTAATTGGCTCAGTGATTGAGGTGGGAGGGTTGGATT